>OX940982.1:35312187-35851481 GCA_954871275.1 Leptopterna dolabrata | reverse complement strand
TTTATTATTTTGTATAGAATACCCTTCTGTTACAGATCACAGCTCTATGTATAGATAACCCGTCTATATAATATTATGATATTTACTATTCTATACATATTATGTAGATCGCAGACCCTCCGTAGGTTAGTACCTAACCCCGTACTCGTTACTAGGTACCTACCTAAATCACGAGTTAAATGTTGCTAAAATAATTCTGCCGATGACAAACAGTACCTAACAAAAAGAAACACACATAATGAAGTTCTGAAAAGAAATTGTTGATGAGGAGTGAAAAAAGTTGCAAAAGTACCTACCAACAAACTCCAGCCCCTTCTACGTAGATGGTATAATGAACCGTTGTGTAATAATTTACCGTTGAGTAATGATTTACCTAGTAATAATTTACCCATCAATAATACTTCAACGTTTGTTCAAGTTTCACTACCTACCAACAAACTCCAAAAGAGCCATCATTTTTCAAGCGAAATAATATCACAGAACAACCAACTCGACTTCATACTCCGCCAATATAATCAGGTGATCCCTACCAATGATTGGCCGTATTCACAAATTCCTATTGTGGGCGCGTCTCTGGTTACGAGATTTGGTTTGAATTGTATACAATTTCATTCACACTGGAGTCGAAAATGCCTGTCGGTGCAAACTTCGGGGCCTTACTGTGAACGAACGGCTGGACGTACGATGCTCCGGATGGTCTTAAAAAACTCGCAAGTTCAAGAACTATTTAAAACCGTAAAAATATTTACGTAAAAAAATGGTATAGGTGTTTTGAAAATTTCAACCCCTATTTTGAACCCCTTAGAGATGACTCACAGTAACGTCGAGCTTCGAGGACCAACTAGACGCCGAACGGAACCTATAACCCGAATTTCATCAATTTTGTTTCATGGTAACTAAGAAAAGTGGCCCGTACGGCGTACGGCGTACGGCGTACGGTGTACGGCGTACGGCGTACGGCGTACGGCGGACAGACAGAAATATTTTTATTGCAGTTTTGGATTCTACATACCTTGAAACGTAAACCATCAAATTTTGAGGGGGGGTAAGAATTTTTTTTTTCATGCTCGATTCCAATGGTTCATTATTGAAAATAATAAACCAAAATATTTCTGTCTGTCCGCCGTACGCCGTACGCCGTACGCCGTACGCCGTACGGGCCACTTTTCTTAGTTACCATGAAAGAAAATTGATGAAATTCGGGCTATAGGTTCCGTTCGCTGTCTAGTTGGTCCTCGAAGCTTGACGTTACTGTGAGTCATCTCTAAGGGGTTCAAAATAGGGGTTGAAATTTTCAAAACGCCTATACCATTTTTTTACGTGAATATTTTTACGGTTTTAAATATTTCTTGAACTTGCGAGTTTTTTAAGACCATCCGGAGCATCGTACGTCCAGCCGTTCGTTCACAGTAAGGCCCCGAAGTTTGCACCGACAGGCATTTTCGACTCCAGTGTGAATGAAATTGTATACAATCCAAACCAAATCTCGTAACCAGAGACGCGCCCACAATAGGAATTTGTGAATACGGCCAATCATTGGTAGGGATCACCTGATTATATTGGCGGAGTATGAAGTCGAGTTGGTTGTTCTGTGATATTATTTAATTTGAAAAATGATGGCTCTATTGGAGTTTGTTGGTAGGTAGTGAAACTTGAACAAACGTTGAAGTATTATTGATGGGTAAATTATTACTACGGTAAATCATTACTCAACGGTAAATTATTCCACAACGGTAAATTATACCATCTACGTAGAAGGGGCTGGAGTTTGTTGGTAGGTACTTTTGCAACTTTTTTCACTCCTCATCAACAATTTCTTTTCAGAACTTCATTATGTGTGTTTCTTTTTGTTAGGTACTGTTTGTCATCGGCAGAATTATTTTAGCAACATTTAACTCGTGATTTAGGTAGGTACCTAGTAACGAGTACGGGGTTAGGTACCAACCTAAGGAGGGTCTGCGATCTACATAATATGTATAGAATAGTACATATCATATTATATAGACGGGTTATCCATACATAGAGCTGTGATCTGTAACAGAAGGGTATTCTATACAAAATAATAAACCGTTGTGCAGGGATTTGCAGCGTTTTTATTGTATTTTCGGATTCTACATACCTTGAAACGTAAAGATCAAATTTGATGGGGGGGGGGGGTTAAAATAATTTTTTTCATGCTCGATTCCAAAGGTTCATTATTGAAAATAATAAACCAAAAACTAGAACATCAGACCCCCTTTCTGGCTATGGAAGTAGGATCCTAATTCCGTGTTCCTAGCTGACCTCATAGGCTATGAAAAAAGTGTATTATATTACTTGGGTATAAACTGAAAAACGCTGCAAATCCCTGCACAACGGTTTATTATTTTGTACAGAATACCCTTCTGTTACAGATCACAGCTCTCTGTACAGATAACCCTTCTATATAATATTTACTATTCTATACATATTATGTAGATCGCAGACCCTCCGCGAGTTAGTACCTAACCGGTACCTAACCTACTCGTTACTAGGTACCTACCTAAATCATGAGTTATATGTTGCTAAAATAATTCTGTCTATGACAAGCAGTAACTAAAATGGCAAAAAGAAACGCAAATAATGAAGTTCTGAAGGAAAATTGTTAATGTGGAGTGAAATAGATGTCCCTTCTGCGTAGATCACTGTTTTATGTGGTGGTATAACTTGCCCATCAATAATACTTCATCGCTTGTTCAAGTTGCAAAAGTACCGATCACAAAATCCAGCCTCTTCTTGGTAGAGTACCTAACCGTTGTGTAATAATTTACCGTTTACGAAGCTTTTTGGTGCACACGAACGGCTGGACGTACAATGCTCCGGGAGGTTTCCAAAAATTGTTTAGCTCAAGACAAATTTAATAACGTAAAAAAACCATACCCTTCAATCAAAAGTTTTCGAGCTACGGCGTTCTGAAAATTTCAACCCCTATTTTGAACCCCTTAGAGATGACTGACAGTAACGTCAAGCTTCGAGGACCAACTAGACCCCGAACGGAACCTATAACCCGAATTTCATCAATTTTGTTTCATGGTAACTAAGAAAAGTGGCCCGTACGGCGTACGGCGGACAGACAGAAATATTTTTATTTGCATTTTCGGATTCTACATACCTTGAAACGTAAACCATAAAATTTTGAGGGGGGGGGGGGGGGGGGGTACATTTTTTTTTTCAAGCTCGATTCCAATGGTTCATTATAGAAAATAATAAACCAAAAAGAATTTTTTATGAAAAGAGTACAGATACTATAGAAAGAATATGTCTGGTAACACTAGTTAGGTGGGAAGATGGAGGGTGTTCTCAGGAAGTACTTTACAGTTGTGTTGTAGTTGTAACAACCACGGGGATTACCTGTGTAGGGTGCAGGTGTGTGTCAAGTGATGATGATGTGAGGAGGGGGGGGGGGGGGTCCACAACCCTCCTTCCCCCCACTCCTGCCCCTTCACACACCACCCCTCTCGTTCCCCTCCATCTCAGATCTGGTCGACTCCTCCGTCGTGTCACACTCCGACAACCCCACCCCCCCCCCCTTCGTTCATCACTATCACTCACTTTGCCTGACCGCCGTTACCTGTACCGCTAACCGCCCCCGCGGATCTGCCTGGACTACACCCCACCCCCGCAGTTTGACTCAGTTCTCCGCCCCCGCGAACAAATCGGTCACGTGTCCGTCGACCTCTGACACCCCCCCCCCCCCCCGCAATCATCGCCTCAGTGTTGCGCTCGTCGTCGACCGCGCGGTAACCGCTTATGCAGCCCGGGCCGTCATGTACCGCATGCTCTATGCTGTCTGCGAACTTTCGTGAGTAATTTCTATGAATATTGGTCATTCTGTGACTGCAGTCATCGATAATTAGAAACGCTGCCAATTATTACCACTAATTATTTGTTGTTATTCATGAAGCATAACGTTTGTTCAAGTTACGAAAGTGCATAATATAACAACAAAATCCAAAATCCCATCATTCGTCGAATGAAATAATACCACAGAACAACCAACTCGACTTCATACAGCCATCCTTGATTATAATCAGGCGTTCCCTAGCAATTATCAAAAAAGAATACCAGTTTACCAGTTGATAGTTGAATGGGGATACTTTTCCAGTTTATACCCAAATAAACTCTTTTTTCATAGCCTTTGAGGCCTTTTTCCTATGAGGGCCTATGAATGATTTTTCATAGCCTAGGAACACGGAATTAATCCTACGTCCATGGCTAGGAATGGCTAGAATGGGAGGCTAATGTTCCAATTTATTTATTTTTTTAAATAGTCGATATATTTACTATATATTATCAGTACCTAACATAACAACTGAGCTTAGCCCATCAAGTTAGTTTGCTATAATATTATTCAACTGTCTGTAGAGTTTTTAGCCTAGTGGCTGAAACTTAAGAGAACACTCAATCACTACACTTGTACGAACTAAATCACTCGCGAAGAAATCGTGGAAACCCGTTTCAAAGAAAAACGGAGTTATTGAAAAACGCTGCAAAGTCCTTGTCACATGGGTTTATTATTCTATTGGACATACCTACAGAGATTTTGGCTGTTTATTTATTGCTTCTTTCATATAAAATAATTTAAATAGCTATTTCTGGTGGTTTCCACCAATTTTGGCCCCCAAAACACGAATAAGGTGCGTTCCTTTTTTTTTTTTTTTTTTTAAATAAATTATCTCTGATCATTGATAAGTACCATTTAATCGTCTTGATCCATCTGTTGACACTTTTCACGCAAAAAGTACCTATTTTTACACACATTTTCACTCATAACACCCATGGGTATATTCTGATCGGGCTGAAAAGTTTCGGGACACAACTAGGGCCTAAATGGAACATGTGTGCGGAAGAACGATTTTTTTAGACCGAAAATGAAGCCTGTACACGTGATACGGCGGACGGACATTGCATTTTGGTTTATTATTCTCTGAATAATACACCTATGTAATCGCTCAGCAAAAAATTTTTATAACCCCCCCTCAAACTTTTTTCTTTTCCGATCCAAGGTGCGTAGATTCAAAAAATGCAATGTCCGTCCGCCGTCCGCCGTCCGCCGTATCACGTGTACAGGCTTCATTTTCGGTCTAAAAAACGCTGCAAAGTCCTTGTCACATGGGTTTATTATTCTATTGGACATACCTATAGAAATGCTGGCTGTTCATTTATTGTTTCTTTCCTGCGTAGTAATCGAAATAGCTATTTCTGATGGTTTCCATTAATTTTGGCTCTTGAAACACAAATTAGGTACGCTCTTTTAGCGAATTTTCAAAGAAAATGAAGCTATTGCAATGGCTTCGAAATTTAAATAATATAAATTTTTGGAAATTTTCTTCATAGAAATCCGTTTCAGACCATTCTAAAACGATTCCTGAAATTTAACACTTTTTTATATGTATATATATATATATGTGTCACTCCAGACGATAACTCTCGATAGAATTGAGATAAACAGCTCAAATTTGCACAAAAAATCTATCTTGGCAATCGAAAGGCTAAGTTCGAAGATGGGCGAAATTGGCCTACTCTAAGGAGGGTTTTGGCGCATTTAAAGTGCGCAAAAATTACCCAAAAATCCCCAAAATGTTATTTTCCAACAAGTGACCCCTCATTTTAAAGGTTTTTGCACGCTGAACACGATGGTGGAATCGGATTTTAGATATCTTGATCCGTTCTCAAATTAGAGCATTTAAAGTGCGCAAAAATTACCCAAAAATCCCCAAAATGTTATTTTCTAACAAGTGACCCCTCATTTTAAAGGTTTTTGCACGCTGAACACGATGGTGAAATCGGATTTTAGATATCTAAATCCGTTCTTAAATTAGAGCATTTAAAGTGCGCAAAAATTACCCAAAACTAGGATAATCTTTAAACTCTTACCCCCACCCCCTTAGAGTGGTCAGATTGAAAAATGTGAGAAGTATTAATTGAAGACGAGAGTTCGAAGCAAAACAAAACCATAGCCATTAATTCGAATATTTCTTTGAAAATTCGCTCATTAAGTCATGCTGCATGACTGGTTTTTTTTTTCTTCTTTTTTTCTTAACTATCTTTGATCATTGGTAGTGCCATTTAATCGTCTTGATCTACGTGTTGACACTTTTTCCAGTGTTATTGTACATACTGATGGTGATTTCAGACGATTTCCCTGGTTTTTCACTAATAAAAAATCAATTTTGGGAGCTGAACATTAGGTAGAACTCAATTTTCCAGTCTTTGGCCAAATAGACTTAATATTCGGTTTCCTCGTCCCCAAAAAGATGGAAAACGATATCTCAGAAGCTCATGTTACCAACATGTTGCTAAAACGCAAAAAGTACCTATTTTTACACACATTTTCACTCATAACACCCCTGGGTATATTCCGATCGGGCTGAAAAGTTTCGGGACACAACTAGGGCCCAAATGGAGCATGTGTGCGAAAGAACGAATTTTTTAGACCGAAAATGAATTCTGTAGACGTGATACGGCGGACGGCGGACGGCGGACGGCGCGGCGTACGGCGGACGGCGTACGGCGGACGGACATTGCATTTTTGGAATCTACGCACCTTGAAACGGAAAAGAAAAAAGTTTGAGGGGGTGTTATAAAAATTTTTTGCTGAGCGAATACATAGGTGTATTATTCACAGAATAATAAACCAAAAGTCGTTCTTTCGCACAAATGCTCCATTTGCGCCCTAGTTGTGTCCCGAAACTTTTCAGCCCGATCGGAATATTCCCAGGGGTGTTGTGAGTGAAAATGTGTGTAAAAATAGGTACTTTTTGCGTTTTAGCAACATGTTGGTAACATGAGCTTTTGAGGTATCGTTTTCCATGTTTTTGGGGACGAGAAGATCGAATATGAGGTCGATTTTGGCCAAGGAGGGGAAAATTGAGTTCTACCAAATGTTCAGCTCCCAAAATTGATTTACGATTATTGAGACGATTAAATGGCACTACCAATGATCAAAGTTAATTTGAAAAAAAAAAACATCGTACCTACCTACCTAATTTGTGTTTTGGGGGCCAAAATTGTTGGAAACCATCAGAAATAGCTATTTCAATTATTTCACATGAAACAAACAATAAATGTACAGCCAACATTTCTGTAGAATAATAAACCCCATGTGACAAGGACTTTGCAGCGTTTTGGAATCTACGCACCTTGAAACGGAAAAGAAAAAATTTTGAGGGGGTGTTATAAAAATTTTTTGCTGAGCGAATACATAGGTGTATTATTCACAGAATAATAAACCAAAATAGTCTATTTCCACTAATACACGAAAAAACACGAAAACGCTGCAAAGTCCTTGTCACATGGGTTTATTATTCTACTGGACACACCTACAGAAATGCTGGCTGTTCACTTACTGTTTCTTCCATGTGCAATAATTGAAATAACTATTTTGGCCCCTAAAACAGAAATCAGGTAAGTTCGTTTTGGTTTATTATTCTGTGAATAATACACCTATGTATTCGCTCAGCAAAAAATTTTTATAACACCCCCTCAAAATTTTTTCTTTTCCGTTTCAAGGTGCGTGGATTCCAAAAATGCAACGTCCGTCCGCCGTACTCCGTCCGCCGTATCTCGTGTACAGGCTTCATTTTCGGTCTGAAAAATTCGTTCTTTCGCACACATGCTCCATTTGGGCCCTAGTTGTGTCCCGAAACTTTTCAGCCCGATCGGAATATACCCAGGGGAGTTATGAGTGAAAATGTGTATAAAAATAGGTACTTTTTGTGTTTTAGTAAAATGAGCTTTTGAGGTATCGTTTTTCATGTTTTTGGGGACGAGAAGACCGAATATGAAGTCGATTTTGACCGAAGAGTGGAAAATTGAGGTTGTATCAGATGTTCAGCTCCCAAAATTGATTTTTTATAAGTCAAAAACCTGGGAAACCGTCTGAAATCACCATCAATTTGTAGAATAACACTAGAAAAAGTATCAACAGGTGGATCGAGACGATTAAATGGTACTATCAATGATCAAAGATAATTTGATAAAAAAAAAGGAGCGTAGGTACTACCTAATTCGTGTTTTCGGGGCCAAAAGTGGTGGAAACCACCAGAAATAGCTATTTCAATTATTTTATATGAAAGAAACAATAAATAAACAGCCAACGTTTCTGTAGAATCCAATAGAATAATAAACCCATGTGACAAGGACTTTGCAGCGTTAATTTTGTTTTTGTTTTTTACTATCTTCGATCAGTGGTTGTACCATTTAATTGTCTTTATCCATGTGTTGACACTTTTTCCAGTGTTATTATACAAATTTATGGTGATTTCAGACGATTTTGGGAGCTGAACATTTGGTAGAACTCAATTTTCCACTTTTTGGTCAAAATCGACTTCATATTTGGTTGTCTCGTCCCAAAAACAAGGAAAACGATATCTCAAAAGCTCATGTTACTAACATCTTACTAAAACCTATTTTTACACCCATTTTCACTCTTAACATCCCTGGGTATATTCCGATCGTGCTGAAAAGTTTCGGGACACAACTAGGGCACAAATGGAGCATGTGTGCGAAGGAACGACTTTTTTAGACCAAAAATGAAGCCGGTACATGTGATACGGCGGACGGACATTGCACTTTTGGAATCTATGCACCTTGAAACGTAAAAGAACAAATTTTTAAGGGGTGTTATACAAATATTTTGCTGAGCGATTACATAGGTGTATTATTCACAGAATAATAAACCAACACGAAAAACGCAAAAACACCGGTATAGCAGTGTTTTTTGTGTTTTGGTTTATTATTCTGGGAATAATACACCTATGCTCAGCAAACAATTTTTATAACACCCCCTCAAAATTCTTTCTTTTCCGTTTCAAGGTGCGTAGATTCCAAAAATGCAATGTCCGTCCGCCGTCCGCCGTATCACGTGTACCGGCTTCATTTTCGGTCTAAAAAATTCGTTCTTTCGCACACATGCTCCATTTGGGCCCTAGTCGTGTCCCGAAACTTTTCTACCCCATTGGAATATACCCAGGGGTGTTATGAGTGAAAATGTGTATAAAAATAGGTCTTCTAATGAAAGTTTTCGAGCTACGGCATTCTGAAAATGTCAACCCCTATTTCTGATTTACTGTCAGTAACTCCGAGCATCGCGGATCAACTAGACCCCAAAGCGGGACGAAACCAAATTTTATTAATATCGTTTCATGGTAACTAAGAAAAGTGCAAAGTACGTGGTACGGCGGACAGATGTTTTTATTGCATTTTCGGATTCGGCGTACCTTGAAACGGAAATCATCAAATAATGGGGGGGGGGGGGGGGGGGGGGGGTTAATTTTGTTTCGTGCTCAATTCAAATTGGCACCATAACCGCCGAATCTTTTGGTGGTATCCACAGACTATTATGTTGTACTTAGTACTCGACATAGGTTGAATATGGAAAATGAACTGGACGTTCGTGAAAAAATGTAGAAACTAGATTTAGATGTAGTGGGGCCTACAAACCTACAAATAATATATATAGTTCCTGCAGAACTGCCTTGCCCTGCGCTGCGTGATCTGTGTCCCCTGCGCCTCACTGTGCGCCCGGCCTTATTGGCAGTGCGTATATTTACCCCAAAAAATAGGGCAGATGCCCTTAAAAACATTTTTGCCGAAATTATGAATATCTCACGAAATAAGCATAGTTCAAGGCTGGAGCTGTTATGAAATGATAGTAAGATCCTAAGCTTCGATTCCCTACCAGAAACCGATTAAAATCATCAAACTGTGGTCCGCAAAAAAGCAAAACTCAAAACTGCGGACAATATCCTCCCCCTCACACCTATCCTTTGTGTTTTGGTACACTTGCACTTGGCAATTAGAACTTACTTTGATGGCTCAATACCTAATAATTCGAATCACATGAAGATTGAAGCCAATCCCCAGGTCCCTTAGAGAAATCATTTCAACTCGAATACATCCCATGTATTCGAATATATCCTATGTATTTAATTAAGCTGAGTAATTCGATTTTGCTTCATCAATACCGGAAGGTTGGGAAGCCTTGGATTCGTGACAGAGTTTAAAAAAAAATGTATGTCCTCCAAAATGAACATTTCCACTACCACTTTGCGTTTCAGACATCAAGTGGTCAATTCCTTGTAACGCCCATAACTACCCGAAATAATGGTCGAAATGGGCTGAAATTCGGAGGGTGGATGCGGCTTGGCTCACAGGTTGTCGCATATCAAAATCATTGAAAAAGTACTGCAACTTTCGTCTGCGCATGCGCAAACGTGAAATATTTGAAACACCCGTATAACTACCTTAAAAATATTGTTGAAATGAGTTCAAACTTGGATGGTCGATCAGGAATAATACTTCGATAGTTCCACATGAATTTCATTGGAATCGTACCGTACCTTTCGACACATGCACGAACATGAATCGTTGACCAATTTCTTGTAACGCTTTTAATTACGCAAAAAACAGTCGCAGAGTGCTGAAATTTTGATGGTACACGCGGGTTCGATCACAGATGGTCCCTTATCAGAATCATGCGCGGATATTCCACCTGTCCATTGAACGAAACTACCAACTATTCTATACGTTCATGTGATTCAAGTGAGGATGCTATACCTACTACCCACTCGAATTGGCTGGCTTTTTTTGTATGGTTAGCTATCAATTCTTCACTTGATTGATAAAAGGAACCCATCTCCAGGTCCCTTAGAAAACTCCTTTAAACTCGAATACACCCTATGAAAATCCTGTGATCTGGTACGTTTGGTAATGCGAACTTATTTCGATGCCTCGATGGTAATTCGACTCTCGATAACACGCTATAATTCTAATTCATTGCCTTCCTCCTCCCATCAGTTCGAAGATTTGGTTTCAGACAACGTCAGCCTTCGCTAAATGACATAGAACTTCACCAAAAATTCAACTCAGTTTGTTACTGTGAATCATGTTTACGATCAACTAAACAGCTTATTATGTTTACTGTCAGTTGAAACCGTTTTTCATGGTCCATTCTGATTTTTATCGAGAGTCGACTCTACCTTTCTAATCACTAGCAATATCACGAAAAAAATTATGTACTTGTAGTAGAACATCATTTCAATAAACACCTAACTATGTCGAGAATTATATGGATTGGAATTCGTCCAGCAACATGAAAAAATCTCTGCGTACTTCCACAGCAGTTGTAGTATTCCGCATAGATAATAACTCTTGAGAGACCACAGTGTCCATTACATTACACAAGTACCAATCAGTGGTTACTTGTTCTATTTGTATTGACTGAAATTACGAATTGAATGATGAATAGGGAATGAAAGATGATATAGGGGACTGATTGAAATGAAAGGTGAAACCTAGAAAAGTTAAGGTGTTCACTGAACAAAAATAATACCTACACTTGGCTATCACTTTATACTGACATGAACAACTCGACTTCGTGCCTTCAGTTCAGATACACAGTTTCATTTCAGGGGCTCATAAGGCAGAAGCATTGAGAATCGGCAGAGAGAAAGGGGAATTTCAGCAGTAGGTAACGCTATTATTGACAGGTTCGGAGAACGAATTGACAGGTCCGGCGAACGGCCCCAACCGCTGGACCACCACTAGTGCAAGGAGAGAACTCCACGAACGGTTGCATATTTTGCCATGTCAGATCCTACAGTATGAGGCAGGGGTACCTACTTATTACTACTGTCAACAGCCTCATAATGAAGTTTGAGTGACAATATTTATCGAGTTCCAGTCACGCAGCGTGGCTATAAGATCGAATTTTTAAAGAAATATCCGTGCTATTGTGTAAAAAGATGATATAGCGAGAAACCATACCACTTTTCCTAAAATTATATCATTTTCGTGATTTAAGCTATTTTTACCGATTTTGACTCCTATAAAGTCAAATTTGACCCACTCTTTTTTGAGAAAAATATCATCGAACTGTTTCCTCATTCTGTCGTGAATCACCATCCCACACGACGTCAGGTGAATATTGATTTTAGCCCTTAGCACCAATTTTTGAACCCCCAAAAATCCAAATTAGTCCCCTACTCTGTACGAAAAACAACTGAAATGGTATTTTTCTGTCCTTACCCACCCTTTCCATACCACTTTCAGTAATTTTATATCAATTGTTCGCGATTTTAGCCGTTTTTACCGATTTCTGAACCTAAAAGTCAAATTTGAACCCCTTAGAATTTTTTTAATTGATCATCTTCGAACTCATCCTTTTGTTTGGCAATACGAACATTATGGCGAAATATGCAATTTTCATCATGTACCCAAAGTATCACCTGGAGTGACACATAAATAAATAAATATATCGTCGGCTTACAAGTGAAATTCACTAAGTCAAATATTATAGTTTTGAGAAAATCAAATTTGAAAAATTCAGTTTTTGGTGAGACCCGTTTTGCTAGGAAGAAATTGGATTAGAGGGTTGAAATTTGGTGTGCAGCTGCTTCGTGATGTCTACTTACTTCCACGTGATCCCCAAGTGGTTAGCGCGTTCACAACTAACTTAAAAATGTACTTTTCGTACGAAGGGACCTGACTTAGTGAATTTCACCTGACTATAGTGACTTAATGATTTTCACTTGTCGAAAAACTTCTGAGATGTGATGACTTAGGGATTCTTCTAT
The DNA here is from genome assembly GCA_954871275.1 of Leptopterna dolabrata. Lineage (NCBI taxonomy): Eukaryota > Metazoa > Arthropoda > Insecta > Hemiptera > Miridae > Leptopterna > Leptopterna dolabrata. Next base: position 35,838,885 of record OX940982.1, on the reverse strand, counting down.
CTATTTCTCCCTGAATTTTGATCGCATTAATGAGGGGGGTGAAGGATTTTAATAAGTATTTTTTAAGGATTTTAAAAGTAATTTATTGTTTAAAATCTGAGTTTCGACTGCGATACAATTATTATTTGAAACTTTGTGGAAAAAAAGGAACTTTAAAATTCAAAATAATGCTCACAATTCAGTTCAAAACTTCACTTCTCACAAAATTATTATTCTTCGTCAGAAGCGTCTGACAGCGCAGGTTCAGCAGCCCGGTCAACTATGGCGTTACTTGTCTGTAAACCATAGAACCACTGCTGCGAATTCTGCGGTATGTCACCCTTACGGCAGAGAGTTTAGGTCTTTCTTTTTTGCCACTGAAATCGGGAGCTGATTCCGGTACAGTGGAGCTAAATATGTTTCAGTCATCCTCAAAGTGGAGGCCCGGCTTTTTCTGGCTGATGCCATTCTCAAGGGAATCTTCCTGAATTCATCTTGGTAACCGTACTTATATCCAATGGATTCTGGCTCATCCCTTCTGTACTGAAACACTTTTACTTTCAGCCAGTTAACCTTTTGACCCGCATCGTCCACGTTCTTGTTGAACACTGTTGTCTGAACAAGGTGTTTTAAGTTTAACATGTCCTGAAAGCAGAGCTCTTTAGTGTGGTATCCATCCTTACTTTTTCGTGCAATTCGAAAAATGTTTTCCCATTCATGAACACTAAAGACATCCACATTTTTCTTTGCTGTTTCGATTGCAGAATGCATTGAGTCGACCTCCATGTAAGAATGGCCGCTCTCCATAAACTTCTGTTCGATGATTTCTAGGCTGGGGTGATTGCGTACAGCGTACAACAACAGTGCCGATATTTGAATGTTACGGTTTTGACCCCCACAAGTGTCCGAGAAGATAGTGAGGTGTTCTACTGTGTGAGGAACGTGGTCCATTATGAACTTCAGCAAACAGGACCCGATCTCCTAACTCCCTCTTTTGCCATTTACTTCAGTCCAGAAAAAACAGTATCCGTTGTTCGGGGGTGCTGCCTCATACACAGTAAAGTTGTACACATTTATTTTTCTGAGGTAATACAGCAAACTTACACCAGAACTGGAGATCTGAAGAACGCTTTGAAGATCACAAGTTATCGACATGAAGCTTTTGTCAAGAGTGGCTTTTTTTTTGTCCAAATCCTTTTCCTTCATGGCTGCATCTTTTCTGACACAGTGTTCTTTATATTCATTTATATCTCTTTATATTTATTTCATTAATAACTGTCTCGAGTCGAGGTAACTGATGCTGTGGGTAGGTGAATCGCGAAAATCCTTTCTGCCTAGTCGTATTTTTATCCCGGATCCACACGAAATGATCAGAAATATGAATCCATTCAAGTGACTTAGTGAATTTCACTTCAACGGCAATAATTTATTGCCTTTGGAGAAATTCACTAAGTCTCGATAATCATCACGGTAAGGACTTAGTGAATTTCTCCTGACTAATTTTTTTAACATTCTGACTTAGTGAAAAACTATTTCGCATTTTCCGTGAGAACGGTTCCTAGGATCTCAAAATTGACGTCACCAATCGATCGGGCGTTGAAAAATACATAGGAGTAGCAAATAAACCGAAAATTGAAAAAATTGACTTAGTGAATTTCTCTTGTAAGCCGACGATATATTAGATATATGTAATACATATAGTGTATGCATATAAATTGTTGTTTAAATCTAGGGATGAATTCAGGATGCTCTAAAACGGATTTGCCTGTAGTGTTTTCACAAATTCATGTTCTGAAAATTTTGGACCCATTGCAATAGCTTTATTTTCTTTGGAAATTCGCTAAAAATCATAAATATTTGGATTCATAAGAAAAACAATACTCACCAGTGGTCTTATTATAAAAGGCTTCTTGGATCATTGCGGTTGATGACAAAGGTTATTGATACAGTGACAGAGAACTTTGATTGCTGTGTGTAGAAAATACTTGTCGCTTGGGTGGTGGATGACCATCATAATTATTATCACCAATTTTCGCCCAATCCACCACCAAACGGTTTGGAATTGGCAAGCTGTCTCACAGGAGCTCGTTGACCCTGGGAGAATGTATCGTTTCGGACGTTTTCTACTTGAAGACGGTAGGTATGGCTGGACAGCTGTTTTAGACCAATCAAAATGGGAGATTTACATATGGATTTTTGGTATTGAGTATATGGCGCAATCAGGAAAGGCAAGGTTAGGTAGAGTCCAGTGTGGCTAAGGTGGAATCTTCGTCAGGGATCAACGGTATTCACTGCTAAATCCATTGGATTCGCTAGTCTCATGTTGTACGACTAAATTCATAGGTAAACCAAAATATCCGTTAAATTGGAAGCGGAATAAGATGATAATTATATTGAAATGAAACCCCTATCTCAGTGAGCTCAATCGTTGACCTGTAATGAGCGTAAGGTGGTGTCACCAGTCGCATGTACTGCTCCAGTATACATTTTCAACTTGAAATTCAATATCAAGGCGGTCTAGAAGAATGGGATTTTGATTAAAATATGATTTCAGATTCATCAAGTGGCTCCAAAACATTCAGAATCCATGCGAAAGTAATTTGGTTGGTGAGTGTCCAAAAAAAAAAAAAAAAGAAAAGGCGCATCTGGATTCATCCGTCTCTCAGCCATTCGCTTAGTGATTTGGTTGTGAGCTCATTTTATTTTGTATTTTCTGCTATTATTTTCATTTGCCGCAATCCCTATGTGCTGATTTTTCCATGTTTTCTGACTTTTAGAGTTGATTTTCATGGTTTATTTTGTCCGAGAAACGCTTTTGAACCTGTCTGGGTGGGGGGGGGGGGGGGGGTGTCCCCAGTGGCATTCGGCAAGTGCATAATACTGGTACACTTCCACAATTTTAAGGTTTTCAGTTTAATAAAATATTATTTCAGGTTTTGGAGGCTTTGAAAACTCACTGCCCGAATTTTATTTATAACTTTCATGAATTAGAACAGTATTGCTCGGTGTATGATGTGCCAAAGGTGTATGATATTGGTGTCAACCGATTTTTGCCATAGGATGTAATATGAAACCGGTGAAAAAACACAGTTTAGAAAATAATCAACTATAATTTCGTCACCGGAACCTAATTTCGTCATGTTCTTGGTTTCACTGCGTTCTCAATGAGTAGGAGCATAAGTTACTACTCCCCAAATGCTTCTGGGATGAAAATTGACCACATAATTTAAGAAAAACAGGGAAACCACTCCACTAAAAATAGTACGAGTATGATACTGGTACCACCACCCTAGGTATTGGGTTCCATATAAATACGTACGTTTTCTTTGTACATTTTCATCTATCCAATTTACATTTTATGTTCGACGCCAGCCGACCTATCGTCTTGGCCACTGAGCTGAGGAAGCCATTATGGCGCTCTTATGCAATCGAAAGCTATCCAAGATATTTTCATTTCAACAAGAGATCGATCCGACCGCCCGCCTTTCCTGCACTTTTCTGACGTTTCCTCCCGACTTGTTCCTCGTCATCTCAACCAGCTGTTTTTCAAGTCTGTTGTACAATCGAGAGGCACCGCTGAATTTTGAATATCAGTTCAATAGCAGGTAATTGTTGCATGGGCTACCGGGACCAATACGGTGCCTATGAGTACCTACCAACTATGATTTCGATGTTTTGACGAACTATCAACATGGCTGTATTTGCACGTTGAAACTTCCTCCTTTTTGAAAACGCTCGTTATAGCTCACTCGGATGACACGCCCATTTGTGACGTAGGTAGAAATATTTACCATATTTGATGAGTTTATTGTGGGTAGGTATCTGCTAATCGTTAACTACGTTTGATGATTTTTTTAAACTAAAAAAAAATCAGTCTTTACGCTCCGTCCGGAGATGTCTGGATATCAATGGATTTTAGTATTAATCAAAGATAATGAAACACTAAGAGCGGTGCAATTTTAGTGTTGCGTGCAACGCATGGGCTATCGGCCTCCAGTCCGCGCCAATGAGGAAAATTACATCTTCATTTTCGCCCGCTGCGGTATTAGGTAGGCATGTAGTAGGTCTTCAGGTTGACCAGGATGATGCAAAAGACCACCTGTATTTGTAATCTTGTTACTTTTCACAAAGTGAGCACGTTAAAATTATTTAACAAACCATTTTCTTCTGATGTTATTCACCATATTCCGTTAGCTGGACCCTGATGAATTTTCATCGAGCGCCAGAATCTCGAAACATTCATCAGTTAACTGGATATCGAAAAAAGTGTTGGGAGTTTTTCAAAAAAGTACCTATTCGTAAGACGTAGGTTTTCCCTAGAAAATTGTAGTCGTTAAGGGAAATGTTAATACGCCTACACCTGCTATTATATAATTATTGTTTTAGTTAATAAAGTTATTGTTTACAAAATAAATGTGAGAAAGGAAAGATCGTGACGTCAATAAGACCAAATGGGGAATTTTCGTCAATTTGTTTTGTTAAAAAAAAAAAAAAACTATTCAGAACTCCTGGAAAAATGGTAGTTTGAAGCCCGTTTTTAAAAATAAGCGTTAGTTTTTAAATGAGGGTGACAAAAAGTTGAAGTGCGGTAAAAAATGACGTATTGTCATGTCTATTGACATCCGACTGGCTGTTGGCCCAAGGAGGCCAACCTTGCTGTGACGTTTTGTGAACCTCCTCTCGGTTTGATTTTGAGGACGAGTCTTTTAAATTTACTTATAAATTTGCGGTTCCATCCATCCATCCATCGCTGTTCTGTACATCGTTTGAAGTGACACGCTATCGCTGTAATTAGGATTTGAGTTGAACTACTCTTCGATTTACCTGATACGTGTGTGATTTACCTGTTACATATCTTGTGGGAACTCAGAAATTCAAATTTCACAATCGTTTTCTGCGTAGACTGTTTGACATAAGCACCTCATTATGTGGTCAGTAAGCGTTAATTTCCGTTATTGAACGGAATGTTGCAAAAAAAATGAGAATTTGTAACCCACGAAAATTGCCCATTATTGAGCAATGCTCTGAGGGGTGAAAAATAGGGGTTGAAGTATCTAGGGCACGGTTATCTCGAATTATTTTTAGGTCTTTAAATTGATATCGAACTATCTGAGACCACCCGGAGGATTGTACGTCCAGCCGTTCGTTCACAGTAAGGCCCTGAAGTTTGCACTGAAAAACTTTGTCAACATGAGTGTGAATCATAAGGGTATAGGTACATCCAGCCCAGATATCATTGCTAGGGAACACCTGATTATTATCGGCTGCATGAAATCGAGTTGGTTGCCCCGTGATACTATTTCATCTGAAGAATGATGGTTATATAGGATTCTGTTGAGAGGTAAACTTGAAGAAACGTTCAGTTCATGAAATAACAACAAACAATGGAGAAATTTAGTCGAAACATTTTCTTGTAAAAAAATGTTCAGAACACGTGGAAAAATTGAAGTTTTAAGCTCGTTTTCAAAAATAAGCGGTAGGTATTTTTTAACTGAGGGTGATTAACAGTAAAAACGCTGCAAAGTCCTTGTCACATGGGTTTATTATTCTATTGGACACAGCTACAGAAATGTTGGCTGTTCATTTATTGCTTCTTTCATGCGTAATAATCGAAATAGCTATTTCTGATGGTTTCCATTAATTTTGGCCCCTAAAACACAAATTAGGTACTTTTTTTTAAAACTATCTTTGATCATTGGTAGTGCCATTTAATCGTCTTGATCCACGTGTTGACACTTTTTCCAGGTTATTATATAAACAGATGGTGATTTCAGACGATTTCCCAGGTTTTTCACCGATAAAAAATCAATTTTGGGAGCTGAACATTTGGTAGAACTCAATTTTCCCCTCTTTGGTCAAAAGCGACTTCATATTCTGTCTACTCGTCCCAAAAACATGCAAAACGATACCTCAAACGCTCATGTTATTAAAACACAAAAGTACCTATTTTTATACACATTTTCACTCATAACACCCCTGGGTATATTCCGATCGGGCTGAAAAGTTTCGGGACACAACTAGGGCCCAAATGGAGCATGTGTGCGAAAGAACGACTTTTTTAGACCGAAAATGAAGCCGGTACACGTGATACGGCGGACGGCGGACGGACATTGCATTTTTTGAATCTAGGCACCTTGAAACGGAAAACAAAAAATTTTGAGGGGGTGTTATACAATTTTTTTGCTGACCGAATACATAGGTGTATTATTCACAGAATAATAAACCAAAATGTCCACTAGTGGGTAGCACACTGGTTCAAATAAAACAAAAATCCATGGATTTATAAAAATCCTTTAGGATCCATGGATTTATTATATTTATCAACTTCTCCTCCTTTTCTCCCATTTTCAGCTCGCAGCACCTCCTCGACCACTGGTTGTAGCAGATGACGTCAACCTATTTCAAATGGACGAGGTTTGTTCCGTGAAGTCGAGAGCACAACAATAATGGATGATTATTAGTAATTAATTAATTATTTATTTGAACCAAATGTGCAGTGTTAGCCTAGAAGGGTGCCTATTTGCATTCGCTGACGAATCAGCAATAGTTGTATTCTCAGATAATGGGGATGCAACTTCTAGGAAAGCTAAAACGCTGCAAAGTCCTTGTCACATGGGTTTGTTATTCAAATGGACATACCTGCAGAAAGTTGGGCCTTTAATTTATTATTTCCTTCACGTGAAACAATTCGAATAGCTATCTCTGATGGTTTCCACCAATTTTGGCCCCCAAAACACAAATTAGGTACGTTCCTTTTTTTTTTTCAAATTATCTTTGGTCATTGGTAGTGCCATTTAATCGTCTTGATCCACGTGTTGACATTTTTTCTAGTGTAATTATACAAATTGATGGTGATTTCAGGCGATTTCCCAGGTTTTGACTAATAAAAAAATCAATTTTGGGAGCTGAACATTTGGTAGAACCTCAACTTTCCACTCAGTGGCCAAAATCGACTTCATATTCGGTCTTCTCGTCCCCAAAAACATGGAAAACAATAACTTAAAAGCTCATGTTACTAAGACACAAAAAGTACTTATTTTTACACACATTTTCACCCCTGGGTATATTCCGATCGGGCTGCAAAGTTTCGGGACACAACTAGGGCACAAATGGAGCATGTGTGCGAAAGAACGAATTTTTTAGTCCGAAAATGAAGCCGGTATGCGTGATACGGCGGGCGGCGGACGGCGGACGGAAATTGCATTTTGGTTTATTATTCTGTGAATAATACGCCTATGCATTCGCTCAGCAAAAATTTTTATAACACCCATAAAATTTTTTTCTTTTACGTTTCAAGGTGCGTAGATTCCAAAAATGCAATGTCCGTCCGCCGTCCGCCGTACGCCGTATCACGCATACCGGCTTCATTTTCGGTCTAAAAAATTCGTATGCTCCATTTGGGCCCTAGTTGTGTCCCGAAACTTTGCAGCCCGATCGGAATATACCCAGGGGTGTTATGAGTGGAAATGTGTATAAAAATAGGTACTTTTTGTGCTTTAGTAACATGAGCTTTTGAGGTTTCGTTTTCCGTGTTTTGGGGGACGAGAAGACCGAATATGAAGTCGATTTTGACCAAAGAGTGGAAAATTGAGGTTCTACCAAATGTTCAGCTCCCAAAATTGATTTTTCATGAGTCAAAAAGCTGGGAAATCGTCTGAAATCACCATCAATTTGTATAATAATACTAGAAAAAGTTATTGACACGTGGATCAAGACGATTAATTGGCACTATCAATGATCAAAGATAATTTGAAAAACTCTGCAAATCCCTGCACAACGGTTTATTATTTTGTATAGAATACCCTTCTGTTACAGATCACATCTCTATGTATAGATAACCCGTCTATGTAATATGATATGTACTATTCTATACATATTATGTAGATCGCAGACCCTCCGTAGGTTAGTACCTAACCCCGTACTCGTTACTAGGTACCTACCTAAATCACGAGTTAAATGTTGCTAAAATAATTCTGCCGATGACAAACAGTACCTAACAAAAGAAACACACATAATGAAGTTCTGAAAAGAAATTGTTGATGAGGAGTGAAAAAAGTTGCGAAAGTACCTACCAACAAACTCCAGCCCCTTCTACGTAGATGGTATAATGGACCGTTGTGTAATAATTTACCGTTGAGTAATGATTTACCGTAGTAATAATTTACCCATCAAAAATACTTCAAGTTTGTTCAAGTTTCACTACCTACCAACAAACTCAAAAAGAGCCGTCATTTTTCAAATGAAATAATATGACAGAACAACCAACTCGACTTCCGTACGGCGTACGGCGGACAGACAGAAATATTTTTATTGCAGTTTTGGATTCTACATACCTTGAAACGTAAACCATCAAATTTTGAGGGGGGTAAGAATTTTTTTTTCATGCTCGATTCCAATGGTTCATTATTGAAAATAATAAACCAAAAAAGGAGCGTAACTAATTTGTGGTTTAGGGGCCAAAATTGGTGGAAAACATCAGAAATAGCTATTTAAATTATTTTACATGAAAGAAACAATAAATTAAAAGTCCAACTTTCTGTAGGTATGTCCAATAGAATAATAAACCCATGTGACAAGGACTTTGCAGCGTTTTGGAATCTACGCACCTTGAAACGGAAAGAAAAAATTTTGAGGGGGTGTTATAAAATTTTTTGGCTGAGCGAATACATAGGTGTATTAATTATTCACAGAATAATAAACCAAAAGTGACACTGTGAATGACTGGCTAAGTGATTACCTACATACCTATATCGGCCCAAACAATTCCAGATATCCAGCAGGTAGGTAACAAGTCGGCGGGCCGTCCAGAACTCTCCAGCTCCCAGTGAAAAGGGACGCAATAAGGGATTTCACGAAGCAAGAAACCGGCCCTGGGATCAATAGAAAAACGGGGCTACCAGTTCACGAGATACAGTTAATTCGGGGCCCGTCCTGGACTGGGGTGAAACATTATCTCTCTACCACCATTATAACTCTCTACCCCCCCAAACCTCCCCAAACCTCCCCTTTACGACTATTACCCCCCACTAACACTGCCCTCTTTATATCTCTCTCCAGTCCAGGCGCAAAACCCTCTCGTTTTCCACCATCGGATGCCAGGCCGATAATCTACCACTTGGCTAAGGGAGGGCTTTGCCTTTCTCTTGTTGTGGATTCACAATGAAAGGCCGCCGCAGAGGTTTGGGGTCGTTTGAGAAGCTCATCAGAAACTCTCCGGACACAACAGTTGAAGGCGTTGGGTGTATGGGCTCTCCTGAAACATTCTACCAATTAATTCAAATTTATTATTTTTTCAGCGAATTATCAAAGAAAATACTCGTATGCCGTAAATCCACACGTATTGGTTTATCATTTTCAATAATGAACGTTTGGAATCCCCCTCTCAAAATGAGATAGTTTCCGTTTCAAGATACGTAGAATCCATAAATGGAATAGAACCCCATGAAAGTCCCAAATCGAGTACTGCGGCCGGCCCGGGAATTAGAGTCCCATAAAAATGCGCGGGATTCAGTCATTCTATTACTATTATTATTTGTTTTCAGCAATGAACCTTTGGAATCGAGCATGAAAAAAAAAAATTAACCCCCCCCCCCCCTCAAAATTTTATGGTTTTTACGTTTCAAGATATTATGTAGATTCCGAAAATGCAATAAAAAAATTTCTGTCTGTCCGCCGTACGCCGTGATTAGCACTTTTCTTAGTTACCATGAACGAAAATTGATTTGGTTTATGGATCCCGTTGCGGATCTAGTTGGTCCTCGAAGCTCGGCGTTACTGTCAGTCATCTCTAAAATGGGGTTAAAAATAGGAGGACATTTTCAGAACGCCGTAGCTCGAAAACTTTCGATAGAAGGTTATGATTTTTTTTACGTTTTTAAATTGGTCTTGAACTAAAAAAATGTTTGAGACCACTCGGAGCATTGTACGACAAGCCGTTCGTTTTTACCGACAAGCTTCGTCAACATGATCGTGAATCAAACGGTATAACCGGCCCAGAGATCATCACTAGGGAGCACCTGATTATAATCAAGGATGAAGTCGAGTTGATTGTTCTGTGACATTATTTCATTTGAAGGCTGGTGGCTTTTTTGGATGCTGTTGACGAAGCTTGTTGCTGTTTACGATTTAAAAACGTTAAAAAAAGTTTTCGAGGTGCCGCGTTCTGAAAATTTCACCTCCTATTTTTATCATTAATAAGGAAAAATCACTAGCGAACAATTTAGTTCTCTCTCCTAGTCCACAATGTAAATTTTTGAGATTCATCTTTGATACACAGAGCATGTCTCTCTTACTCCCGGAAGATAAAAATTTAATTTCTTACTCAAAGGACCAACTATTACGTAAACTGGATCAGTTTCCCGCATAAGTTAAATCTCAGATGAGACTTGAGTATCATCGAAATCTTCAGTGGGTATGAAATAATTTCAGTTATATGATTGATTGATTTAAATAATTTTCAAGAAATGTCCAAGCAATATACCTACATAATAGTTGAGCGATTCAACGTAATTTATTTGTAGATTTTTTCACGTAATTCATACTATATTTATTCAACTAGTTACCACTAATTGCTGGGTGGTTGGGAGCTTTCCAACGAGTTTTTAACGATGTTCATGGGATGTAGGAATTAATATTACGAACACAAAATCTGTAGCAAAATTCAGTCTGACTACAGGAAAAATCATAATGTATCCATGTTAAAATTGGAACCTCTATGGCGAGTTACAGTCGGAAATTGATAATATTTTACTTATGGTGATATCGTCAAAAATAGGTGATCGAGAAAAACCATGGAATCTTCTTCAGAAGTGCTCAAAACGAGTTTTTAAACGGTTTCCCGCTTGATGTCGCTCCGTACGTTCGTACGTGTGTATGTATGTTTGAATTTAAAATGGTCATACTTCCTCAAAATATGACATTTTTCATATTTAATTTTTTGATTTTGTTTAGCTCGTTGAACTCTACAACTTGAGATGAGAACGAGCTTTCTAGGTAGAAATGTATGGGGGTTACGACGGGTACTCTTAATTTTTCGATTTTCAACGAAAACTGCCATAAAAATAGACCAAAATTGGTGCAGTTAGTACCAAAATGTCCGTTAGGATGTCTAGATCATGTCTACTGATTTTGACCCCAATTGCATTCGATTCGGCTAATTTACAGTAAAAAATATGTCAATGGAATTGATTTGAAGATCACGAAGACTGATTTGAAGACTTATTTTATTCGTCTCACTTAGCAGTTCATTATCTTGTCAACTTACCGTTTTCTATATTCTCCAGTCGTTGCTAATATCTCATGCTCGTGTCGTTCCCTTGTTCCAGGAGGAAGCAGGATGAGGTGGAGGTGCTAGAAGAGACCATCAGACAGAGGAACGAGCAGCACAAGAAAGCCGGCATGGAGATGGACGCCACCTGCAACATCTGCCTCAAGACCAAGTTCGCTGACGGGGTCGGCCACGTCTGCAACTACTGCAGCATCAGATGCTGCGCCAGGTGCGGCGGGAAGGTCACTCTCCGTTCCACCAAGGTAATCATCACTTAGTACTCACTCATACTCATAGCACACTTAACCTAAGTAAGTGTAACTTAACCTATGTTAGTATAAGTTAAATTTTTTCGGTATTTGCATTTTACTTCGTTTTCGTGGTCAATCCAAATGGGAAATACCCACTTTTACTTATTTTTTAAAATTTATTTATTTTATTTTATTTTATTTTTTTGAAAGTAGACACTGAGATGATATGGTATATATTTCTATGGCTGTGAATTGAAGACTCGAAGATAACCTCGCTGACGCGTATAACCTCCCCAAAATGTTCACGTACCTATCTGTTCTTATCACGCGAATGAAAATGATTTTCTCCTATTTAAATGTCCTGGCCGTTTGAGTAAGGTTTCTATTCCAGGCGTTCCAGCTGTTCAGTTAATGAACAGAAAAATTCATCCCACCGCTTTGGTTCTCGCACTGAACTAGTACATGCTCTATTAACAGCGCTGGAATAACCCTATTATCAGTTAATTTTTAATTAAATGTGGAAGTTTTTATGACATCATTGCGGCCTTTGTATGGATACAGCGTGTTTTATTTAATCCGCGACATTGAGGTGAGCTGCGACATTGATGCTGCAGCTCGAGAAGTGCTGGTGTTTGTTCTGCTATGCTTTACAGTGACCATCAATGACGCAATTGCCGCACTCCACGTTATCTTGGGAACTAAACAAATTATGCTATGCTATTCCGGTGAACTGATTCGATTTTTCTCTTCAACTAACAACCCAAGAAGCAAATTTGGAAAAAATCAGCATTTCGAGAACCATGGGTGTCGTGTTAACCCTCAAAATTGTACATTTACCACTCCCATGCAATGTGTGAAGATTTAACCAAATAAACAAGGAGAACGACGAGCTGAGCAACGCCCTGGGGAAAGTAGGAGAAGGGCCCTCTCCGTCGACCGCCATCACCCCTCAACGGTCATAACGGCCGTTGATGGCCGGGGGACGGGTGGAAAGGGGCCTTAATAAACAGCCCTGCTAGCACAGCTCCTCATTCGACCGACCAACCCTCAACTTGCGACTTCTTTCTCAAACCTCTCTCCCCTACCTCTCCTTGCGCCTGCTGTGGTGTTAACCACGGGTATTTTTTACTCGCTGTGGTGGTAACCGCGAGGTGCCACCCTCTCTTTCATCTAGCACCTGCTGTGATGGTAACCGCGGGGTATTTTATACTCGCTGTGGTGGTAAGTGCGGGGTGCTAGCAAGACTCCCAAGGAGCACCTAATTACCCGTTGTGGTGATAACCGCTGGGTATTAGTATTAGCTTCCTTCCTAACCAAACCTATCCTCCATATGGATCACCATACACCTAACCATTCACCGCAACCCCGTTGTAAGGCCACCAACAGCCTTCACGACAATGGGTATTGCCCATTCTTTTCTGTAAGTGAAATCCAATGTCCAGATTTAAGTTTTCACTTCGCACCATCCCCGTCCTATATGAATAATGAAAACGACATATTGAAGGTCAATTGTGGAATGCGTGATTTTCATATCAGAAATCAGAACCTTAAAACAGTTGAAGGGGTCTAGGGTACTAACACTAGGTAGTGAAGTGACATTTCCTAAACGAATTTTTTTTCTTCAAAATCGAGTTATTGGTCGAGTTATTGTTGGAATCGTCTCGCCTATTTCAATCGTCTCGATATTCTAGATAGTCTCGACTATTCTGGTATAAACTAAACAACTTTCCCTAAAACAATCTGAATGTCGCAAATTTCTTACTTAGCGCCACATAACATGACAATTTATGCTAAAACTAAATAAGCAACATCAGAAATGGTGTAATACATTAAAAAAATACAAATAATATATATTATTTGCATATATATTTTCCTGAGAAAGCTGTGGCTATTATCTTCATTTGGCTGAAAACTGGAAAACCGAACGCCTAAGCGCCGTCACCAAAAGAGATATGAAAATACATAAGGAGACAGTAAACTTAGATCTTTGCTGTATCCTATAATAATTTATTATGCAAATCAACACAATACGTTAAACCCCACAAACAATCTACGCCACAACACCTTACCAATACTGAACATGCCAAGAACATCTACAGAACACTACAGCTTTATTATACTTCCCCTTGACCCCCACAACCTGCCCTTGAGGCACAAATTGTGAAATAAATTGAATTGAATTGAATTGAATTGAAAATCTAAGGTCAATGGGCCTGTTTTGAGGGAGTGGAGGACAATTGTCAAAATCTTGTTTAATTCTCGATTTCCCCCCCAAAAAAGTATAACTGTCGCTGAGAAGGCACCTGTTTGCTCTACGCCGTCCAGTTATGTACAACATGTAATCTTCACCTGTGATGATTCTACGAGAACAATTTTCACTCATTCTCTACTGTACAAAAGTCCAAGTACCTAGCGAAAAATCTGTCGAAAACTTCCTGGTGTAGGTAAGTTAGCTTTAAACTTGAGGGTCATGTCATAATATCAGATCCTCACTAAAGGAGTCGTGAAAACGTCGCTTTTCGTCGAATTTCCACTGACCTTTTTTGTTTAAATGCTGCAGCGAGAAACCGTTAAAGTAATAAATTAGGAATCGTCGAGTGTTGAGTTTCGGGGCTCGATAAGCTCCGACCAAGCTCGTATCGAACCCCGCACCTCTGCAGCGAGTCACGCATACCTTTTACAACCCCTCGCCCTGTTCCTTCGTGATATGCTAATATAAAACACACTTCGACTCGCCTCCTTTCCTTACGTTTGAACCGGATTAAATACGTTGCATTAAATACTGGACTCGTACCAGTGATTTGGATAGAGAGTGGGCAATTTCCGTGTGTAGGAATTTTTGGTTTTTGACCTCAGAATCGGATTTAGTACCCTTGAAATCCATCACTGCCAATTTTTATCTCAAAACTCAGTGTAGCTTGGACAACAGACGGATACAAAGAAAACAAAATGACGTCAGAAGTGGATGGCGCAGAGGGTCCCCCTCCACTTTACCTATGACGTCATTTCGCATTCTTCCCACTGGTCATCGGATACCCCTCATGTAGCACCTTTTCGGAAAGCTCTCGCCGAGATGATTTACTTAACAAAATAAAAGAAAACAGGTGAAATTGTCCCTTGCCACCTTGAAGCCAGATGTTCAAGATTTCTTACCGGTATTTTGAACTTCTCGTTCATCAGAGTACCAAGAGAATCTTTGGGGTATTTATCAGTTCTCAAGTGGTAAAACCTCGAGTCGCAAATAAAAAGCACGGCAACTTATTACACAATTTATTATTTTATTATTTTAGGTTTATTACTTTCTTGTATAATAAACCCTAGTAGTTCACTGAATTCGTATTGGTGTAAGACCCCGATTTAGTAGGGCCGTTTTTTGCGGTGATCGCTGAACTTTTTTTGCTTCCTCACTACCGGAAGGTAGGGCAGCCTTGGATTCGCGATTGAGTTTAAAAAAATTTATGTACTCCAAAATGAAAATGTCTACTACCATTTTGCGTTTCAGACATCAGGGAAAATCTTTGGTTCCGTGTCTGTCTGTGGTAATTCCTTGTAATGCCCAAGGAAATTTGGAGGATAGCGGGTTGGGTCACAGATGGTCCCATACCAAAATCGACCAAGAATCGAAAGAACGAGAAGACCGAATATGAAGTCGATTTTGGCCAAAGAGTGGAATATTGAGGTTCCAAGGAAGTTCCAGCATTAAATTTACGTTAAATGTTGGCCTAAAATCTTCGTTTTTCCGCACACAGTTCGGGTCCCCATTTGGGAACACATTTGGCTCCTAGTTGTCCTCCGAAACACGGCAGCCCGATCGGCATACACCCAGGGGTGATATGGTAGAAAAATTAGTGTAAAAATAGAGGTTTTCGAGGGATTTTTCAGGTTTTAGTGAACATGAGCTTGTGATGTATCGTTTTCCATGTTTTCTACGGCGAGAAGACCGAATATGTGGTTGATTTTGACCGAAGAGTGACGAATTGAGGTTGTAACGAAGGTTAAGCTCCCGAAATTCATTTTTTATGAGTCGAAAACATGGGAAATTGTCTGAAATTACCATACATTTGTATAATAACACCTGACGTTGTATGAATTGGTGAATCAAGACAATTAAATGGTACTATCAATGAACAAAAATAATCTGTTGAAAGGAAAAGCCGAGCCTAATTCGTGTTTTTGGGGGACAAAACTGGTGGAACCATCAAAAATAGCCATTTCAATAATCGCGCACGAAAGAAACAATAAATGAACAGCCAAAATTTCTGTAATTATAACATTTATAAAATTATAAAAAATCATAAAATTATAAAAATTATAAAATTTCTGTAATAATAAACCCATGGGACGAGGACTTTGCAGCGTTTTTCTTATGAAAAGTGAAAGGAAAGCTTCCGCTGCCTCGATAGACTCAGAAGCGATGTTTCATTACGCCCCGGCGCCCGTAGGCTCAACCCCGGGCAACGCCCGGATAACTCTCGTGCCAACGTAATTATCACGATACGGAACTATTTCAAGAGTTGCGGATGATGGCGAAAAATCACATAGAAGCCTGTTAATGATAGCGGTTGTGGCGGGGGGGGGGGGGGCTATGACGCAAGGGGGATCCGGTCGTGGGCGGACTCCACCCCCGTACCACCCCTCTCCGCCCACCCCAATAACACCCCTCCTCACACCAATAACTCTCCTCCCACACAGCACATCTCCAACGAGTGACTTTTTCGGCGACGTTCAACTTCTCGCCGACATATGGAAAAACGCTGCAAAGTCCTTGTCACATGGGTTTATTATTCTATTGGGCATAGGTACCTACAGAAAATTTTGCGGTTCATTTATTGATGCTTTCATGTAAAATAAATGAAATAGCTATTTCTGGTGGTTTCCACCAATTTTGGCCCCCAAAACTTGAATCAGGTACGCTCCTTTTTTGGTTTATTATTTTCAATAATGAACCATTGGAATCGAGCATGAAAAAAAAATTCTTACCCCCCCTCAAAATTTGATGGTTTACGTTTCAAGGTATGTAGAATCCAAAACTGCAATAAAAATATTTCTGTCTGTCCGCCGTACGCCGTACGCCGTACGCCGTACGGGCCACTTTTCTTAGTTACCATGAAAGAAAATTGATGAAATTCGGGCTATAGGTTCCGTTCGCTGTCTAGTTGGTCCTCGAAGCTTGACGTTACTGTGAGTCATCTCTAAGGGGTTCAAAATAGGGGTTGAAATTTTCAAAACGCCTATACCATTTTTTTACGTGAATATTTTTACGGTTTTAAATATTTCTTGAACTTGCGAGTTTTTTAAGACCATCCGGAGCATCGTACGTCCAGCCGTTCGTTCACAGTAAGGCCCCGAAGTTTGCACCGACAGGCATTTTCGACTCCAGTGTGAATGAAATTGTATACAATCCAAACCAAATCTCGTAACCAGAGACGCGCCCACAATAGGAATTTGTGAATACGGCCAATCATTGGTAGGGATCACCTGATTATATTGGCGGAGTATGAAGTCGAGTTGGTTGTTCTGTGATATTATTTAATTTGAAAAATGATGGCTCTTTTGGAGTTTGTTGGTAGGTAGTGAAACTTGAACAAACGTTGAAGTATTATTGATGGGTAAATTATTACTACGGTAAATCATTACTCAACGGTAAAGTATTACACAACGATTCATATACCATCCACGTAGAAGGGGCTGGAGTTTGTTGGTAGGTACTTTTGCAACTTTTTTCACTCCTCATCAACAATTTCTTTTCAGAACTTCATTATGTGTGTTTCTTTTTGTTAGGTACTGTTTGTCATGGCAGAATTATTTTAGCAACATTTAACTCGTGATTTAGGTAGGTACCTAGTAACGAGTATTTCCAATTATCTCTGATCATTGGTAGTGCCATTTAATCGTCTTCATCCACGTGTTGACACTTTTCCTAGAGTTATTATACAAACTGATGGTGATTTCAGACGATTTCCCAGGTTTTTGACTCATAAAAAATCAATTTTGGGAGCTGAACATCTGGTACAACTTCAATTTTCAACTCCTTGGTCAAAATCGACTTCATATTCGGCCTTCTCGTCCCCCAAAACATGGAAAACGATACCTCAAAAGCTCATTTTACTAACATGTTACTAAAACACAAAAAGTAACTATATTTATACACATTTTCACTCATAACACCCCTGGGTACATTCCGATCGGGCTGCAAAGTTTTGGGACACAACTAGGGCCCAAATGGAGCATGTGTGCGAAAGAACGAATTTTTTAGACCGAAAATGAAGCCGGTACACGTGATACGGCGGACGGCGGATGGACATTGCACTTTTGGAATCTACGCACCTTGAAACGGAAAAGAAAAAATTTTGAGGGGGTGTTATAAAAATGTTTTGCTGAGTGAATACATAGGTGTATTATTCACAGGATAATAAACCGAAACGCTGTTAAGTCCTTGTCACATGGGTTTTATTCTACTCGACAAACCTACAGAAATTTCGGCTGTTCATTTATTGCTTCTTTCGTGTGCAACTATTGAAATGGCTATTTTTAATGGTTCCACCAGTTTTGGCCCCCAAAAATACGAAGTAGGCTCGGCTTTTCCTTTCAACGCATTATTTTTTATTTTTATCATGATCATTATTTGATTATTTGGTTATTTGATCATTATTTTTAATTGTCTTGATTCACCCGTTCATACAACTTCTAGTGTTATTATACAATTGTACGGTGAGTTCAGACAATTTCCCATGTTTTTGACTCATAAAAAATGTATTTCGGGACTTAAACCTCGTTAAAACCTCAATTCTTCACTTTTCGGTCAAAATCAACCACATATTCGGTCTTCTCGCCGTAAAAAACATGGAGAACGATACCTCACAAGCTCATGTTCACTAAAACCTCAAAAATCCCTCGAAAACCCTATTTTTAGCCTCATTTTTCTCCCATATCACCCCTGGGTGTATGTCGATCGGGCTGCCGTGTTTCGGAGGAACACTTTGAGCCAAATTTTTTCCCATATGGGGACCCGAACTGTGTGCGGAAAAACGACGATTTTAGACCAAAATTTAACGTAAATTTAAGGTTGGAACTTCCTTAGAACCTCAATTTTCCACTCTTTGGTCAAAATCGACTTCATATTCTGTCTACTCGTCCCAAAAACATGCAAAACGATACCTCAAACGCTCATGTTATTAAAACACAAAAGTACCTATTTTTATACACATTTTCACTCATAACACCCCTGGGTATATTCCGATCGTACTGAAAAGTTTCGGGACACAACTAGAGCCCAAATGGAGCATGTGTGCGAAAGAACGAATTTTTTAGACCGAAAATGAAGCCGGTACACGTGATACGGCGTAAGGCGTACGGCGGACGGCGGACGGACATTGCATTTTTGGAATCTACGCACCATGAAACGTAAAAGAAAAACTTTTGAGGGGGTGTTATAAAAATTTTTTGCTGAGCGATTACATAGGTGTATTATTCACAGAATAATGAACCAAAACCAAACGGCCCACCAGATTTCCTTTGTTTCCTATTTTAAGAATAGCTCACCAAATAATTTCGAACAGTCAAAATCCTATTTTGGACCACTTTGCGGCGTACGGACAGAATTGTTTTTATTAAATTTTCGGAATTCACGTATACTTTTATACGTAAACCATAAAATTTTGAGAGGAGGTTAAATTTTTATGTTCATATCCGAATCCAAAAGTTCGTTATTGAAAATAATAAACCAAAAACGACACTAAACTGTGCTTCTAACGGCCATAGCTTCATGTGTATCGTGTATGCATATGAACAGAATCGATAAATATTCTTGGGTTGAATATAGGTAGGTATTGATGTGTTTGATCAAACTTAAACTGAATGAAATTCGGTCTGCAGGTCCCACCTGGAGTCTAGTTGGTCCAAGAAGCTTGGCGTTACTGTCAGTCAACTCTAAGGGGTTGAAATTTTCAAAACGCGCCAGCTCGAAAACTTTCGATAGAAGTGTAGTGATTGAGGATGGAACAGACGAGTCGATCGCTTGATTGAGAATGGTTAGTTTATTGGTGGCACTCGGCTCTTTTATAGCCCCCTGACATGATCAGAGGGGGGTCGGGGGGTCCCCACTCTGAGAGAATACATGTCTACACGTAGTGTAGGTTGTGGAGGAGCAGCCGATCACAACAAGAAGGGTATTTTTTTTACGATATTAAATTTCTCTTGAGCTTAACAATTTTTTGAGACCACCCGGAGCATCGAACGTCCAGTCGTTCGTGAGCCCCAAAAGGCTTCGTCAACACGATCGTGAATCAAACGGTATAAATCCGGCCTGGATATCATCACTAGGGAGCACCTGATTATAATCAAGGATGGCTGTATGAAGTCTAGTTGGTTGTTGTGCGATATTATTTCATTTGATAAGTGATGAACTATTGGATTTTGTTGGTAGGTACTTGTGAAACTTGAACAAACGTTGAAGTATTATTGATGGGTAAATTATTACACAATGGTAAATTATTACACAACGGCATATTATTACACAACGATAAATTATGACATAAATTACACAACGGTAAATTATTACACAACGGTTCATCTACCAAGAAGGGGCTGGATTTTGATGATCGGTAGGTACTTTTGCAACTTGAACAACCGTTGAAGTATTATTAATGGGCAAGTTATTACACAACAGTTCATTATACTTGACCAGAGGGTATGTACTGACCACAGAAAAGTTATCTACGCAGAAGGGACATCTATTTCACTCCACATCAACAACTTTCCTTTAGACCTTCATTATTTGCGTTTCTTTTTGCCACTTTAGGTACTGTTTGTCATCGGCAGAATTATGTTAGCAACATTTAACATTTAACTAGTAACGAGTACGGGGTTAAGTACTAACCTACGGAGGATCTGCAATCTACATAATATGTATAGAGTAGTACATATTATATAGACGGGTTATCTATACAGAAAGCTGTGATCTTTAACATAAGGGTACTCTGTACAAAATAATAAACCGTTATGCAGGGATTTGCAGCGTTTTTGTAGTGTTATTATACAAATTGGTGGTGATTTCAGACAATTTCCCAGGTTTTTGACTCATAAAAAATCGATTTTGGGAGCTAACGTATGGTGGAACCTCAATTGTCCACTCTTTGGCCAAAATCGACTTCATATTCGGTCTTCTCGTCTCCAAAAACATGGAAAAGGATACCTCAAAAGCTCCTGTTCCTAACATGTTACTAAAACCCAAAAAGTACCTATTTTTATACACATTTTCACTCATTACACCCCTGGGTATATTCCGATCGGGCTGAAACGTTTTGAGTCACAACTAGGGCCCAAATAGAGCATGTGTGCGAAATAACGAATTTTTTAGACCAAAAATGAAGCCGGTACACGTGATACGGCGGACGGATATTGCATTTTTGGAATCTAGGCACCTTTAAACGGAAAAGAAAAAATTTTGAGGGGGTGTTATAAAAATTGTTTGCTGAGCGAATACATAGGTGTATCAGTCAGAGAATAATAAACCAAAATCGAAGAAAAAACACCTAAATCCACACGCAGCCTAAACAACTTCGAGTTACCAGAGGCTCTGGGACTAGAAGCTTCGAAATACCAGGAGCTCGACACTCCAAAAAATCACATCGAGTTAATCTCCGTTTTTTTCTGAGTTGAACGAGGTTTTCTCAAGGGCCAGGAGAAATGCTTCGGGTTCGGAAGGTTTTCGAGTTTGGAAGGTTCCACTTATCGGGGTTTCACTGTACATCCTCTTATGTTATAGAAGATATAGGAAAACTTTTTAATTTTATTACAACAGTAGTCTATATGGGGGCGCCATGACAACTCTTGATCTATTATAACACCTAGATATTTATGGTAATTTACCATATCAATAGTCTCTCGAGAATATACTCCAAGAAGACTGCTGTCCCTTTGTACTTCCAATATTAACTTCCTATCATAAATGTCAGCTTTGTTACTACCAAACACAATTAGCTTCGTTTTTTTAGTGTTGAGTGTCAGATAATTTCCATAAAACCAGTCATTTAAAAGTTTCATTGATATGGATGCTTGGGTAAATGTTTCCTCCCACGTATCGCCTTCCACCACCAACGCTGTGTCATCAGCAAATAAGTAGAGTTTGGATTTGTACATTCTTAGCTGCACAATGTCATTGATATATATTAGGAAGAGAAGTGGTCCTAGAGTGCTTCCTTGAATAACACCGAAATCATTATTCAGCTCATCACTCATACAATCACCTATTGAAACAACTTGTCTACGATTCGTAAAGTAGCTTTTAAACCATTGTAAACTGGAGTCTCCTCCTTCATTTTCTCGAATAGATGTTGCCTATGTATGGCATCAAATGCTTTGGCAATATCTAACATAATAAGGGCTCCTTTCTTTTTTTGTTCTCGAATGTCATAAAGATCGGAGGTTAGGGCATAAAGAGCTTCCTCCACTCCAGCGCTTTTCCTAAACCCGAATTGTCTAGAATTGAGCACCTTATTACGTTCTAAAAATGCATATAAATGATCTTTAACATGTTTCTCAAGTATCTTTGATAGAGAGCTTAGCATTGATATAGGTCGGTAGTTGCCTTCATCACTCACATCACCGCCCTTGTACAAGGGGATGACTTTTGCTGCCTTAAAACATTCGGGGAATACAGACATGGAGATACTCAAATTAAAGACATGAAGTATTGGGGATTTCAGGAATTTATAATATCTTTTTATTGTACTGAGTTGGATCGCATCTAGACCAGGAGCTGAACTTCCTTTCTTGGTTTTCAAAATATTCTCCAGATCTGACTCGGACATCAAAGGGACTACAAATTTGTTTAGTGGCGGATGGCAGGACTGATTTTTTATGTTTCCATTGGATTTTTTCAGGATGCTTGAGGTCAGTCTTGAACCAATTTGAGTAAAAAAGGTATTGAGCAAATTACAGGCAGTTTTTTGAGCTATGTTTGTTTGGAGTTTATTCTTATTAATCAAAAACTTTACCAATGGACACACTGAATCCTTACTGCTTGTCCCAGCAATTGCAGTCTTGATAACATCCCATGTTTTTTTCGGGTTTCCTTCCGCACTTTCTATTTGATTCGAAAAAAATGATGTCTTAGCTTTCCGTATTATTTCCTTCACTAGGTTCCTAAATTTAACATATCGCTCCTTGAGGAGGGAATTATTTTTTTGACGCTCTGCTTTTTTTCTGAGAAGTTCACGGGTCCGGAGTGATTTTATAATTCCGTCCGTTATCCAAGGCGTCAGTTTCTGCTCGCGGCTACTGACCTTCTTGAGCTCAGTTGCTGCCTCAACACTTTTTTGTAAAACGTTAATCAGCTCCTCGGAAGCATAGTTGACGTCAATCGAGTTCGTTGGATCGCAGATGGTCCCGTATCAAAATCTGCGCATGCGCAAACGTGAAATACTTGAAACCCCATAACTAGATTCTTAAATCTAGTTATGAAATACTTGAAACCCCATAACTAGATACCTTAAATTCGCTGAAATGAGTTCAAACTTCGAGGGCCGATCAGGAATAATACTTTAATAGTTCTATATGAATTTCATTGGAATCGTACTGTAACTTTCGTCTGCGCATACGCGAACATGAAATGTTGAAATGTTTGAGTCTGTTACGCACATTAGGTACTGCTACTCGGTATCACTACTCTTAGCCTACTACTCTTGTTACTACTCTGGTACTACTTTGGTATTAGCCTGGTATTGCTCTTGGCTTGGCTTAGGTATTACTACTCTTTTTATTGCCTTTCCATCATTTTGACTCATCATTTTTTTGGGGACGACAAGACCGAATATGAAGTTGTTTTTCACCAAAGAGTGGAAAATTGAGGTTCTACCAAATGTTCAGCTCCCAAAATTGATTGTTTTTATCACTCAAGAACCTGGGAAATTGTCTGAAATCACCATCAGTTTGTATAATAACACTGGAAAAAGTGGCAACACGTGGATGAAGACGATCAAATGGCACTACCAATGATCAAAGATAATTTGGAGGAAAAAAAAGAGGGTACCTAATTCGTGTTTTGGGGGCCAAAATTGGTGGATACCATCAGAAATAGCTCTTTCAATCATTTCGCAAGAAAGAAACAATAAATGAACAGCCAACATTTCTGTACGCATGTCCAGTAGAATTTAAACCCATGTGACAAGGACTTTGCAGCGTTTTTACCAACTGATTCTATACGTCCATGTTACAATAAGTGAGGAAGCTGTACTGTCCACCCAACTTGGCAGACGTTTTTCTAACTTTTTGTGTTTATTCCAAGATGGCGGCCAAAAAAACGCATTTTGCGCGACAGTAGGAATGTATATTTATAGGGGTCTGTTACCTACCATTTACAACCAGAATAATTTTTTTTTGCAATTAGTTCCACCTCGAACACTATTTCTGCTGCGCTATTGCCACAACGGATAACTTCTCAATTCAGATCCGATTCGGCCCGGTGGGCCCTGGATGGTTTCCTATGAATTGCAGAAAGATCGGTTCATTAATGCAGTCACTGCACATGCGCAAACGCGAAAGCCTCGGTACTCAGTTTCTCACGGATCGTTGGCCCAGTTTGGTCTTATTTGACAGTTGGGGTGGAGCTCCTAGATGGTTTCCCGCGGATTTTAGAAGTATCAAATCACTGGTTTGACCACTACGCATGCGCAAACGCGAAATCCGCCTAACTCATCAAGTTCTCACGAATCAATGGCTCGATTTCGCTGATTCTGCGGGTAGTTGGGCTGTTGCTCCCAGATGGTCCTTTTATGAATTTCAGAAAGGTCGTATCATTGGTAGGGCCAAATTTCGACATGTTCCAAGCGAATGTTTCTTCCGGTTCCATGGTGCGTCGATCATATCTAGGTTACAAGTTTCTCCACAAGAAGAAGAAGAAGAAGTATTTTTATTGGCATTTAAGAAATGAAAAATATAAAACAAATTAAATAAACACTCCAAACTATACCAATGCCTGCCAGTTAAGAAGTACATAAGAACTTGTGTAAACTGGCAGAGCCATAGGCCGAGCGGAGGCGTCTGTATCACATCGACATCAAATCATTAAAAAGGAAAATTAAATTTACAGCTGAATATTTATGAAAGTAAAAGAATTTGAGATAATAAATACTTCAAGTGACTCACACTTATAAAGTCCTTAGGATTGACATTATTGGAATAAAACAATTTAATGGCCTGCACAAAAGAACCTCGGTTGTTTAACTCAGTTCTGGTTAATTCTTAAATTGCTATTGTTACAAGTTCTGGTATAACAAATCCCCATGTTTTGTGAAATGTTGAGGGTAGATGGGGTCTATCCTTCAGATGGTCAGCGATTATATTCTATTAAAGGTAACTTCCACGTTCGAGGACGAGCACGGTAAACCCCTTAAAATGTTGATGAATGGAAAATAAATGTACAGAAACCACGTTGATGTGTTTATGATTGAGTTCATGCACGTTTTGATAAGATTGTGATGGTTTTATATGAGTTTCAAGATTTTGTCTGAGGCAGAACGTTGTTCGGATTTTGGACAGCCAAAATTTGAACGTTGTTGGAACACCAGACGATGGGGCAACCGAATGGCTCAGAACTGGGGAATTCTAATCAGGGTCGAGAGATGATCAGAGGTAATGGGGCGCGAAGGATTCAGTGTGGGTGGGGGGGAGGGGTGGCGCAACCGGGAAAGAAAAAGGGAATTTCAAATGGGCGGAGGGGCGGCTTCTGGTGGAGAAGGCGGGGAAGGAGGGGAGACATGGTGACGTCACTAAGGGGAAGATATGACGTCTTTATATTGATCCCGCAGGAACGGCCTCCTCCGCCTTGCCCCATGCAGCATCACACTGTCCTCCCTTCTCGACCATCCCACGCGCAGCATCGCTTCCTCTCCGCCCTATTCACGCAGCATCCTCCTCGCCCGCTCGCAACACCAGCACCACACTGTCCTCCCTCCACCACAATTCCATGCAACATACGCCTTAACGTTTTCCTGACCAGCATCACACTGTCCCCTCATTCAACATTCCGCGCAGCATCACACTATCATCCCTCCACCACCCACTCAGGGTAGCATCAAACTGTCCTCCCTTCGCCACCACTTCAACTCAGGATCCCCCCCCTTCCACAAATCTCTTTCCTGACCAGCACCACACTGCCGCCCCTTCCCACATTCCGCACAGCATCACACTCTTCTCCCTTTTCCCCCCTTCGCTGTGCACCACACTGTTTCCCTCCTCTCCTATCTACCCAGCATCACACCTTTCTCTCTCCTCCTCAGCAATTCCACGTAGCACATCACAATGTCCTCCCTTCTCACCACTTCCACGCAGCATTAAACTGTTTCCCCTCCATCAGTGTTCCACACAACTTCCTCCTTCTTCATTCCATGGAGCGTCACACTGCCCTTCCTCCTCAACAGTTCCACCTAGCACATTCCACACACCTGTTTCCTGACCAGCACCACACTGCCGCCTCTTCCAACATTCCACACAGCATCACATGTTCTTCTTTTGGTTTATTATTCTGTGAATAATACACCTATGTATTCGCTCAGCAAAAAATTTGTATAACCCCCCTTCAAACTGTTTTCTTTTCCGTTTCAAGGTGCGTAGATTCCAAAAACGCTGCAAAGTCCTTGTCACATGGGTTTATTATTCTATTGGAGTTCTAGAGATTCTTGCTGGCTGTTAAATTTATTGTTTCTTTCATGTGGAATGATTGAAATAGCTATTTCTGATGATTTCCACCAATTTTGGCCCCCAAAACATGAAATAGGTACGCTTTTTTTTCTTTTTTTTTAGATCATCTTTGATCATTTGTAGTGGCATTTAATGGTCTTGATTCACCTGTTTACACTTTTTCCAATGTTATTATACACATTGATGGTGATTTCAGACAGTTTTCAAGGTTATTGACTCATAAAAAACCAATTTTGGGAGCTGAACCTTTGATAAAACCTCAATTTCCGCGTCTTTGGTCATAATCGACATCATATTCGGTCTTCTCGTCCCCAAAAACATGGAAAAAGATACCTCAAAAGCTCATTTTACTAACATGTTGCTAAAACGCAAAAAGTACCTATTTTTACACACATTTTCACTCATAACATCCCTGGGTATATTCCGATCGGGCTGAAAAGTTTCGGCACACAACTAGGGCCCAAATGGAGCATGTGTGCGAAAGAACGATTTTTTTAGATCGAAAATGAAGCCTGTACACGTGATACGGCGTACGGCGGACGGCGGACGGACATTGCATTTTTGAAATCTACGCACCTTGAAACGGAAAAGAAAAAATTTTGAGGGGGTGTTATAAAAATTTTTTGCTGAGCGAATACATAGGTGTATTATTCACAGAATAATAAACCAAAATGCAATGTCCGTCCGCCGTCCACCGTACGCCGTCCGCCGTCCGCCGTCCGCCGTATCACGTCTACAGGCTTCATTTTCGGTCTAAAAAATTCGTTCTTTCGCACACATGCTCCATTTGGGCCCTAGTTGTGTCCCGAAACTTTTCAGCCCGATCGGAATATACCCAGGGGTGTTATGAGTGAAAATGTGTGCAAAAATAGGTACTTTTTGCGTCTTAGCAACATGTTGGTAACATGAGCTTCTGAGATATCGTTTTCCATGTTTTTGGGGACGAGAAGACCGAATATGAAGTCGATTTTGGCCAAAGAGTGGAAAATTGAGTTCTACCAAATGTTCAGCTCCCAAAATTGGTTTTTTATGAGTCAAAAACCTGGAAAATTGTCTGAAATCACCGTGAATGTGTATAATAACGTTAGAAAAAATGTAAACAGGTGAATCAAGACCATTAAATGGCACTACCAATGATCAAATATGATCTGGAAAAAAAAGCGTAGGTACCTATTTCATGTTTTGGGGACCAAAATTCGTGGAAATCATCAAAAATAGCTATTTAAATTATTGCGCATGAAAGAAACAATAAATGAACATCCAACGAGAATCTGTAGAACTCCAATAGAATAATAAACCCATGTGACAAGGACTTTGCAGCGTTTTTCCTCCTTCCACGGAGCATCACACTCTTCTCCCTCCTCCTCCACCAACTCCACGTAGCACAAGAAAAAACGCGAAAAACACTGTTGTACCAGTTTCGGTGATCAAGCCATCGTCAGTAACAAACAATTGCACACTGTCTTATTTATCATTATTAATACCTGGGTGGGTACCTACTTATTCGTGAAGATAACCAATTTTTCTCAAATTGAGTTTTTGTGGGTCAATAATGGTAGAAATTGTAAAAATTACTAACGTCTATGAAAATTGATGTCTATGAAAATGGCCGAATTCACAAAAAAAGTTTTATAAATTCACCAAAAGGGGTTGACATATTCAGAACGCAGTAGCTCGAAAACTTTCAGTAGAAGGTTTTTTTAAACGTTTTTAAATTGACCTTGAACTAAATAATTTTTGAGACCACCCGGAGTACTGTACGACCAGCCGTTCGTTTGCACCGAAAAGCTTCGTCAACACGATCGTGAATCAAGCGGTATAAATCCGGCCCGGATATCATAACTAGGGATGGCTGTATGAAGTCGAGTTGGTTGTTCTGCGATATTATTTCATTTGAAAAATTATGGCTCTTTTGGATTTTATTGATAGGTACTTTTGCAACTTGAACAAACGTTGAAGCATTATTGGGTAAATTGCTACACAACGGTAAATTATTACATAATGGTTTATTACGCTATCTATGCAGAAGGGGAATCTATACAGGTAAATTATCACACAGCGGTTTAGTATTTACCTTATGCTTCATGAATGACTACAAATAATATTAATGATTGAATTATCGAATCCGGCGCATTTGTAAGACACTTTAATTGCCGGGCCTGCTCCAGTACTCGATTTAGGGCTTTCCTGGGGGGAGCTCAATGGCATTGGCCACAGAAAACAGTGATCTACG
Source organism: Leptopterna dolabrata (assembly GCA_954871275.1). Taxonomy (NCBI): domain Eukaryota; kingdom Metazoa; phylum Arthropoda; class Insecta; order Hemiptera; family Miridae; genus Leptopterna; species Leptopterna dolabrata. Next base: position 35,810,456 of record OX940982.1, on the reverse strand, counting down.
CAGAAGTGGCATCTATACAGGTAAATAATAAACCGTTGTGTAATAATTTTCTGCGCACCTTGAAACGGAATCCTCAAATTTTGTGGGGGGGGGGGGGGGGGGGGGGTTAAAATTTGTTTTTCACGCTCGATTCTAAAGGTTCATTATTGGAAATAATAAACCAAAAGGCGTAGGTACAATGAAAATATCATTCTTAACTCATAAGAAATCGTTTGAACTACAGATCTAAGTCCTCGTAACAACGCATAATTTGAATTTGAAGACCACCCACATAATTATACCCCATAAACACCTACACCTACATCAACAATAATAAGCCATAATGAGCCATTGTTGTGGGGTCTCCCTACCTACGGCCGGTGACAATATTTTCCGAAATGAAAAGAAGCACCAATGGAACTGAAGATGAGAACGTTATAAACAGCATTCAAGGTGTTTCTTATTCTATTAGGTCTTTCTTATTCTAATTCGTAGACATGGGATGTTAAGTATCAGGTAGCAATGCATAAAACTATGCATTTTCTAAGATCAAAAACTGATCATAATGGAAGACTTCGGTTCGAAGAGTAATCTAAAGTATAGGAAACTAAATAATACAACTTCCATTCGGAAAAGAACAAAATAGCAGTACATATTTAAACATGAACCAGTTAAGAAAATCTTAATCAAGACAAAACTTGTGATTAGACATATTAAATCACCTGCTTAGCATAATCACATTTAAGATTACCTATGTACGCATACATATACGATTTTTATACAACTTATTTTCGGGAGCCTAACTTTATAGTATTAAACATGTTAGCTACTGGTTAAAATTTAGCTTTCTAGTCCCTGTCTGATGGGATTCCCCTGAAAATGTACTAATATGTTTTTGAAAAAACGCTGCAAATCCCTGCACAACGGTTTATTATTCTGTACAGAATACCCTTCTGTTACAGATCACAGCTCTCTGTATAGATAACCCTTCTATATAACATATGTACTATTCTATACATATTATGTAGATCGCGGACCCTCCGTAGGTTAGTACCTAACCCCGTACTCGTTACTAGGTACCTACCTAAATCACGAGTTAAGTGTTGCTAAAATAATTCTGTCGATGACAAACAGTAACTAAAATGGCAAAAAGAAACGCAAATAACGAAGTTCTGAAGGAAAATTGTTGATGTGGAGTGAAATAGATGCCCCTTCTGCGTAGATCACTGTTTTCTGTGGTCAATACCTACCCTCTGGTCAAGTATAATGAACCGTTGTGTAATAACTTGCACATCAATAATACTTCAACGGTTGTTTAAGTTGCAAAAGTACCGATCAACAAAATCCAGCCCTTCTTGGTAGATGAACCGTTGTGTAATAATTTGCAGTTGTTTAATAATTTACCGTTATGTATTAATTTACCGCTGTGTAATAATTTACCCATCAATGATACTTCAACGTTTGTTCCCATTTCACAAGTACCTACCAACAAAATCCAATAGTCCATCACTTAACAAATGAAATAATACCGCAGAACAAACAACTCGACTTCATACAGCCATCCTTGATTATAATCAGGTGCTCCCTAGTGATGATATCCGGGCCGGATTTATACAATTTGATTCACGATCGTGTTGACGAAGCTTTTTGGTGCACACGAACGGCTGGACGTGCAATGCTCCGGGTGGTCTCAAAAAATTGTTTAGCTCAAGATAAATTTAATAACGTAAAAAAACCCATACCCTTCTATCGAAAGTTTTCGAGCTACGGCGTCCTGAAAATTTCAACCCCTATTTTGAACCCCTTAGAGATGACTGACAGTAACGCCGAGCTTCGATGACCAACTAGACCCCGAACGGAACCTATAACCCGAATTTCATCAATTTTTTTTTCATGCTAACTAGGAAAAGTGCTCAGTAATGCGTACGGCGGACAGAAAGAAATTTTGGTTTATTATTTTGAATAATGAACCATTGGAATCGAGCATGAAAAAAAAAAATTCTTACCCCCCTCAAAATTTGATGGTTTACGTTTCAAGGTATGTAGAATCCAAAACTGCAATAAAAATATTTCTGTCTGTCCGCCATACGCCGTACGCCGTACTGACCACTTTTCTTAGTTACCATGAAAAAAAATTGATGAAATTCGGGTTATAGGTTCCGTTCGGCGTCTAGTTGGTCCTCGAAGCTCGACGTTACTGTCAGTCATCTCTAAGGGGTTCAAAATAGGGGTTGAAATTTTCAAAACGCCTATACCATTTTTTTACGTGAATATTTTTACGGTTTTAAATAGTTCTTGAACTTGCGAGTTTTTTAAGACCATCCGGAGCATCGTACGTCCAGCCGTTCGTTCACAGTAAGGCCCCGAAGTTTGCACCGACAGGCATTTTCGACTCCAGTGTGAATGAAATTGTATACAATTCAAACCAAATGTCGTAACCAGAGACGCGCCCACAATAGGAAATTTGGTGGAGATAAAATCATTTCTAGGGATCACCTGATTATATTGGCGGAGTATGAAGTCGAGTTGGTTGTTCTGTCATATTATTTCATTTGAAAAATGACGGCTCTTTTTGAGTTTGTTGGTAGGTAGTGAAACTTGAACAAACGTTGAAGTATTTTTGATGGGTAAATTATTACTACGGTAAATCATTACTCAACGGTAAATTATTACACAACGGTCCATTATACCATCTACGTAGAAGGGGCTGGAGTTTGTTGGTAGGTACGTTTGCATCTTTTTTCACTCCTCATCAACAATTTCTTTTCAGAACTTCATTATGTGTGTTTCTTTTGTTAGGTACTGTTTGTCATCGGCAGAATTATTTTAGCAACATTTAACTCGTGATTTAGGTAGGTACCTAGTAACGAGTACGGGGTTAGGTACTAACCTACGGAGGGTCTGCGATCTACATAATATGTATAGAATAGTACATATCATATTATATAGACGGGTTATCTATACATAGAGATGTGATCTGTAACAGAAGGGTATTCTATACAAAATAATAAACCGTTGTGCAGGGATTTGCAGCGTTTTTATTGCATTTTCGGATTCTACATACCTTGAAACGTAAACCATCAAATTTTGAGGGGGGTTGGAATTTTTTTTTTTTTTTTTTCATGCTCGATTCCAATGGTTCGGTATTGAAAATAGCAAACCAAACATTGTTGTCAAAACCTTTAGCGAATTTTCATTTATTTTAATGTCAGAATAATTATTGTCCTTTGGTAGTGCCATGTTAGAAAAGCAATATTTTGAGGCGTCCTTACATGTAAGAGATTGTGATTGTCTCACTGACATTTACTTGAGAGTTTAGGGAGATACGATGCAGAGGTTTGTGACGGATTTCATTATTGTTGGTTTATATCGAGGATTTTTCGAGGTTTGATGATGATTTGCCTTGTGGCGGGTTGGCAGCGCTGTGTTCAAGTATGATGCATTTAAATTAATTTCGGGTCCTACTTATTACTGTAATAATAACGCTGTTAATTATTACTTTTATTATGTCAGCTCAAGTCATCATCAAACCTCGGAAAAATCCCCCGTATACACCCACAAAACTGAAATCCGTCACAAACCTCTGTACATTATCTTCCTGAACTCCCAAAATATGCCAGTACGACAATCATAATCTCCTACAGGTAGGGAGACCAGAAGTACTTCATGTGGAAGGACACCTAAAGGCACTTCTTTTGTAACGTGGTACTTCCAAAGGGCAATTCTGACATGAAAATAAATTAATGTTCGCTAAAGGTTGTAACCTAACAATTTTTCTTTTGATATAAAATTTTGAAGGGAATCCATTCAGATGGGGAATAGAAAGCAAATTTTTAACCAGTAGCTGGCATTATTAATACTATCAAGTTTGGCTCCCGCAAATAGTAGTGTAATAGTTACTATCCCGGGATTGGGCTCAGTTGACTGCGACACCCTCGTCTTGGAAGACGAATGCCTGTCTCTGAAGAACACTATGTTGTAATAATATGCACAGCTCCCGTGGTGTTAAGGGATGGGGATAGTGCGGTGCGAACACGCTGACTTGGGTCCCAAGTTTTTATGAGCGTGTGCAGTGTTCCTGAAGAAAAGCCTCTTGGATTTATATTCCTGCAGAGACGCGTTGGCCCCGAGCCACGTTTCGGGTTCGATCCGGATTATTCCACCACTTGATGGTAGACATAGCAACGTTGTTTTCTTTTTTGAAGGCAGTCTCCACCGCAAACCGTTTTTAAGCCTTCCCCCAGACGTTGAGGCGAGACTGCGATAATAGCGAATGTCCTCTGCTAGCCGAGGCGAACGATGCGAACCAAAGATGTACCTACTAGCAGTCAACATAGCCCGGTGCGCTACATTCGGGAGTGATGCACTGGAAATGCCACGAAGGCGCTATCTTCCGTGTTGTTTTGTCCTGTTCCGATTATTAGCCAGATATTACCTGGCGGAGGAAAAAAAATTATGGGAGAAAGCTGGACATTGTTTGAATCGCTTTATTTTATATCTAATTGAACCTAACCTTTGTTTTCACCACCCTATGCTGCAAGCTTCAAAAACGGGGGCCAAAAAAAAACCACGAATTGTTTGGACTTTTTTCAGATTTTTGCTTGTTACTCCTAGAACATGCATCCTACGGAAAAATTTTACTCCTACATAAATTAAACAGCATTAAATTCTGCGCCTTTTGACCACCCACTACTCTGACTTCCAGAGAAACAAACCCTATCTCTAATGAAGAGTTCACAAGACAATGAATTATATCCCAATTTATTGATCCTATGTGCATGGGCATCGACCTATTGTATGCTCAACTATCCGTAATTAAATATGAATAAACTGGAAAAATAACAATTTTCCTCACGAATATCATGCTGAAACGGGAAAATTCTTCAAAATACCGTCTCTGGAATTGGAGTTGATGTCAGTAATACGGAAGATCACGAAAATCAAAACGTCTTGCTCGTAATATCCAACCATTTTGTTCAACGTTTGGAGATGTGGAAAACCTAAATATCTTGAGAGATAAAGTACCAGAAAACTCAAGTCCATTGGCAGAAAAACCACAGTCATACAGCATGGCTATAAGAGCGAATTTTCGAAGAAATAACTGATTTTATGTGAATTTCTGCTTATATGTATACGCAAAGTAAAATTTGGGGTGGAAGGGGGGGGGGAGGGGAAATCAAAAATGTTTTGAATACCAGAAGAGTAGGTATTGGATAGGTACGTAACAAATTTTTTGTTCCATTTCTTGCCGAGTAACACCTCGGTTTGTAGATTTTCCAACGCTGAACACGATGGTGAAGTCAGAATTGCGATATCCCATTCCGTTATCAGATTAGAGCAGACGAACCAGGAAGAATATCTCAAGAAATAACCACGTTCCTTCATCTTCAAAGTGCTCCAGTTTGAGAACGGAATGAGATATCGCAATTCTGATTTCACCATCGTGTTCAGCGTACAAAAACCTTTAAAATGAGGTGTCACTTGTCAGACTGTTTCATTTTGGGAATTTATGGGTAATTCCCCCCCCCCCCCTAAAACTCACCAAAACTCCCCCTTAGAGTGACCCGATTCTGCCCATCTACGAACTTAGCCTGTCGATTGCCAAGACGGATTTTTCGTGCAAATTTTAACTTTTTATCTCAATTCTTTCGAGAGTTATCGTCTGGAATGACACATACATATTATATAAATATATAAATATATAAATATATATATAATATATATACATATAATTTTTGGTGTCTTTCGGCAGTGAATTCAGGATGGTCTGAAACGGATTTTGGTATACAAATCTTTCGGAAATTCGAGTTTTAAAAATTTTGGACCGAGAACAATAGCTTCCTTTTCTTCGAAAATTCGCTAAAAACTTTATTTTGGCAAAAAATGGAGTTACGGGCTGTCCCTCGCCTACAGTCGACATGCTGCCTAACTGATTTTTGCACATTACGACCTTTTTATTCTGCCATTGGACTCTGAGGACAGACACAGAACCAAATTTGTTCAGAAAGATCGAAAGTGCAGAATTTCTTTTGCTCCCAGAAGTGGTCACATTGGTTTGGCTTCCTAGGCAGACTACATGAAGCGGAATGACCTGATACAGATCCGTTTCCTTATAACTGTAGGCGTCCAATGTAACCACGACCTGCACTACCGAAGTACCAGAATAGTAAATTGGTACATTCGACTTGGATCTGTGCTGTAGTACTCCCAGTCCCCACAATATCAGTTCCCCAGCGAAGTCAGTGTTCTAGAAGGAGCGTTCCCTAAAGTCGACCGTAGGAAAAGGTGAGTATGAGGAGGGGAATAGTGGATTTACTGCATTGCGCAAGTCATCCAGGGAAACTACAAACGGAAGTTCAACCCCCTTTCCACCTCGAAAGACCAGGAACACAAGGCCTGGTACCCCGAGGGACTCGACCGGGTACCGATAACCCCACGGTACAACCCTGGGTAGGTACTTCTCCTAAAGGAAGGTTACAGGGAAGTAAGGTCGCCTCAATGGGGAAACCGTGAGAGGTCGCCCGCGACATTCCTCCCCACCCTTGGCCAAGGTATTGATTCACAGTTGCCCTCCACTCGTTCTCAATATCCCACCCGCCTCTCGTTGCCCTTCTTTAATCTGTCGCCTTCCTTTTGTCTCTGAAACCACGTGGAATATAATAGTCGACAACATACGTCAAATAATCGGCTTCATCGATCCGAGTCGCATTTCGTGAAGGACAGGAGTTTTGATCGCCTGTCTGTCGACTGGTGCACTACTCCACCCTACTTCACCGCCCCGCTGAGGTGGCAAAGCCCATCCGTACTATCTCCTTAATGAGGAGGAACCTTAATAATATTTTAACAACAAATATAAATGATCCAGATAATTAATCAGAACTGGGAAGGAAGATCCAAGGAGGACCAATTCATAATGACAAAAGAATGAAATGAGTAATTGACGATGAATGATTGAGGATTGATGATATTGTAACACCGTTCATGAAGAACAGACATAATATACATATCTGCGTATGTAATGTGGGCTACAAAATTGATAAACTCATAGAACCAATCAGAACTGGGAAGGAAGATATTTAGACCAATTCATAATGACAAAAAAATGAAATGAGTAATTGATGATGAATGATTGAGGATTGATGATATTGTAACACCGTTCATGAAGAACAGACAAAATATACATATCTGCGTATGTAATGTGGGCTACAAAATTGATAAACTCATAGAACCAATCAGAACTGGGAAGGAAGATAAATATTTAGACCAATTCATAATGACAAAAAAATGAAATGAGTAATTGATGATGAATGATTGAGGATTGATGATATTGTAACACCGTTCATGAAGAACAGACAAAATATACATATCTGCGTATGTATTGTGGGCTACAAAATTGATAAACTCATAGAACCAATCAGAACTGGAAAGGAAGATATTTAGACCAATTCATAATGACAAAAAAATGAAATGAGTAATTGATGATGAATGATTGAGGATTGATGATATTGTAACACCGTTCATGAAGAACAGACAAAATATACATATCTGCGTATGTATTGTGGGCTACAAAATTGATAAACTCATAGAACCAATCAGAACTGGGAAGGAAGATAAATATTTATACCAATTCATAATGACAAAAAAATGAAATGAGTAATTGATGATGAATGATTGAGGATTGATGATATTGTAACACCGTTCATGAAGAACAGACAAAATATACATATCTGCGTATGTATTGTGGGCTACAAAATTGATAAACTCATAGAACCAATCAGAACTGGGAAGGAAGATATTTAGACCAATTCATAATGACAAAAAAATGAAATGAGTAATTGACGATGAATGATTGAGGATTGATGATATTGTAACACCGTTCATGAAGAACAGACAAAATATACATATCTGCGTATGTATTGTGGGCTACAAAATTGATAAACTCATAGAACCAATCAGAACTGGGAAGGAAGATAAATATTTATACCAATTCATAATGACAAAAAAATGAAATGAGTAATTGACGATGAATGATTGAGGATTGATGATATTGTAACACCGTTCATGAAGAACAGACAAAATATACATATCTGCGTATGTAATGTGGGCTACAAAATTGATAAACTCATAGAACCAATCAGAACTGGGAAGGAAGATAAATATTTAGACCAATTCATAATGACAAAAAAATGAAATGAGTAATTGATGATGAATGATTGAGGATTGATGATATTGTAACACCGTTCATGAAGAACAGACAAAATATACATATCTGCGTATGTATTGTGGGCTACAAAATTGATAAACTCATAGAACCAATTAGAACTGGAAAGGAAGATATTTAGACCAATTCATAATGACAAAAAAATGAAATGAGTAATTGATGATGAATGATTGAGGATTGATGATATTGTAACACCGTTCATGAAGAACAGACAAAATATACATATCTGCGTATGTAATGTGGGCTACAAAATTGATAAACTCATAGAACCAATCAGAACTGGAAAGGAGATATTTAGACCAATTCATAATGACAAAAAAATGAAATGAGTAATTGACGATGAATGATTGATGATTGATGATATTGTAACACCGTTCATGAAGAACAGACAAAATATACATATCTGCGTATGTAATGTGGGCTACAGAATTGATAAACTCATAGAACCAATCAAGGCTAGCAGTTTCAAAGAAGAAATTACAATCAGGATATTGGGATACGTGTCAAGGGAATATGGAGATGATTATGTACCTACGTATTCCTGGGGATAGGGTGTCATCCAACTCATCAAACGGCCCTCAGGGCATAGAAACTTGCACAAATTTTTTGATGTGGTCTCTCTCACTTAGTGGGTTCGCGATTAGCTATTTTTTCGACCGCTTTCGTCCGTTGTTTTCGAAATCACGACTTCTTGTTGCACTTCCCGTTTGTTGTTCCTCCAGTGGTTTCGTCTCTAATTATTCCTTTTTAGCAGCTTGTAAGATAAGGGAGGTCTGACCTATTGAATCCTTTTTATTGAGTTTCATTACAGTTTTGTAAAGGAAGTCGTTGGCTGTGTCCAGTCTTGCGGTGATTAAGGGTACATGTCACGGGTTTAGTTCCAAGAACCGCCACCACGTTGTGCTTCAAAATGAGGCAATCTAATATTCGATTTATCTGTTGAATGGGTATTACCAGTGCTGCTGAGAATAATTCGACGGCATGAGATCAGAAATGTCGGTTTACCTTGTTGAAAAAAGTCCAACTATTGAACCTGGACCCCACCATCTCCCCAGACCCCTGGTTCTGGAAAACTTCCCCAGGACCCCAGGATCCCTGGTAGACTCTCACCAGGTGGAAGTAGAAAGTCAACGACGCACCAGCCATGGGGTGGAGCCCCCCCCCAGAGGATTAGAGGGCTAACAATATGCCCCTATTGTTATAGTGATTTTCCCAGATGCCGTTCGATCTAATGATCCGATTTTCAATCTGAAAACGGATTTGGATTCTTCGATTTTTTTGCCACAAAAGTACTAGTTGCTTTTTTCAAAAAAATTGAAATTGAGTGAAACAATCTCGGGAATTCCATGAAAAAATTTTTAAATTCAAAACTGAATGTCCGCACTTGTGGTTTTTTATAACGATTACAGAACATTTTACAGATTGAAAATCGGTTGACCCGTTCAAGAGATAAACCGAATATTGGATTGCCCCCGACGGTGCAGCCATCTATTGAAAATATTTCTTACTAAAATCCGTGACATTTACTCTTAAGAAAGAGCGAGTGACACAAAATCCAAGCGTCCAGGAGTCGTTTGGAAATGGTGCTGATTCAAAACAGCTGAATTTATTTTCGAAACATCAGCAAGATTGATAACGAGTTTGATTAAGAAAATTGTGATTGCAAATGAATTTAATGAGAGATCTTGGGAAGGTGATGAAATTAAGTTCTTTCCAGTAGACGCTACACTTACGTGGACCTTTTCTGCGTTGGGGCACTTCAAAATCCAACTTTTTACCTTTGTTCAACCGAGAGTGACCCACGATGGGTGTTGACTTTACATATTACAATGAAGGGCTGACTCTGTGGTGTTCTAATCGGTTATTGATACATAATTCAATTTTCTATTGCAATTCCAATTAATTTTCATGGTAACGATCGATCATTTTGTAGCTGCTGATGGGCGGCTCTTGTATAAGCACGAGTATATTATTCACCCCCACCTTCTCATTGTGATATCAAAAAATTGTCCATGCATAAACGCTCTCTGTACATTTTCCAAGTAAATCTCTCCATGCATGTTGGTTCCTCGTTCAAAGCTTCTTCTTCTATAACGTCCATCATCCCGTGCGTTATCGCCGTTCACAGGTAATCTGGGTGTGTATCCTGTGCCGGAAGAAACAAGAGCTACTGAGCAAGACGGGACAATGGATCAACAAGGGGATGGCAGGTAGCGGGGACCCAGTGATGAGGAGGATCGAGGCTGACATGGCTGCTGGCGGTCTCATGGCCCACGACAAGCGGCCCAAGCTTGAGAGGGCGCACAGCGCTGCTGAAAAGGAGAACCAGCCCATCGCCAGGCCGGGAGTCCGCAGGCAGTTCTCTCAGCAGGACCAGCAGGCCAGGGAGGAAGAGATGAGGTAATCCGATTTCACATGATTTGAACGTCGGAGCTGTGTGATAAATGTGATAAAATAAAACCTACTCAATGTGGTCAGAGTGATTTTGGTGTTTTATGGGCTGGTTATCACCAGTACATTCAGGCTGTTCCAGACTCCTGATTCTCAAAGATTCCAGACTCTCTGTTACTTGTTTAGCGTTTATGATCATCGTCTGCAGGTACAACCTTCCTGTGGTACTGCATCTTTCATTACCTACTATATTTTATACTATATAGAGTAGGGTGGATTTTGTTGTAATCTTTGTATATAATATAATATTTTTATTCTTAAATGAGAACTTGTGATGAATTTAAATTTATCATCACGGTGGCGTGAAGGAGTGAATAGAAGAGAGCGAGGGGAATTTCACCTAGGCGGCGGTAATCCACCGATGTAGGTGAGAGGAAGGAAATTCACCCAGGCGGCGGTAATCCACCGATGTGAGTGAAGGGAGGAATCTCGTCTAGGCGGCGGTAATCCACCGATGTAGGCGAGAGGAAGGAAATTCACCCAGGCGGCGGTAATCCACCGATGTGGGTGAAAGAAGGAAGGTGCTTGTCTAGGCGGCGGTAATCCACCGATGTAGACAAGAGGAGAAGGTAGGGGGTGAATTCCCAGAGCGGCGGATACCACCAGGCATCTGGGAGGAGGAAGGTAGAGAGAGAAGAGAGAGCTGGTTAGAGGAAGTGTCGAATGAAGCTAAAGCTCCAGGATCCGGGATTATATAGGACTTGAAGTCCTCTCCCTCCAGCTCCCTGCTGGGAGCTGGTAGTGGGGCACCAGGTTGTGTCCCCCGGATTCTGTCGCCTGTCTCCCCACTCAGATGTTTATTGACGGAAGGTAATTTCTACATCGGAATATTGGTGAGAGCTTTAAGGTTGTAGTGGAGTGTTCCCGGGAGGGACTCACGACAGAGGTCCCCCCAGTTCGAACCAATGATTGAGGTAGCTGAAGGCTCAAGTTGACAGTGGCTGAGGGCTGCGGAAACAAAAAGGGGAGCTGAAGGCGCAAGGATACAGGAGCTGAAGGCTGAAACAAACAATGGTAGTGCTGAAGGCAGAAGAGTGATGGGAGGTGTCTTAAAGCTAGGGTGACATACAATTAGTAGAATAAGTAGGCATAAGTTGACATAAGTAGACAAACGTAGGCATAAGGAGACTTAAGTAGCTAAGTAGATGTAAGTAGATGTAAGTAGATGTAAGACATAAGTAGGTGTAAGACATAAGTAGATGTAAGTAGATGTAAGACGATGGTGGGAAACATATGTACAAAGAGGGTGTGATGAACAATTTGATGAGGTGACAATATTTACAAGGTGGTGAGTTCGATGATGATGAGGATAGTATGTTAGGTATTTACATTAGATATTTACAAGTATTTACAGGTACGTATGGACAGGTATTTACAGGTATGTACAAGTTTTTGGTATGGTGTCAGGGGAGACAAAATTGAGCGGGGTTGCGAGATCCGCCGTTCCCTGGGTGTGGGTTGTGTGTGGTTTAGTGTGTTGAGTGTGTGTGTGCTGTGAAAAGGTGGGTGTAGTGTGTGGATGGGTGTTGATGATGCCCGCTGCGACGAAGTGGCCACGGCGGGGCTGTGAGGTTCGGTACAGTGTCTGTGGGATAATGGAACACAAACACTGTCCCGAAATCTCAAGGCCCCGCCGTGATTTCTCAGAGCGGGGCAGGGGACTTGGCCGCCGGGACGCGGGGCGAGGGACGCTCCCGTCGTCTGTTGCGGCGCCCGGACCTTTTCGTCCCGGCGGAGGCTATTACGGATATCCCCGGCGGCGGTGGGGGAAGAGGGGGTGTTGTAGGTTTGGTGGGCTGGGGTGGTTGTGGGGTTGAATTTAAAATTGGGGGGTCGAAAATGGAGAAAAACGGGGGAGTGAGAGGGGGCTGAAATTTGGGGGGCGGGGGTTGTTGAAATTTGGGGGGTGGGGGTTGTTGAAATTTGGGGGGCGGGGGTTCGTTGAGGACGGGGGTTTTGATGTTTGGAAGGGGTGGTGGGGGTGGCATAAGCAGGGTTAACTGAAGTTGGTGGAGGAGTGGATCGATAAGGGGGTCGGACGGGACGTAGGGGGGATGTACCCCGGTGGCTTTTGCTGCGCGAAATTCGCGCAGTATGCGCCACTGGGGGTACTTCCACCGCCGGGGCCGGGGAGGAAGTCCGGAAATCCTTCGCGGGAAAAACTGAAGCGATGCAGTAGGTCCAGGCGAAGGGGGTAGGGGGGAGAGCGGGTCCGGGACGTACACGTCCCGGAGTATCGCCGCCATTTCCGGATCCGAATCGAAATCCGGAAACGGCGACGGGGGAGACAGATTCGGAGGAGAGAGGTGTTGCATTGCAAACAGACGGCGGGAGACTGATAGTGGATGTAGGTTGAGGGAGAACAGGGGCGGGCTTGCAGCGGGCGAAAGGGACGGTGTGGGGTTTCCCGTCCATTAGCAGGGTCGCGGTGGTCGGTGTTGTGCGGATGACTTGAAAGGGCCCGGCATAAAGGGGCTGAAAGGTTTTATGCATGCCGGGCTCTTTCAAGTACATATGCGTGGAAGTGTAAAAGCGTTTTGGTCCATGAAGGGGAAGTGGCTGATGTGGAGATGGCTTGCTTGAGGACCGAGTGCCACCGCTCTATTTTCCCGTTGGATTGGGGGTGATAGGGAGTGGTGCGGATTTTCTGAATCCCGAGGGAACGGAGGAGGTCGGCAAAGTGGGCTGATTCAAATTGCCTCCCCTGATCGACCGTGAGTGTCCGCGGACAACCGTAGCGGCTGATCCATTGAGTGAGGAAGGCCGCGGCGACGGCGTCCGCGGTAATGTGGGCGAGTGGGATACACTCTACCCAATTTGTCGCACGGTCGATCATGGTGAGGCAATACCTCTTCCCCTCGGAGGGGGGAAGGGGGCCGACCAGATCCATGTGGACGTGTTCCCACGGGAGAGAATCGGGGATAGGTTGAGGAGGTACATGGGGGTGAGCCGAGACCTTGAATTGCTGGCACTTCTGGCACCCTAGAACCCAGGTACGTATATCCGTGTTCATATGGGGCCAGAAGTACCGCGTTTTGATGAGGTCCCGGCTCGCCCGGATGCCGGGATGATGGAGGGAGTGGTAGTGTAGGAACAACTGCCTCCTCAGCTCCGGTGGGACGTACGGGCGCGGTGTGTCGGCCGATACGTCGCACCAGAGGTCTAGGGGAGGCAGCTGTTCCAATTTTGAGGCGGAGATGAGATGGGAAAGAGCGGGATCGGAGGTAGGAGTTTGATGGTTTTTGAGGGTTTGCGGGGAAGGGAAGGGCAGTAGCTCCGCCACCGGCGCAGGGGTGGGGCGGGAGAGGGCGTCGGCAACGCAGTTGTCGGCCCCCGGCAAATAACGAATATCGGACGTGAATTGTCCGATAAATTCGAGTTGCCGGAGGCGACGGGGGGAGGCTGATTTTCGATTTTGGAGGAGGGCGTGGGTGAGGGGCTTGTGGTCGGTTATGACAGAGAACTGCCTGCCCTCCACGAAGTCACGAAAGTGTTTGATGGCTTCGTGGATGGCGAGGAGTTCTCTGTCAAAGGTGGAGTAATTTTTTTGTGTGGGGGACAGAGTTTTGGAGAAAAAGCCGAGAGGTTGGGGGGTGGCGCCGGTGTGTTGGTGGAGTACTGCCCCGATGGCCCAGTCGGACGCATCTGTGGTGATGGAGAGTGGGGCGTGGGGATCGGGATGGGCCAATAGAGCGGCGTCAACTAGGTCCTGTTTGCATTGTTGGAAGGCGGTAGTGAGGGCGGGGGTCCATGAAATGGGGCGTTTATCGTTTTTTTTAGCCGGTTGTGGGATAGCGTGTATGAGTGGTTGTTGGTGTTGTGCCGCGTGTTTGATGTGTCTACGGTAAAAGTTCAGCATACCCAGGAAACGGCGGAGTTCTGAGACAGTGTTGGGACGTGGGAAATCGGTGAGGGTGTGAACCTTGTCTGGTAGGGGTTTTATTCCTTCGGACGAAACCTGGTGGCCGAGGCAGCGGACGGAGGGCTGGGCGAGGACGCACTTTGGAGTGTTAATGGTGAGGCCCTCGGCCGCGAAGATGTCAAGTACTTGTGTCAGGTGTGCGAGGTGTTCGGTTGGGTCTCGGGAAGCGATCAGTACGTCGTCCAAAAAACAGAAGACGAAGGGTAGGCCTCGTAGTATGTTGTCCATGTAACGCTGCCATGTTTGGGCAGCGTTACGGAGGCCGAAACCCATTTTGATATACTCGAACAGGCCGAAAGGGGTGATGATAGCTGTTTTAGGAACGTCAGGGGGGTAGATGTGAATGTGATGGAAGGCACGGGAGATGTCGAGTGTAGAAAAGATGGTGGTGTTGTGCAGGTGGGAAGAGAAATCCCTGAGGTGCGGGACGTTGTAAAGGTCTGGGGTTGTACGGGCATTGAGGCGGCGGTAGTCGCCGCATGGGCGGATATCCCCGTTAGGCTTCTGCACAATATGTAGTGGAGAAGCCCACGGGGATTTGGAGGGACGGATAATGCCGTCCTTGATGAGGAGGTCGAAATGTTTGCGGGCCTGTGAGAGTTGGAGGGGGTGGAGGCGTCGGGCTTTCGCGGATATTGGGGGGCCAGAGGTTTCGATGAAGTGTTGGGTCTGTGAGATGTGGGCTGAGGGGCGGCGCTGGGGTTTGTAGTTGAGGAGGAGTTGTTCAAATTTGGAGGGGGGTCGGTCCACCGCATGTATGAACCCGGGGATGGGTTTCTGGGTGGAGGGGTCGAGCAGGCGCGCGTTACGGACGTCTACCTGGAGGCCGAAATATGCGAGGAAATCGGCCCCCAGGATAGCTTTCTCTACGTCCGCCACGGTGAATTCCCACTCGTACGCGAGCCCGCTCATATGAATTGATGAGCGGTACGTCCCGTACGAGGGGATGGTAGTACCGTTGGCGGCGTAGAGGAGTTGCCGGTAACAACGCGCCTGTCGCCGGAGTATGTTATTGGGGAAGATAGAGAGCGCCGCCCCTGTGTCAACGAGGAAGGGGACGTGCGTCTTTGAACACTTCAGGAACAGGCGTTGATGAGCTGGGGCGGAGTGAGGTAAAATTGGCGAGGTGTTGGAGTCCGTCGGAGGGGGGGGGCTTGGTTCGTCCGAGGTGATGGGCGGGTGCGATGGTGGTGGTTGTTCCCCCGCGAAGGAGACGCGGGGTGATTTTTTGCCGTTCCGGGGAGGGGGAACGGTAGTGGCGGCGCGAGTGGCGGCCGGAGGGTTGGCTGCCCTGGAGGCGGGCTTGGAGGGGCCGTTCCGGGGTGGGGGAACGGTAGCGGCGGCGCTGGTGGCGGCCGGAGGGTTGGCTGCCCTGGAGGCGGGCTTGGAGGGGCCGTTCCGGGGTGGGGGAACGGGAGTGGCGGCGCAGGCGGCGGCCGGGGGGTTGGCTGCCCTGGAGGCGGGCTTGGAGGGGCCGTTCCGGGGTGGGGGAACGGGAGCGGCGGCGCTAGTGGCGGCCGGAAGGTTGGCAGCCCTGGAGGCGGGCTTGGCGGGGCTGACTCGGGGTGGGGGAGCAGTTGATGGAGAGGTGGGGTGTTTGGCGGCGCCGTCAGATGCGGTCGGGAGGTTGGCAGCCGTGGCGGCGGCGTAGGAGGGGTAGCGAGGCGAGGTGGAGGTGGTGTGAATGCGGGCGGGGGGGGTTTGGTGGTGGTCCCCCCCGTGTTGGCGAGGAGGGGGGCCCGCCGGATTTACCGGCGGGCGTCCGCGTTTCCCTGCTTGGAGGAGTAGGAGCAGGGGGGCTGGCATTTGCGGGCCTCCCCACCGAAGTTCACATGGTAGAAACATCGGTGGGGGGGGTCCGCCGGGAGGTAGGTCCTGGTGGGGCGCGTGGAGTTGGAGTGGGGCGCCGTTTTTGGGGACCTCCCTCTCTGTTGCTGGGAGGGGGAGACGGTGCGGCGGTCGGCCGAGCGCTGGCGTCGGTGGTCGGAGGAGGGGATCGGCCGGCGATCGACGGAGAGGGAGCGGCGCCGGTGGAGGGAGGGGGGCCGGCGGCGCTCTTCAGATGGCGATCGGTCCCTGCGTGGGGTGGGGAAGCGGGGTGCGGCGACCTCCGTGACGCTGGCGGCTGCGGCGAGGTCGTAGACCGTGTCGGCCAGACGGAGAAGCGGCTCGTCCGGTCCGTCGAGGTGGCTGGCGAGCGCCATCTGGATGGGGTGGGGGAGGGCTCGCAGCCAGAACGTCCGAGCGATGTCGGCCGTCACGACGTCGTGTAGTTGATGACGTAGGCGACGGTACAGGTGGGAAGGTTTCAAATCGCCGAGATGTTGGGGCTGGGACAGCGCTGCGACACGTGCGATCTTGGAGGGCTGGTATAAGTTGATGAGGCGGCTGCGGAGGTCGTCGTAGGCGGCCGTGGCGTCGGGGGAGATGTCAGATGTCTGCAGGAGGATCTCATATGGTAACAGGGAGATGATGCGTGAGTAGCGGGTACGCTGGCTGCGGATGTTGGCGGCAGAAAACGCAGCGTCGACCTGGAAGAACCAGAGTGCGGGGTCGTGCGTGTAGAAGGGGGGTAGCGACAGCGGGAACGACGCAGAGGCCGTCGTGACGTCGGCGGCGGCGTGTGCGGCAGCTGCAGCGGCGGCGGCAGCGGCGGCGGCGGATGCGGTGGAGCTGGGTGGTGAGAGGCTGGTGAAGGGGTTGTCGGTTGCGTCAGATGTCGCAGCGGTCGGCGGCTGCAGCAGGGACGGCCGGAGGAGCGGCGGTGACGGCGAGTTCGGGTCCATAGTTGAGGTGTCTGGGAACAAAATTCAAATTTGTTGAGGTTTTGAATTTTTCAAAATTCGCAATTTGCGGCGGCGGAGGTGGTTGCAGCGGAGCGTTGAGGGTTGTGTGAGCGGATGCGGGTGGGCCAAAAATTGCGAATTTAAACTGACTATTTTAAATGTGAATTTAAAATGCGGGACACCGAACTAGACTGGGGGCGACACATGAGGTGGTAAGAAGGGAGGAAGGGTAGAAGGTTGGATGAACGTCGGGTTCACCACTGTGATGAATTTAAATTTATCATCACGGTGGCGTGAAGGAGTGAATAGAAGAGAGCGAGGGGAATTTCACCTAGGCGGCGGTAATCCACCGATGTAGGTGAGAGGAAGGAAATTCACCCAGGCGGCGGTAATCCACCGATGTGAGTGAAGGGAGGAATCTCGTCTAGGCGGCGGTAATCCACCGATGTAGGCGAGAGGAAGGAAATTCACCCAGGTGGCGGTAATCCACCGATGTGGGTGAAAGAAGGAAGGTGCTTGTCTAGGCGGCGGTAATCCACCGATGTAGACAAGAGGAGAAGGTAGGGGGTGAATTCCCAGAGCGGCGGATACCACCAGGCATCTGGGAGGAGGAAGGTAGAGAGAGAAGAGAGAGCTGGTTAGAGGAAGTGTCGAATGAAGCTAAAGCTCCAGGATCCGGGATTATATAGGACTTGAAGTCCTCTCCCTCCAGCTCCCTGCTGGGAGCTGGTAGTGGGGCACCAGGTTGTGTCCCCCGGATTCTGTCGCCTGTCTCCCCACTCAGATGTTTATTGACGGAAGGTAATTTCTACATCGGAATATTGGTGAGAGCTTTAAGGTTGTAGTGGAGTGTTCCCGGGAGGGACTCACGACAGAACTGTATAGTGATTGTTCGGTGAACGAGTTATTAAGAGGGAAATTGTGAGTTGCAGGTACTACAGGGGAGAGATCGAAGGTCTGATGAGGCAGCAGTGCGCCGCTCCCCCGGAGTATCGGACGGACTCCTTCTCTTCCGAACAGTCGTCGATGGACTGCGGGCCGTCCGGCCCTGGTCGGTCCGTCCCTCCTCAGCCCGGGGCCTCCAAAAAGCACAAGAGATCGGGTTCGACCAAAAAACCTCACCCCCACCACCTTCACCACCTGGACCCCAGGACCGTCCCGGTGCAGCCCCAACGATCGTTCTCGTCGTCAGACGACGAGCTCCGGTCGACGTCCGAGTGCAGCTGTGACGAGCATGATGTAGAAAAAGGTACATGGACCATCTCTTCCCAATGTCCCCATCACAGCACAGTGAGGCGAATAGGGGTGGTGAGGAGAAAAATGTTTCAACATACGGCTTCGTATAGTCAATTTTTGCGATAACCACGGATCCCACGATCCTATACCCATGACAACTACTAGCGACCTGTTTTGCATGGGGGAAAATAACAACAAAAAAACTCGTTTTTGACACTTTTCCATATATTGTTCCACGACAGGAACCAATCAAAAACTATATTTTCCGATTAGAAACCTGTAGAAAAGGATATTCTGCGTCGACTACCTACCTACTTTGAACTGATAAACCTACAGTTACTGAGGACTGATATTTTCGAACTGAAAAATTCAGAAAAACCGTTTTGTTTTTCAAACTTTTTCGGTAACAGAGAAACGGGAGTGTTTTACGATTAGCAGCGATTTACCGAGCACGTCAAAAGTACCAAATGTCTTGGAGATTACCTACCAAGAAAAAAATAAATTTTCTCCGTCACCTAAAGCTGTTTATGGGCTCTACTCAACCAAGCTCTTTGAACAATCGTTTAAAAACTCCTCTACCGGTACATCGCGGTACATTATAATGTCAATAAATCCTTCCGTTTTCGTTGATATTATTTAATCGAAGCAGAATTTGGTGGTATAAAACTTTCTTTCAATGAACCTCAATGTGGTATGCATTTGAACTAGTAATTTGGAGAGAAAACGTTGTATTGTGAGTTTTCTATCTTGGAAATCAAAAATCTCCTTTAATATCGAAGTAGGTCGGTCAAATTAATCGATTTCATTCTCTGCGATTTTTCTGTTGCGAATTGTTTTTCTTACTCGGTCCAAATAAACAAATTATCAAAAAGTCTTTATTTTTTTTAAATCTTTCAATGGGACGTTAATTAGTGGTTATAGGAACACGGGGCATGTTCTTGATCAGCGCGAAGGTTACTATGAGAAGACGCGTTGAAAGATGTTTCTCTCTGGAACCCTATCTCATCCCACTCTGCAACGCTCCTCCCTCCCGTTCCGCCGTTTTTACGTCATTCTCCCAACGTTTTTCGCGTGAAAAGGCCGATCAGAATCAGCCGTTCACCGCCCACACACGGAACATCCTTCCTCCTCAAAAAAAAAAAAATCCCATCCAAACTCTCTCCGACATGACCATTTTGCTCTGTTGGTATCTGGGGTGTAGACCAAAAATTACTTTTTTTCTTTCAACCCCGAAACCTTCCAAAAACTGTTTTCTTCTTTTTTTTTTCTTAACTCTGTCTCTTCCTAAACACAGGTGACAGGCCCGTTGCGTATCAACACCACGAAAAGCAGGCCATCGACGAAAAGATTAAAAAATTTCTGGCGGTGAGCCTACAAAAATAATTTCTGTTCCTTTTTCAGTGTTTCTTCAGATGATGCAGCTTGGTTTTATGTGCATGAGCTATCTCCCAGAGGCGACGTTCGATCTTGTACTTTTCTCATTATTATTTTTCTCTCTCTCTCTCTCTCTCTGTGTGGACATCCTACTTTTTCTCCTTCTTCAGTCGATCTCTGTATACAACATTTTCAGCTCAACTTTTCCCTATTTCAAGAAATCATTGAACGTGATGAACGGAATTCCAATTCAGAGACATTGTACTCCTGATATAATCACGGTGAACCCGGAAAGGTGAAATGACTCACCTCATGCTGGTGTGGAGTGTATTTGTGCTGACCTTCTAGTTGTAGGTTTAGTACCTCGTTCTCTGATTTTGTACCACCTAAGATATGAAAAACCCTGTAATGAAACTTTCCAAAATCTTACATTCTAACCAGTTTCTATTGTGAGTGAAGGAATTTAATGAAATCATGCCCACAACTATTTCAGAACACAATTTATCGTAGTTATGATAAATCACCGAACGGATCAAACTTTGTTTCGTAGACTTTTCAACCTAAAACGTAATTGTGGTAGACTGTTTTCAAGTTGGCAAGATATTTACAACTCGGGACTGTTTCAATAAAAACCAGCTGATCCTAACGCCAGATATGAAATCCCTTTCCGTGCAGGAACTGCAGGCGGAAACGATTTTTTGCATACAGCCCGATCAGTCAACGTCTTGAGCGTGAAATATTATCTAACTTGCAAGTCTGGCCTTTGTTTTCTGTAAACATGAAAAAGGTGTATGTAGTCATGCTTGAATGATTACAAGAATAATTGCTGTGATAAGTTACTGCAGTCATGACCATGTTCGATTCATGCGGATGGAAAAGAATCTGAATTCGCTGCATACGCTGTTGTACAGCTCTCATTTTTCTGGGCCCAATAGGTGTTGACTAGAAGAGACTCTCATGAACAAGTTCATCCCTTTTATAGTTGACTCGATCTGTGGAAAGAATTTTGTGCAGAAATATCGGCTGTTCCTATGGCAGTTTGCGTCCCAAATACACCGTAGACTTACCTTACACATCCAAAATACGTATGGATGTCGGATGAGTCGTTCCATCTCTCAGTCGCTTGACGGTCTATCAGACAGTAAGTGCAATAGTTCAACTGGGATTACAGAGTCGAGAGTTGCAGCTTTGGCTCGCTACCGCCTTTACACAGGATCATATCCACAATATATGGATTTTGAGAATCCGTGTGAGAAATCCATGTAGTTTATTACCATCAAAATCTCCTTCCCTTCCGTCTGCAACGCGGTTAGCGTTCCAGCTTCTTTATAGGTTGAAAAAAACCTTCAACATACATTCAGTTCTTCTGATTAGCGATAAGAAAACGGAGATTTAAGGATTTTTGGAGAGTAGGTAAATGATGGAGGTAGGTAATCCGGTCTTCACTGCACAGCATATGGAAAAAGAGAGTTGAAATATTGTAGTTGATGAAGAGGGTCATAGCCAAAATCGTGGTGACGTGTTCTCTTGTTCGCTTTAGGAGTACCTACCTATTCAATTTATGTTACGAAAAAAGAAACATAATTCTTCATTTCCATCTCTTTCATTTGGTAATATTTCTTATTTCGCTCTCTCCCGTTCACCATTCGGGTTTTTTCTTTCTTTTCCTTCAGTTTCTCCTTTCTTTTGTTTCCTTCTTTTGCCTTGTTGTAATGTGGTGTGTTGTATTGTTGTTGTTGGTTGTTGTTGTTGCACATTGACCCAGTGGTGACAGAGAGGAGAGATGGCCCTAGTGCTCTTATCGAGAGAAGAAGAAAGAAGACTGTTCGGTTCGACGGCCACGGGACCAAGGACTCGGGCATAGGCACTTCCTCTGAGGACTCCAACTCGGCCCCCAAGGTAACACATCCGACATTTTCCCCCTCACCCTCCACACTCCCTTCCTCTCAGAACTGTGAACAGTTTCTTTCAGAAACGAAAACTGCTAGTGCACTTCCTAGTCTTTAGCCGCCGGTATTTTTCGAGGGCGATGCGACTTGGCCTATATAGATTTTGTTTTGGTTTATAATTTAGTTTTACTTAAAAATTATGGTTGGGTAGCGAGTCATTAATCAGTGGTGTTGTAGAATAATATTAAAACGAATTTAATAGACATTAAAGTTTGGGAGCGTTTTCAATACTTACATAGAGGAAAAAGTAAACAAAGATGTTTCATCATTCGTCGCCTGAGTTGCATGTGTGATTATAGTGATAGGTTAGTACTGGTTAGTAAAGCGCAATAAGTGTTCTGAACTTGGTCCCCACAAATACCACTTCAACTATACCGCGAAGTATCAGTAACTTGATTTGACCTCGGCTTAAACGTTATGAGTGCGCATTTTCGAAGCAACGCATAAACATTTCAGAACTCACTAATTCTGTAATGTTAAAACGTTTCAACATAAGAGCCAAACTGTTATTTTTCCACTTTGTTTCCCACTAAATTGTTGTAGGTACCTATGTATGTTTTGTGAGTTATAGCTGACTTTTTTGTTGGGAAAAAATAACTTTTTAGGCGTTATCTCGCGCAGCAATCCTCCTACTTTTACCCCATTGCAGTGAAATAAATACCCAACCAATCTACTCGTAAATCAATTTCTTGGGTCGGTTTTGCAAAATTTCATTTACAATTTCTTCTTGTAACTGACCGGTAACACAATCTTCGATGAGCTGAGCACTTTTGTACCAAATCTAACTTCGAACTCCATTAATCGATTATGAAGGTCAATTTATTATTGGACGTACCTACTGAATCATGCCAATTATATCAATTCGTAGTCGTGAGAACTCAAAACCATCGATCAAAAGAACATACAAAAAGTTTTGAACCGTCGTGATTGGAACCAATTAGCCAAAAATCCCAAAATCCTACTTAACTAGGATATTTTATTTTCACTGGAAAAAGAACAAAAGATAACAGTTAAATAATAGTATAAAGCAGCAAGCGCCTCGCATTTCACACCGCAATTGCTTTCTTGCTGAATATGTGCGCTACTTTTTTGTTTATGATTTTTCTCGAGTATTTTAGGAGTGTTTTCTCTGTCCATAGCTTAGTTTATGGAGCTTAGATGATTACTTGGGTAAATTTTAAAAGAGGAATAGAATCCTAGAAGCAATGGGCTAATGTTACATTCCTTTTACGGAGCGAATTCACACATGGAGAGTTTTCAATTTTTCGTCAAAACTATGTTTGACAGGTATACTTTTTTACTAATATGGAAAGAAGGGTATTCTTATCTAACATAAGAGTACTTGTAATTGTCGTTATCTACTGAGATAAACTTTATTCAGAGCTTCCAAAGATAGCGTGATTAACAAAAACAGATAATAACGAGTTCCCATAGGTCAGAAAATGGCTGATGATAATCCCCCTAGAATCGTTTTTAAGCTGTTAATTGATGGAGATATACCAACTAGCCGGGAGAATGCAACATCCAGAACTTGCTGTGACGTCACTGCTGATCAGCATGTATTTTTGGTACCTACTGATCTGCAGTGACGTCACAGTAAATTTCTGGACGTTGCTTTAATTTCCGCACAGTGCTGCAGTTTGAATATTGCCCGAAACATGAGTTTCAGATGGTTTTAACGATTTTCCTTCATTCATCTTTCTTTGAAACTATTCTTGAATTGTCCTGTTGAATCGAATTGAACTGAACTACTCTTGACCTTGTCACACAGCGCTCTAATACCTGCCTCGATCGATTCATGGATTATATCCGCCAGTGACGTGTATAAATCTATACGAATTTTTAATGAAATAAATACTACGAATGTGTGGCGCTAACCCAAAATAGGTACCCAAATAAAAAATACTAAAAGTAGGCACCAAAAGAAAAAAAAATACGTGTGTACTCCTCATTGGCCCTGCAAACAAAAATTATTTCACCATAGATATCTGGTTGGAAGGCCTTAATTATTGTTGCATATTATCTTGGTTCTCTCTGCATACTTTTAGGTCCGCGAAAACCAAAATTCATCAGCAACTACCTATCAAATTTAGGTCGAACGAATTTCGAGCGTACACCTGGCTATATGGTGGGGCAAACTGCTAGGTACTTAGTTTGTGCACTGTATACAAATATCCCTTCACAACCTGATTCACCATCATCACCACCCACAGAAGCAACGTCATTTCTAAAAAGTCACCAATTTTGATTATCGAAACTCTCACCAGTCATCTTTTTGTTATCCGTTTCATTTTCTCCGCTCAAAACCATTCAAATGTTCACCTAATCACGAACCCACGTGAAGATTATTTGCACAAACTCCCCGGACGTACTGTAAGTATAACACAATGAACGTTTTCCCCCGTTTTTCCAAAGCTTGCGATGACATTTTGACTTTTGACAACTTTTCCTTCTCCAAAATGTATTAATTTATATACTAACATTCTTTGGAGCTCCTGTCGGTGTTTCGATTCTAACCGTCGTAAAATGGAACGCTATCTCAAAACGATTATCTTGCATGAGCATGACGCTTTTTGCTATCTAGTGATTTGTACTTATTGCTAAATGCTGAATAATTTTTATCGGTGTTGTTTTTACTATTTTCGTCATTAATATAAAAAACTATCAATCTTGCTTAAAAATAATCGAATTTGCATGTCGTTTTTTGAAATATGGAACAAATGAGTGATACAAAAGTACACTGTTGATCTCAGTTTGTTTGGTCGTAATTGTTTTCTTGCGAATTAGGTACATTATTTTTGTGAATGGGTTATGCGTATGGGTACTTTGCTGTCAAGTGGCTGTTACATATGGTTGTGTTGGAAAATATTTCTGTATCTTGAAATCAATCACTGACGTCACCCATGCCACACAATACTGCGGCATCTGAATGCTATCACGTTTCTATCCGATTTGCGACTAAATTTGTTGACATTTTCAATAAAACTTCCACAGCTGCAGAACTCATGCCCTTGCCTAAAATCGGTTTACATATCTCAATTGCTTACTGTAGCTGAGTTAAGAGACAGATTTCGGGAGTGTGAGCCAGGTTTCTCTATTTTGAATTATTATTACTTATTCATTAGGTACTTCTATTCAACTCTAAAATTAATCTTAAAATAAAGATTCTGTTCAATTTATATGGACTGGATTAGATACAATCCCTGAAGCCTCCGAAAAGTTTATTCTTCTCCAAGTTCAGTTCCTACCTTCACAAAGCTCCAACTTCAACGCTAAATTCACATGTTATGGATGAAAAGAGTTTCCGGGTAACTCTGCACCTGTTGCGATGTATATCTGTAGAGACTGTAGAGATCTATACGGTGAAATCCATGATAGTAGGTTAGTTACTTAGCTAGTACCTACTTAATCATTTCCTACACTGCCGTCCAAAGCAAGAAAGCCGTAGAACAAGGAAATCTAGTTTTGAGAAAAACGCAGGTAACGTTTTTAGGCTATAAAATGGGCACTTTTCAATATTTGCCAATGATTTTTTTTCTTTTTTTTTCAATTGATCAAAATTTAGTTTCCACGTCTGTGGCAGCAAGGCGCATAAATTTTGGAAGAATGGACATATATTTATGTAAGCAACTGTTTTTCTCCGTTGTATAAGATTAGGTTAATTTTGCTTCAAAAAACGGTAGAGGGTCTGCTACTGCTTTTCTGCGTTGCGCGCTTTATTTTTCCTTGTAAAATACGACTTACCGCGATGTGGACGCCACCTACGGTCGATCGCTCGAAGCTTTTGGCGCTCATCACAAAATTGAAAAACGGTACCGCCTGACGAATTCAGACAGCCATGAGAGGGATACAACAAAGAAAAACAGTACTGTCCTGATGACCATTAAATAAAATTCACTGTTCGAATGAATTAACTCCTTAGGTCTGGAATCTACTGTTTTTATTTTTTGGAAGAACTGCTACTGCGTTTCATCGTTGGAAAACCATCAAAAACTTGAAAAACCGTAGACGTTTTCATTGAATAACTTTTTTAGGGAAATTTTCCCAACTTTTACAACTAGATAACAAAATATTTCTTTAAGATACGAATCCAGCCATAACAAAATCTTTAAATTAGAAAAAATGGAGTCTACGGCTTTTTTACTTTGGAGGCAATACAGCTGTCTGATATGTCCGTGGGAGGGGGGGTGGGGGCTCTGAGTTTTGAACTCCAGTCCTACTTGAAGCGTTTGGAGCGAGTCGAGCGAGGCGAGCGTTTACCGGATCAAAGCTGTTCGTTTTTCGCGACTTTTCGAAACGCACACGCTGCTTAAATTCAAACCAGGCTGAGGTTTCTCGCTCGGGAATCGCGCGTTTGTCCTATTGTTTTTTACGTACATATTGACTTTGTCTTCATTTTGTTCATCGAGGATGGCTTTATTTGATGTGCGGTTTTTGTGGGATAAGAAAAATCCGCTGTGTAATAATAATATGAGGCATCGGAGTAGGCAGGGAGATGAAAAATCCAAGATAGCAAAAACCAAGTTTTTAGGACGTCCCTCAGTAGTAAGAGACGTCCTTGTGTATATGGTCTGGTCAGAAGAGGACAAAAATCAGCCGAGAATGAAAAGAACCAAATTCAAATCCGTTTCAGACCATCCTGAATCAAAATCCATGAAAAAAAACATGGGTTGCGTGTGTGTGTGAGACAAAATCTTGTGTGCGCTGCCCAGGGCTTAGTTCTCAACCGATTTACGGTTTCTTTTTTTTTTGTTCGACGCAGAATTCAGTATATTTGTGCACTACTCGCCGGAATTTCGAAATTTATTTCTATAGGGCAGAGAACACGGAATTTTCTGCAAATCTTGTGTAGCTGCCCGTATTCTCAATCGATTTGAGTGGTTGTTTATTAGTTTGATTTAGAAATCGTTCTGGTCGTGCACTACGTTGATGGATGGGGGTCGAGTATCTAGGTTAAAGCCAAAATTTTGTTCTAGAGGAAAGAAAGAGGGGGGGGGGGGGGGGGTCAATGCCGAAAAACGTGGGTTTTCGACAAAATCTTGTGTGCCCTGCCCAGGGCTTAATTCTCAACCGATTTACGTGTTTCTTTTTTTGTTCGACGAGAATTAAGCCCGCTTCCACCATAATGGACGTCCACTGTAATGCATTCATTACTCTAGAATGTTTTAATTGTATTTTACAAGCTATGTAAAGGACAGGCAGCATCTATATGCGACAGGCATTGCCAAAATAGCGAAACGCTACGCCATTTAATCGCAGTATTAAAATCGCGCACGTAGAACGCTAGAAGCAATCCCTTCTGTAAACGCCCATCGCTCGCCGAAACGCCAAAACGCTACAAACGCTTCACGTAGGACGTAGATTGAGGGTGTCCTGCAAATCGCCAACAGTGACAATCGCTTCCGCTGAACTACAGGTAAACGCGTTTGACCTTCTCACCCCAATAATCTATATTTTTACTCAAAGACCGACATATAGGACAATTTTTCGTTCGGGAGATGCCAGCATCCAGACTTCTTGATCTGCTCACCCCACTAATCTATATTTTTACTTAAGAACCAGTATAGGATATTGTTTTCTTCTTGGAGTCCAGACCATTTGTCTTTTCAGACAGAAAAATAACGCAAAAATATATTATTAATTCGTGGCTCCACAGCCTGGCATGGACTGTGGCGATTGTCGCACATTTTTAGGTGGTAGCGATTTTCACTGGTGGCTGTTGACATGAATTCACTTTTGAGAGAGCTAAGTAGGTGCCAACTAAATAAATTCAAGCCACGAACGACGTCAGACTAGATGATGAAGGCTCACGTTTGTACTCATACGTAACATGCTTTAACGTTGTTTAGTCGCCAGATGCGTTAGTTGTAAGATAACGTAACCTTGAGGTTTGGTTCAGGACACTACCAGGTCCAGTACTGATGGAGGCAGCAAAAGTGGTCATTGGGAATGGAACTACATATTCTAGTCTTACATGAAGTAAATACTGTATCAAATCCCTGCACAACGGTTTATTATTTTGTATAGAATACCCTTCTGTTACAGATCACAGCTCTATGTATAGATAACCCGTCTATATAATATAATATGTACTATTCTATGCATATTATGTAGATCGCAGACCCTCCGTAGGTTAGTACCTAACCCCGTACTCGTTACTAGGTACCTACCTAAATCACGAGTTAAATGTTGCTAAAATAATTCTGCCGATGACAAACAGTACCTAACAAAAAGAAACACACATAATGAAGTTCTGAAAAGAAATTGTTGATGAGGAGTGAAAAAAGTTGCAAAAGTACCTACCAACAAACTCCAGCCCCTTCTACGTAGATGGTATAATGAACCGTTGTGTGATAATTTACCGTTGAGTAATGATTTACCGTAGTAATAATTTACCCATCGATAATACTTCAACGTTTGTTCAAGTTTCACTACCTACCAACAAACTCCAAAAGAGCCATCATTTTTCAAATTAAATAATATCACAGAACAACCAACTCGACTTCATACTCCGCCAATATAATCAGGTGATCCCTACCAATGATTGGCCGTATTCACAAATTCCTATTGTGGGCGCGTCTCTGGTTACGAGATTTGGTTTGAATTGTATACAATTTCATTCACACTGGAGTCGAAAATGCCTGTCGGTGCAAACTTCGGGGCCTTACTGTGAACGAACGGCTGGACGTACGATGCTCCGGATGGTCTTAAAAAACTCGCAAGTTCAAGAACTATTTAAAACCGTAAAAATATTTACGTAAAAAAATGGTATAGGCGTTTTGAAAATTGCAACCCCTATTTTGAACCCCTTAGAGATGACTCACAGTAACGTCGAGCTTCGAGGACCAACTAGACGCCGAACGGAACCTATAACCCGAATTTCATCAATTTTTTTTTTCATGGTAACTAAGAAAAGTGGCCCGTACGGCGTACGGCGTACGGCGGACAGACAGAAATATTTTTATTGCAGTTTTGGATTCTACATACCTTGAAACGTAAACCATCAAATTTTGAGGGGGGGTAAGAATTTTTTTTTTCATGCTCGATTCCAATGGTTCATTATTGAAAATAATAAACCAAAATTTGTAAGACTGGCGTATCCAGCTTTTATATTTTAGCGAATTTGTTCAGTCCCTCTTGGATCATATCCTGATACTCAACCCTTAATGGTTATACTGGTATCAATCGTCGATCAACTATGATTCATGTATGCTCAACAAAATATGGTGGAATCCAACCGTTCCTTTAACCACGATTAAGCGGTGACATGATTGATTATAATAAGAATTGCAGGATGAAAGTCATAGTGGTTGAAATAAATTTACCTATAATATTTCGAGAAATCCTTCTCGAGAGGCCTCCTTAAAGATGATACAGAATAGCTAATACATTATGGCGTCTACCTATCTACAGGTATTATCCTTGAATTTGAAATGTAAAAACTTTAATTTGAAATAAAATACGGCGGACGGAAAGAAATTTTTTTATTACATTTTCGGATTCTACGTACCTTGAAACGGAGACCATCAAATTTTGAGGGGGGGGGGGGGGGGTTAAAAATTGTTTTTTCATGCTCGATTCCAAAGTTTCATTACTAAAAATAATAAACCAAAACACTGCAGCCCTTGTCACATGGGTTTATTATTCTATTGGCACACCTATAGAAATGTTGGCTGTTCATTTATTGTTTCTTTCATGTGCAATAATTTAAATAGCTATTTCTGTTGGTTTACACCAATTTTGGCCCCCCAAAAACACAATTACGCTCCTTTTTTTCTTTTTTCTTCTTTTTTTCAAATTATTTTTGATCATTGATACTGCCATTTAATTGCATTGATTCACCTGTTGATAGTTTTTCTAGTGTTAGCATACAAACATTTCCCACAATATACAGAAATTTCCAAGGTTTTTGAGTCGTAAAAAATTAATATTGGGAGCTGAACCTTCGTTACAACCTCAGTTCTTCAATATTTGGTCAAAATCGACTTCACATTGGGTCTTCTCGCCCTAAAAAACATGGAAGAAGATACCTCAAAAGCTCTTTTAACTAAAACACCAAAAACCCCTATTTTTACACCCATTTTTCACCCATAACACTATTGGGTATATTCCGATCGGGTTGCAAAGTTTCGGGACACAACTAGGGCCCTGTGACGGAAAACAAATTTTTTAGACCGAAAATGAAGTAGATATGCATGATAAGTCGTACGACGGATGGACATCGCATTTTTTTTTTTTTGGATTCTACGCACCTTGAAACGTAAAAGAAAATAATAAACCAAAAATTTGAGGGGGTGTTATACAATTTTTTTTGCTGAGCGAATACGTAGGTGTATAATTATTCACAGAATAATAAACCAAAACTTGAATTTGAAATGTAAAACCTTGAATTTGGTGTGTAAAATCTTGAATTTGACGTGAAAATGCTATATATACACGTATATATAGTTATATTATATTTTCGTTCCGGGCTTTGCTGCGTGGTTCGTGTTATTTGAGCCAAAATTGGCAGGATCAGCCCACTACTGTATTTTAGTTCATGTAAATAACTCTGGTTTCATGAAATTACTATGGATCTCGCGTTGGTAGGATGATGGTAACCCGTGACCAGCTCGCCGTCGTCAGCAGACCTGGTGGCCTTCTGCAACAAACCTCGAGAAAACTGAGTCCACCTTCATGATCTATGTGCCGTCGGTGCTTTCTGTTTCCGTGTTCCCAGTATCCCCATTCCTGGCAGGAGAGCCCCGATGGGAGCCACATCATCGGCCATATGATCCTCAAGAAAAACACCCGGGAGGGCGGACACGCCTCCTCAGCCAACATCCTCGGTCTCAAGGTTGTTGGAGGGAAGCTTTTGGAAACCGGTGGCCGCGGTGCTCTGATCGACAAAGTCAAGAAGGGCTCAATCGCCGACGTTGAGGGACAGCTACGCCCTGGTACGATTTTATATTTTTTCAAGTCTTCTTCACTTTCTTTTTTACTTCAATCAACTTCCTGATCCTATCCAGGCATCCTAAACTAACAAATCCTAAATCCTGAAATTCTGATGGTTGATTTCCTGTTCGGAGCAGGTGTCACGATTCCACAAGTATTACTAGCCGCGTTACAATCCCCGTGCTGCCACACCTATTAAAATTTTAGTGAGAGTTTTGCTAAACCCTAAACATATAAACATATAGATAACATTGTAAACACAATAAATGTAATGTTGAATAAACACAAAATAAATAAACCTTTAGCTTACCACTAATTTATTAAGTACAAAGCTTTTCGCTCAACTTCTGAGCATCATCAGATAAGTACTCACTGTGTTTATGTGAGTACTTACTGATGATGCACAGAAGTTGAGCGAAAAGCTTTGTGCTTAATAAATTAGTGGTAAGCTAAAGGTTTATTTATTTTGTGTTTATTCAACATTGCAAGATGGCTTACCACATAAGGCATAAAACGAAATTCGATGAATTGATATAAATGTTAATCAATATAATACTGATAGAAGTGCTGCAGTCAGCACCTCATTCCTGAAGTCTTCATTTCATTACCCTCAAATCATTCAATAAAAAATTGCATTGATCCATACTTGAAATAAATTTGAATTTGTGGATGAAAAAATAAAGAAGGAAATAGTAATGTTCCAGTCATGCAGCATGTCTATAACAGCGAATTTTCAAAGAAATGATCGTGCTAATGCTTAAAAAGATGATATAGCCATACCACTTTTCGTAAAATTATATAATTTTTTCATGACCATTTTTGCCGATTTTTGGCCCACCCTTTTTTTTATAGAAATATTGTTACCATTCGAAATAGTCCCTCTTTCTGTCGTGGATCACCATCCCACACGACGTCAGGTGAAAATGTTCATCAATTCATCGAAATTCGTCTTACACCTTATGTGGTAAGCCATCTTGCAATGTGGAATAAACAAAAATTAAATAAACCTTTAGCTTAATTTATTCAGTACGAAGCTTTTCACTCAACTTCTGTGAGTACCTACCTGATGATGCTCAGAAGTTGAGTGAAAAGCTTTGTACTGAATAAATTAGTGGTAAGCTAATGGTTTATTTAATTTTTATTTATTCCACATTGAATTAATGTTGATTTTAGCCCTTAATACCTAGTTTTTGACCACCAAAAATCCGAATTTGACCCCCTATTCTGTATGAAAAACAACTGAAACCACCAATGATCCTATTTAACTTGTTCGCGATTTTAGCCGTTTCTACTTATTTACTCAAATCTACTTAATAAAACTCAAATCTGCCTCCTCGAAATTTTTTGAAAACTGCTCATCTTCAAACTCATACTTTTGTTTAGCAATACGAACGCTGGCGAAATATGGCATTTTTATCATGTACCTACGGTCAGATATCGTCTGGCACAAAAAAATATATATACCTATATACACATTATTTACATATAAATGCTTATTAAAATCTAGGGAAGAATTCAGGAGGCTGCGAAACGGATTTGCCTGTAAAAATAATTTCAAAATTCATGTTTAAAAATTTTAGGCCCATTAATTTTGGGCCCATTGCAGTAGCTTAATTTTCTTTGGAAATTCACTAAATCCAAGACGAGCATATAGATTCTAAGTAATTTCAGTGATGAAAACTATAATATTTTCCTTTACTTTACAGATGAATCATTTGGACATTTACAAACTCTTAATCCACGATTTATTGAAGCTAAAAAATTTAACATGAAATCCATTAAAAAATATATCTTTTCCATTCTAGCCTTTGTTGCATTATGAAGTTTCATCAGTCAGTACCATCATGTGCTGCAATAAGTACGATAGACCTACATTTGGAACACTGAGTTCATTCATACCTCCATTCTGCAATAACCTTACTTTTTTTATGTAATTTAAAAAGTTGTCTACAGTAAATTATGCAGCCTTACCGTAGACATGGACTTCCGCAAATGCCTATTCTTACATGAAATCCATTGATTAGGTATTCGAATAAATTGGTGAATTCATAATTATAATTATGTCTAGTACAAATTCATCTTTCTCAACCTCCCTACCCACATCCTTTAGTTAACTGATGCATGCTAGAATTAGATGAAGTGTTTTTCTATGGCTCACGGTTCAGCCAAATGCTGCTTTTTTTTAAATCGTAGCTTCACTATTATTTTTTGTATATGAGACGAACTATAAAATCAATTTCATAGCAGTCTGCTTCATATGTATGACTCCTAACTTTCTAAAATCTTCTCATCACTTTCTAAAACATGGAATAGTGTATAGCAAATTGAATAGTAAAATATTGCAGTAATTGATGTTTGATGATAATATGCAGGTAACGTAATCACTGTTCCTTCGGAAATGTTCTAATTTTGAAGATATCTCGATAATGATTATTGTTCATTGCTTAATGATATGTATCTATCCCTTCTTTCTCTCTATTTCTCGATGGATATTCAATGAAAACTTTGTCTGTGTTCCTTCCTATGGAATGTCATGTCAAACTTGTTGTTCCTTCGGCTTTCGGAGTTACCCCCAAAACGCTTGTTGCTCTACTTGACGTTTTCTCGAGAAATTATCATGTTAACTGTCGATATGTTTGAAGTTCTTGAAAACGGGCGCCTTGCTAGAATTCTTTGAAGTATCAGTGGTTTCACTTGATCTTCTTGGTTTGATTCAACCGTTAATATTGAAAGTAATGTTCATGGGCTAAATTCAAGGCTCTTAAATGAATTCCCACTGTTGTGCATTTTAGTGATACATTTCTGATGATCAAGTAGAATTTTTGATTATAAGTAAGATGGAAGGATATCGTCCATCCTTTTAACGTTGTTGACCTATCCGCGTCATAAATGCCGCCATTGCCGTATTTTGGTGATTTCCCACTCGAGGGTGGCGCGAACTCTGAATGTCTATGACGGCGCTGGAACGAATCCGTAGATTCAGGACGAAACTAGAGGAATTGAACGCAGTTTAAAAAACTTAAGCTGGAGCGTGCCTCTTGACCCCAGAATATGCCTATTTACTTACTCCAAAAGAAACTATTGGGTTGTTCGGGCTGATAGTCCTGGACCAGTTCAGGATGGAACTGCGTTCTGAAAATGAGGGGATAGAACCGTCCAGAATTGAGTCCAGAACTGTGTCTGTCTGAATGCGAGCTGAATTCGAAAACGGATAACCTGAAGCAATGTAACCTACCACATAAGCTGAAGGTAGAAGCATTGAGTGCACATGTGCAGGATCAAGAGTCCACGAAAAGATCCAGGACTGTTACCAGGACTGGTAGAACTACTCCCAAACTGTCCTGGACTGACTGTCCAAACAGCCAACTCTCGATCCAGGGTCAGTTCTGGCGCTGTCCGAACGCACAAAAAGGGGCGTGGCTTGGATAGACTGGTCCGGAAAGGTCCAGGACTGCATGCTCCATTGAAACTTATGGAACGTGGTACATGCTCTAGAATGGGGAAGACCACGGAGGTAGTGGAAGGGGGAACCAGGGAAGCCGGCAGGCCGAAGCTCTATAAGTGCGGGAAGCCAAGGCGAGCATGCGCAGAGCGAGCCCTATCACGGGAATCCACTTTGGTACGCTTTTTTGTGGCGCATGACGCGTGACGATTTTCGGCCGGTTGGTAATCTGAAGACCATGTACCATTCTATAAGTCCCTGGTTTCACAGATAAAGCGTAGCAGCCCGTAGATCTACAGGCGAATTTGCAGGGTCCCAACGAGGGTTCCAGATCGCCACAAGGCAATTAACACGTAACATTGGACCCTTAAACCAATAGGCAATATCGCTTCACATTATTTACCTACATTCAAAAGGATAGGATAGCTATTCAAATTATTCAGTAACCTGTCCGAAGTAGGTTACACATCATAAAGGTAAATATCTTCGAAATGACGCTTCCGAAATTGAGTATCTTTAAAACTGACTTACCAAAGTCCATCTTCTACTGTTGATTTTCCTAACTGCTCACAACTTTCTCTAAACAAGAAATTATCTGACAGCGAGTAGAAGAAAACTCCCTTAAATTTTCAGTACTGTTTTGTGAACAAGTTATCTATGAAAATAAATGTAGCTAGTTGGAGCCCTTATAACTAACTAACGCTTGTTATCAAACCAACGAGATCTGTGATTTCTTAGAAGATATTCGGTGTTTATTGAATGTCAAATTTAATGTTAGCCTCTTCAGTGATATGAGACACCCTTTTTGAACATCTTCGGTTCCCAGTTCCCTTTTCCAAGTGGTTCTCGTGAATTTTTCAACTGCCACCATGTCACTTTTAGTCGATGTGTAGACCTATGTTAGACACAGACAGTGCTGAAGGAAATTACTCAATCCTGTAAATCATTCAAGTTCTCTTCAACATCTAAAGCGTAGAAACACAATTAAGATCAAATTAGAAAAGTAAAGATATCTACAAATAATAATACGCGGCTTATGAAATTTGTTTGTTTTTTAATGCAGTGGTGTCGCTTTGGTTGATGAAATCCAAACTGGATTGTAAAATGACCATGATGTCAATTTCTTACACTACTCCAATTCTCTAATACTCATGTACAATTCTCAATTATTGATTTTAATTGGTAAATTGAATCTGAATCGAATAAAATAACTTAAAACGTGTTAATTAATTTTTATGTGTTTTTTGTTTGTGTTTATTTTTTCGAAAGCGTATCGATAGGTTCTTCTCCAATGCCAGTTTTTTAAGATGAACTTTGATATATTAGCAACGAAAAGGTAGAAATAATATCGGCAATTAACAAACCTATAACTGGACGGTAACAGCATAACTTGTCGATGATAACTGAAATTTTGCTTGATTCCGTGTTCAATTCGTGAAATATGACGTAGGATTGTGACACACTCGGTTAACGTACCTAACTCAGAAATTAGTTATAATTCAATCATTTTAAAATGGCCGGATTTATAAGGATAGTAATTAACTCCGACAAACATATAAACTATAATAACCTATTGCTTAAGAAGAACAACAAATTTTCTTTTTTACTATTTTGTTGTTGTTGATATTCCGTAACGAGTACATTCAATTTCTTTAAATTATATATTAATTCATTTTTGGTTTAAAAAAAAATTCATCATGTTTAATATTGAAGAATGTTCCGCAAAGAAGCAGTAAAACTTATGAATTGGCTATAGCAGCGTAGTGCATCCCTTGGCTAGCTGAAGGTACAAAGCAAGTTGGCTTCAATGAAACTGCATCATATAGCATAAAATTAGATGACGCGTGGGCTATGTCGCATTTTGGAGGATTTTTTAATTTTATACAAAAGGCTAGTTCACTCTGGACCATTTCTTCTCTTCGGTAATTGATTGATTCCGTTCATCATTCGATCAGTACGATTGTTATGGCCCTTAGACATACATCCAGATACATCTTGTGGTACGTACAGAAATATCTGCATATCTGCATATTTACATATTTCTGGAGTTCTAAGTTGTAAGGATTGTGCGTGGATATAACATATCTCGTAAAACCCTTCGAATAATGTCAACTTTTCTTAATGAAAATAATGAACCAAAACACATCATAGAAATGGTTTTGAATTCAGGGTGGCTAAATTCTTTACTATATCAAGATAAACAGGGAACATTCACCCAAATCAACCATTTCGGCAATGCACAGTAATTGTATTCATGTAATGCACAAAATTGTGATTGAAAAGGATTTTTTCAATATTCATCTGTATACCGTGTGCGAAAAAATGGTAAAGAAAACTCCCAACCTTTTCTTATTATTTAAACCGCGCATGTTTTTGTGAAACATAGGTATATGTGATTCATTGTAACATCATTCCAGTTTTATGTGCACACACAAGAGAAGAAACGGTCCTTTTTCCGGAAAGGATTAAGGTTTTTGATTTAGCAGACATTTTTGAATGCTTCTGTACAGTTTTAACAGTAAAGAATCACATTGCAGGTACGTAATTTCCTGACGCAGCCAAACCCTTATTCGCATGTATATGTTTGAGTCATGACATTGCAGCTGAGGAGACCGAGGAGGAGCTTCGGTGGTTGGTCGCGACCGACAGCCACGTCTTTTAACTGGAAGACAACCATTTATGTTGGAGTTGATAAATTAGGTTGTAGGATCAAGTTGTACTTTTCGTCTCTTTGATTCTAATTAAAAATCATTTATAGGTACTGTTCTCTATAATGATGAAAATATGGCTGATTTTTTCAGTTGAAAGGAAAGAATTTCATAAATGAATGTTTTCAAAGCAGGAGTCCAAATCGATTGGGAGCTTTGGTTTCATAAAGAATTCTATCAAAATTTTCGGACTGAATAGGAATTTTGAACAACCAAGGCTTAGAAGAACTGATCGATCGGTTAGGTGGGACATCATCAAGATTCATCTAAGTTATGGTTATGGGAATGTCAATAATATAATGCAGGTAGGTAGTCCCGAGTCACGGTTCGGGTTGAATGAGCTGGGCGAAAAAACTAGCCACTAATCATTCTGTCCACTTGATCAAATCATTCCTAAATAATTGTCAAAATATATTTGAAAAATCGCATTTCTACCCATAGGCGCCAACTTGTTTTTGTAAGAAAGAAAATTGGTAGACAGTAATTGAATTGTGCGTCGAATGAGGCCAGCTCAAGCTATATCATAATCATATTTGGCGATTTTCATGTTTTGGGCTGTTATCGTTTTAAAAAAAACCTTAAGAAAAGAGGGAAATTGGCAAAAATTATGGTTGCTGCAATGCATAGCATACCTGGTTGGAGAGAAGGATGGAGAGGTTCAAGGGTTCGCCAGGTTTCTTAAATACACAGCTATGTATGCCTACCTGCCTGCAAATGTCCAGAGTGCTAGTGTACATACTATCGTAATTCATACCAAGGTTGCTTGATGCACATTATAATGCTACAATAATACATTCTTGTACAGCGCTAAATTTCCAAATTTGTCCTGAACTCGTCGTTACTGACTTCTGTAGTTCGAATCAAAGAACGAAAAGTATAACGTCACTTTCATAAACGGGATAACTCAACAGGGATACGGATAACTAAACAATCACGTTGTAAAGTTGAAGGAACCGAAAATCGAAGGAGACAGGTACTTATTCCAATTTTGAATCCCCCCCGCCCCCCGCCACCCCGCTTCATCACTTTAGGACTAAAAACAGATGAAAATTGTCTTACAGGGGATGAGGTCCTGGAATGGAACGGCCGATCCCTCAAAGGCAAAAGTTTTCAGGAAGTGTATGATATAATTGCCGAAAGCAAACAAGAGCCTCAAGTGGAGCTTATAGTGAGCAGAATCCTAGGGCCCAGAACCTCGAGAAGGGCGTACGTTCACCCGTCCAAGGGTAAGTGCCTCCATACACTTCACACTCGTAAGGAGTGGACGCTGCTCAGTTGGTACTGTTGAGTTTCGTTGGTAGACCGATCCAATCCCCGTGCCAGTGCAGTTCCATAAATTTACTTATATTACCTACCGTTTGGTACGTTATTAGTAAATTACTCCGGGAAGTGGAGTTGAGAGTTCGCGCAGTCAGAGGTGTCGTAGGTAAGAGGGTAAGAAATGAATGTAGGGGGAGGTGTGGGTGATGTACATCAGTTTTTAGCTTTTTTAAAATTTTCTTACTTTTTATGGTAGGTGGGGCTATGTTACAGCATACTTGAGTTTTCTTCTTTACTCTGTATGTCTTATGTGGTATACTGGTTGTTTAGCTAGTGTTGGGGTAACCTTTGTGAATTCCGAAAAACCTCGTTTGTGATTTGACAAACCTCCGTGGTATTATAAATAGATAGGTATATAAATAAATAACATGATGAAGACACCATACCTGTATAAAAAGTAGGTACCTAAGTAAAGTAAGTAGGCGTGCGTGCCGTGTGTGTGTCGCTACTTGGGATGGTTCGTTTGATTTTTATCCCTGCTTACGACGAATGAGTTTCTCAGATTTTAAGGTAGTTATTATTGCAGCACAAGTTTGCTGTGATTATTTTTTGAATAAATGATTCGCGAAAATATGAAGTTACCTATTGAATATTTTTTATGGTAACTTATTATGCACCTATGGAACTCATTTCGGTTTTATTTGGACTCGACTATCAAGTACCCTAAATAAAGTAGGTACCTATGTATTTCACTTTGAAACAAGTTACCTACCCTGATAACTTGTCTGGGCGTCATATACGGTGCATAGTTGCATACCTATCTTACCTACCTACTCGTTACATTGCTGGATCAATTCTCCCACAAAATCTGTTATACTGTTTTCATGTTTTCTTGAAAACTCCAAACCTCAAACTCCCTTGCGAGTCTGATTGCACTTTAATCCTCAACTTTCGACTTCTTCGTGATATGCAGTAACTCTGTGGAAACATTTATTCTTGTTTTTGGATTACATGAATCACAAATTTAGGTACCTACTGCTTGAAATTCCGATTTTATATTCATTCTAAGAAGTTACGCTGGAGATCCACATAGTAGCAAAATTATGTCTGAAACTGAGCTACGTCCATTCCTTGGAGAAATGAGGCCCTGTTTTTACATCTTCTCACTGCCATTAAATTTGTCCACTCATTTTTCATTCTTACCTGATCAACAATTTTAGTTATTCTGAATAAAACTTTATTCATAGATATGTATTGTTCATGTACCACATGGAGTTTTCAAATGCATCAACGCCAATAATGTTTTGGATTACATAAAGCCTTGAGATAAATGCGATCATGTAGGTACATTTTTCGATAAATGCCGAGAAAAATGATAATGTTTGAATTCAATAGTTGCGTTCCATTCAAAGCTACTTATTAGCCTGAAACATGACTACAAACAGCAAATGCATTGTTTCTGCAAATTGGCAAATCCAACGGTATTCTATTACTTGCACAAATTAAACTTGAACCTTGATTTCCAGTATTGGTATCATGGTATTCAACATTTAAAAACACAGGTACAATAAAACCAAAACAATAATGATAAAATAAAATTGAAGTATAAATTGTGGCAAACACGTGTGATCTGTGGAAGATGCCAGTATACCAACAAACTTGTGCACCTATTATCATTCTGTTTATTCTTACAATTTTATGTATAGGCACCATCCCAATGGGTTACCAACTTTCTACTGTCACACTTCACTCATCTTCACATTTTACAAAGCTTTCGATGATTTTGTATTTTGAACTTTTTTCGGCGCACCATCGTCTGCATTTGTTCTTTGTACATATATCTTTTTCACGCCTTTTTGTCAATACAGTGTTCTGATTGAGGTGTAACTATTGAGACTTGAGCAGTTGAACTTCAATTAATAAGAATTCTACAGCCCCCCCCCCCCCCCCCAATACCTTCTCTTAGTGTTATATTTAGTCCTAGCTGAGGTTCTGGATAATTTCTTGTCACCTTCTACCACGAGTGCATATTTGTACCTACCTAGAGCATAACTTTTCCTATACCTTTCAACACCAGCTGCAATCTGGCTGTTATATTAGTGTTATTGTCTAGGTGCATTCTCATTTGCGTAGTAGAAACACCCAATGAAATTATCAATCAACAAAAAATTAAATTTTTTGGCGTCGGTGTGCTTTTATGTGAATTGCAATTAATTGCTAATGTGGTGTTGAACAACCCAAAATTCTCGTGAAATTTAGTTCTTTAAAAACCGTTTTCATGTAATGTTCAAAATTTGAAGAGTAGCTTTAGAAACCATGTACCCGTTTTAAACTATCATCATAATTAAATCCACTCCTCAGGTAATTTAATTGAAACATTACCTATTGCTTGATACAAATCCATGTATATCGGGTGGGACTTGCCAACCAACGATGAGACAGGTACGTGAGCTGGGCTGTCATTATAAGAAGCGCTATTCTATTTTATAATGAGCAATGAAATTATGCAAAAAAAATTTGCATGTAATGAATGGAGTTGCATGGCGAAGTAGATTTTATGCTACGTGTAGCCTGGTGTTGGCGCTGAAGCAAAAATCATAATCAAAATAATTACGCAATATTATTAGGTGTTCCGTTTGGAAGATGAAAAATGTAGGTATTTTTTAAAGTTATAAAAATAAATTTAAAAGATAATTTTGCCTTACATGCAGCATTAAGGTGCATCATGTCTCGTTGCATTAAGACATTGTGACATTGTTTGAAACAGTTAACATAAATCATCTTCATCTCATCAGTTTTTCATTATTCATCGCTATCTTTCCAGTACTCAAACTAAAAATTCGTTATATTTCAAATTTTAAGGTAAAACATTAATCCTTACTGCCATCGCTCATTTTCACTGAAATTTCCCGGACAAGCTACAAAAAAAGTATTGTGTACCTAAAATTATTCGTACCGCACAATAACTTAAAATAAATGTTGAAATGATCTACTAATCACCAAGCGGTTGTTGTTTCCATTAATAGCCGTTATAAATAAAAGCGAGTTCGTTTATTTCTCTGTACAAATAAATTACCTACCTCATTTAAACAGAACGAAATTGTTCATTATTATTGAACAGTAATCATCATTCCTATTTCGTCCCTCGCAAGTTACTTGAATTAACTTATATATTTACGAACTCAACATTGTTCTAAAAACTTCGATTTGAAGTAAATTCTGTGATCCACGTGGTCCTAAAAAAATGTAATCTTGAATATCTTCCCCGTCTCTATAGACTTTAAGCTCTTAAATCATATAAGTATTTTATTTTTTCAACTATTACGCGATCAGTCAAAACACGAAGAGAAAAAATTCCTTATTAATGTCGATAAATTAAATACAATCACGCACAGCTTCATAGAATTCACCTTCATATTCATATTTTACCTAAAATGGGTACCTACTTAAGGAATCACTTGTCATTCAGTATGTGTACCTACATATGAAATTGTGATAAAACCATATATTTATGCAATTTTATGCTGTTCCAGGTAATGCTTTCTTAAGGGTGCCTAGATAATCTAATACCGCTATATTATTGGCAAATAATAAAAAAGACTGCTGTATTTTTATTTTGTGCTCATTTCGTTGGAAAATACATTATGTAGAAATCTGTGTTGATATTACATGTTATAGATTTTCAGAGTTCACCGAATCTCTTTTCGATGTTCGGAACTGTATTTGTGGTGTTGGTTCCCCTCCTCCTACCCCTTTAGAAATGCTGTTCCTAGAAGCTTGATATGTTAGTTACCAATAAGGATAATCCTTGGAATTTTCTATATTTTCTGTCATCTTTCCTTCTTATCTTCCTTCTCTATCTTGCGAATTCTCTTCCAGACCACCTGAGAAACCGTTGGTCTACCGCATTCCACTTATCAACAGAGCAATTCCATTCGATTTCTTTGGATTATTTTTCAAGTTTTTGCGTTTCAGTTCGAGAGAATACCCGTTTTTTTCCTCTATACCTTCCCACATATTTTCCGCACACTTTACCCTCGTGCACACTATCGTATTTAGTAATAATTGAGATTTTTGCCTGTACGTTTTCCGTTATATTGAGCTGTTCTGTGTCCAGTCCACGACTATCCACTCAGATTTGAACACGAATGACCTTGCCTATACTTCATAATCTTCATAATCTTGGATTGTCTGCAGCCCACTAATAAAATGAATGTTACTATAATGATATCATCTTGGGAGTTGAATATTAAGTATGAATAGGATAGGAATGCTCAACATAATATTACACTAAAATATCGGTTTCCTACTTATTCCTAATCTTCTTTCCGAGTCGACAGAATAGGTATTCAATAATATGTTTTATGGTTAAAAGCTTGTTTGAAATTATTTCAAGATAAATATACAAATTACCATGTAAAAATGTAGAACCATCCATAAATTAGTAGAAATTTATTGGGAACTACGAAATCTGTGTTGCATCAATCAAATAAAAGGCTCAACTTTGTAAATTCTGTTTGGTTTGAGTTTATTTGAACCCCAAGATGATTTCAATTTTTTTTAATGTGTGGTTATTTGTTTTCATGTTGCGTTGTGTGAAGCGATTTGTTTTAACGATTGATGAGTACCTACACTTGGTGTTTTGCGCAGACGTGTACGACATACGTAAGGACAAGCCGAGCGTTCTGGTGACGTCACCTGGGAGCCCGGACATGCATGGGCAGCACAATCCGCGGCTGAGGGGCCAGAGGGTCCCTTCGACCGCCAACACCAACGTCGGAGGTCGGATACAGGTAGGGTTATCCAGAGGTAGACATAATAATTTAGGTCAGTTGGGGCAATTATTAACAGGCTAGCACGGTACATGCTCTTGTGATGACCTACAGGCCGAAAAATCGTCACAACATGAAAGAGCGACACAAAAAGTGTTACAGAAGTGACTCATCCCTTGGCTTCCCCCACTTAGAGCTTCTGCCTGCTCGAGCTGGGTGGGTCTTCCTTCACTGGCCGAAAATCGTGACAGTATGAAAGAGCAACATAAAAAGTGTTACAGAAGTGACTCATCCCTTGGCTTCCCCCACTTAGAGCTTCTGCCTGCTCGAGCTGGGTGGGTCTTCCTTCACCGGCCGAAAATAGTCACAACATGAAAGAGCGACGCAAAAAGTTTTACAGAAGTGAATCATCCCTTGGCTTCCCCCACTTAGAGTTTCTGCCTGCTCGAGCTGGGTGGGTCTTCCTTCACAAGCCGAAAATCGTGGCGGTATGAAAGAGCAACATAAAAAGTGTTACAGAAGTGACTCATCCCTTGGCTTCCCCCACTTAAAGCTTCTGCCTGCTCGAGCTGGGTGGGTCTTCCTTCACCGGCCGAAAATAGTCACAACATGAAAGAGCGACACAAAAAGTGTTACAGAAGTGAATCATTCCTTGGCTTCCCCCACTTAGAGTTTCTGCCTGCTCGAGCTGGGTGGGTCTTCCTTCACAAGCCGAAAATCGTGGCGGTATGAAAGAGCAACATAAAAAGTGTTACAGAAGTGACTCATCCCTTGGCTTCCCCCACTTAGAGCTTCTGCCTGCTCGAGCTGGGTGGGTCTTCCTTCACCAGTTCCCCCTCCACTCTCATTCCACCACCTCCGCAGGTCTTCCCCCCATTGTTCATCATGTAACATGTTTAATAGTCTCTTTTGAAGTGAGTAAATAGGCATCACCCTGGGTCAGGGGCGGAGCCCTTCGCGGGGCCTGAAGCGCCGAGTTTCGAGTTTCAAGTAGGTTGATACTTGAACGCTTTTACAAACCCGTACCTAACTCATAAAATAATATTTTATCATGATAAATCATGTAATTTATTTGTTAAAGTGGGTAGGTACTTGTTCACAATTACCGCCGATGTTCATAATTACTGCTGATCTTCATAATTATCCCAGCTATGGTAAGACATTGTCAATAGTTTCTATTTAAAAAATCTCATTAGGTACCTAATGTTTATTTTTATATCCTAAGATTGTTGTAATAATCATGACTTAGTACAACATACAAAGCCATGGAAAGCCGTCCGAAGTGCAACAAAGACATGACAACTACGAGTATATTGTTCATAATTAACCTTTATCAAACTGAATTCGGGGTAATTATGAACACCGTTTTGCAGGACCTAGAAAAAAATATGGAGCGAAAGCAGGTTCAAATCCTTTCAGAGGGGTATCGAACACACATAGTAATACATATTGATTGAAAACTTTCTCACTTAGATACTGCTCAGTGGAACACACACACATATATAGGTACACATACATTTTTGTGGACGTTGGAAAACTGCTTTTCATTCTAATTG
Source organism: Leptopterna dolabrata (assembly GCA_954871275.1). Taxonomy (NCBI): domain Eukaryota; kingdom Metazoa; phylum Arthropoda; class Insecta; order Hemiptera; family Miridae; genus Leptopterna; species Leptopterna dolabrata. Next base: position 35,765,866 of record OX940982.1, on the reverse strand, counting down.
ATGAGCTCAAAAAGCGGCGGGAATACTTGGCAGCTGGAGTGTACAACTTTTATGTTCACTTCCTTTTAGTTTCCGCAATCACACACGAGCGCTAATGATGCACTCGTAATTGCACCCCAAATGACCGTAGGTACAGTTGATGATACTGACGAATCAAAACTTCGCATTCCCCATTTTCAACGGCTGTTTGAATACAATGAGTTTTATACTCTGAAACAGCGCTAATCTAGCTATGGCAGAGCTTCAATTTGTATTGTAACACTGTACCCCCACCTCTCTCGGTTTTCAAGAGAATCTCAGTCGAAAATGGAAAAGACACAAGTGTCTTACATTCAGAAAGGCAGCTGTAGCTGTAGATAACATAATATCCCCCCTTAATATAATATAGGTAACATAATAAACCCCTTTTTGCACCAGCAATCGAGCTGTCAGTTAGGTACCTACTTCTGCCGGTTCAGAATTATATAAAAAATTATATAAAAATTATATAAAAAATATATAAAAATTATATAATAAAAAATTATATAAAAAATTATATAATAAAAAATTATATACAGAATTATACAAAGAAAATTACATTTTCTTTGAGATTGTGGTAAAAATATTAGAGCAATTGTCAAACAGTACCACCTATACTAACTTATAATCACCCTTGCAGTCTTGTCACGATTTTTGAAGGTTAAAATTCCAAATTTTAACCGTTATTCCATATTTACCTTTTTCTTATTCATAATCAATCGTTTGTACTTGATTCCGCGTAAACAGTAAACAAAGGCGCAAATACGAGTTAGATGGAAATAGCCTGAGCACCTTCTGTGGAGGTCATGTTGACTCATATTCCTTGCACTTTACAGAGGTAAATGACAAAAATAAATTTCTTGTACAGAGGTCAAAGAAAGTCCTTTTATGTTGTTGCCCCTAAAATGCAACGGTCAATAAATACCATTTGTATAACTGCAATAACCAACGGTGTCTACGAATAAAGTTTTCATTCCTTGTGACAGGTGAAACTGTGGTTCGACTCGGGAGCCCTGCAGCTGGTGGTGACGCTCGTTTGTGCTGCTGGACTGATGCCCCGCAGTAACGGCTCCCCGCGGAACCCCTACGCCAAACTCTTTCTTCTTCCCGATCGAAGGTAACACATTAATTCGTCCACCCCCCCCCCCCCCCTTCTTTTTTCAATTTTTCGTCAACTTGGTGGTGTCCTTCTTAGTTGAACGTGTTAGGGTTTGTTCCGGTTAAGCTTTCCAGCTCTCCCCACCTTTACGTTATGGGTAGTTCAGTCTTCAGCTACAACGCCTACGTACGGGAAGTTGAGGCGGGACCTGGATGCCTATTCACTAAAAGAGATTATCTATTTTGAAAATCTCCTCGGGGAAATAGTCTCCCGCGGGAGAAGTCTCTTCCAGTGTCTTCCGGGTTCGTCTATTTTACTGAATAGCTCCCGTGGCCTACCTCGGGACGCCCTTACCTCTAGCACCTACTGTGGTGATAACCGCGGGTTGCTAGCCTCCTTCTTCCCGGCGCCTACTGTGGTGACAACCGCGGGGCGCCCTTGCCTCTAGCACCTGCTGTGGTGATAACCGCGGTGTGCTTGTCTCCTCTTCCAGCTAACGCCTGCTGTGGTGATAACCGCGGGGCGTTAGCAAAAGACTCCTACGGAGCACCTCCTTCACTTATCCAAACCAGCCCTACCTTCCACCCGCCGCGCCGTGTCGTAACCCTGCACCAAGGCTTACAACAACTGTCATAGATACTATAAAAATCTATTTTGCCAAAACAGAGAGTCGGGCCAAAAAGAGATGTCTCTTTTGCTTAGTGAATAGGCCGCCCGTGAGACGGTGATGGGAGTAGTGGGGATGGGGGGGGGGGGGGGAACACCATGATCCAACAAGTAGCACAGAGTGCACTTCGTCCGAATTCCAAATGTCGCCTACTATACAAACTTTTATGTGATTTTGTCGACCTCAAAGCAAAACTATTAACCGTTGCGTTGCTGCGTCAACACTACTATGATTTTGGTTTATTATTTTCAATAATGAACCATTGGAATCGAGCATGAAAAAAAAAATTCTTACCCCCCCTCAAAATTTGATGGTTTACGTTTCAAGGTATGTAGAATCCAAAACTGCAATAAAAATATTTCTGTCTGTCCGCCGTACGCCGTACGGGCCACTTTTCTTAGTTACCATGAAAGAAAATTGATGAAATTCGGGTTATAGGTTCCGTTCGCTGTCTAGTTGGTCCTCGAAGCTCGACGTTACTGTGAGTCATCTCTAAGGGGTTCAAAATAGGGGTTGAAATTTTCAAAACGCCTATACCATTTTTTTTACGTGAATATTTTTACGGTTTTAAATAGTTCTTGAACTTGCGAGTTTTTTAAGACCATCCGGAGCATCGTACGTCCAGCCGTTCGTTCACAGTAAGGCCCCGAAGTTTGCACCGACAGGCATTTTCGACTCCAGTGTGAATGAAATTGTATACAATTCAAACCAAATCTCGTAACCAGAGACGCGCCCACAATAGGAATTTGTGAATACGGCCAATCATTGGTAGGGATCACCTGATTATATTGGCGGAGTATGAAGTCGAGTTGGTTGTTCTGTGATATTATTTCATTTGAAAAATGATGGCTCTGTTGGAGTTTGTTGGTAGGTAGTGAAACTTGAACAAACGTTGAAGTATTATTGATGGGTAAATTATTACTACGGTAAATCATTACTCAACGGTTCATTATACCATCTACGTAGAAGGGGCTGGAGTTTGTTGGTAGGTACTTTTGCAACTTTTTTCACTCCTCATCAACAATTTCTTTTCAGAACTTCATTGTGTGTGTTTCTTTTAGCGAATTTTCGAAGAAAAGGAAGCTATTGTTCTCGGTCCAAAATTTTTAAAACTCGAATTTCCGAAAGATTTTTATACCAAAATCCGTTTCAGACCATCCTGAATTCCCTGCCGAAAGACACCAAAAATTATATGTATATATATATATATATTTATATATTTATATATTTATATTTATATTTATATATTTATATATGTATGTGTCATTCCAGACGATAACTCTCGAAAGAATTGAGATAAAAAGTTCAAATTTGCACGAAAAATCTGTCTTGGCAATCGACAGGCTAAGTTCGAAGATGAGCAGAATCGGGTCACCCTAAGGGGGAGTTTTGGGGAGTTTTAGGGGGGGGAAATTACCAATAAATTCCCAAAATGAAAAAGTCTGACAAGTGACACCTCATTTTAAAGGTTTTTGTACGCTGAACACGATGGTGAAATCAGAATTGCGATATCTCATTCCATTCTCAAACTGGAGTACTTTGAAGATGAAGGAACGTGGTTATTTCTTGAGATGTTCTTCCTGGTTCGTCTGCTCTAATCTGATAACGGAATGAGATATCGCAATTCTGACTTCACCATCGTGTTCAGCGTTGGAAAATCTACAAACCGAGGTGTTACTCGGCAAAAAATGGAACAAAAAATTTGTTATGTACCCAATAGGTACCTACTCTTCTGGTATTCAAAACATTTTTGATTTCCCCCTCCCCCTCCTTCCACCCCAAATTTTACTTTGCGTAAAACTACTCCTGTTTTAATTTTGTATGGTATCAAGTTGGGAAAACATTGGCCGAAAATTAATTTTCAGAAAATTTTAGGCGGAGGAGGAAGATGCCGAAAACTTCGAAAATTCGCTCTTATAGCCATGCTGCATGACTGTGGTTTTTTTTGTTAGGTACTGTTTGTCATCGGCAGAATTATTTTAGCAACATTTAACTCGTGATTTAGGTAGGTGCCTAGTAACGTGTACGGGGTTAGGTACTAACCTACGGAGGGTCTGCGATCTACATTATATGTATAGAGTAGTACATATCATAAATTATATAGACGGATTATCTATACATAGAGCTGTGATCTGTAACGGAAGGGTATTCTATACAAAATAATAAACCGTTGTGCAGGGATTTGCAGCGTTTTTTTTTTTTTTTTTTCATTGTATATAAGCTACGTTCTGACCTTCAAATTTTGCTGGAGAAAAAAAATGTTTCCCGAGGACAAAAATCTCTGCTGGGAAACATTTTTATTGGGAAAAAGTTTTACTGAGAAAAAAAAGATGCTGGGTAAAAATGTTTAGTTCATCAGTGCAGAAAGATGTGATATCCTCCTAAAAACGACCCTGTTGTAAAAATTTACCCACCAAGAAAACCTCCTAAGCCACAAAAAGGATTGATAATCCCTTATGCCCGCCACAGTAGCCTGCTCGCTGCTTTGCGCACCTCGCTTTTGGATGTGCATATAGAAACCTGTTCCTTCCCGGGGAGCAAAAAGCTACTCGTCAAACAGCGTTGAAAAAAATTTAAAGCAAGCCAATGAGGGATGAAAGAAACAGGGAAAGAGGGGTGAAACGGGGGTTAGAGGGGAAGGAATTGGTTTCTGTTTCCACATCCAAGTGCGAGGTGCGGCTGAGAAGGTTTTCTTGGCGGGTAAATGTTTCCATCAGAATTGTTGGGGGGTTTCGACCAAATTACCCGCAAATTACCCGCCTGTGTTCTAGCATTACGCTACGCTCACAGGTCAGAGTCAGACGCTCTGTGCTCGAGTCTATAAATTAAGCCATCGCCAAGCCTGTAGCACATAATTTAGGAAAACCTTGTGATTTAGTTATTTATCATACGTTGCGTTGAAGAGCATCTTCTAAAATCAGGATTCAGCTTCATCGTATTGATGTATACATTGATCGCTAGATACTATGTGTTTAACAAAAACATGAACCGAATACAGCACACATTCAGCTGTATTTATTGTCCATGAATACAGCTTGATAATCCCAGAGACCCTAGGATACCACTGCATTATGCTTGCTCGCCAACCCGCTCATAGTGGATGTATTCATGAAATACTCTCTATTTCACTTCGCTCCTTTGGCATTATGCCACATAAGCGTATTTTCAAAATGTTCATCTCTTTCAAGCTCTTGTCTCATATTGATTACTTACGTGGGGATTAGTTCGAAATAACTCTTCCTGCAGCAAATCCTGCAAAACGTCGTCATAATTCAGTTCCTTCAGACTGCGGATCAAGATGATCTAGAAGTTTCCTTTCGTATATTCACCGCTGGCTTCAGGTTCCCTTTTCTTCCCTCCTGTTTAGCGGGATGCTGGAGGGCTGTGCTGGCCCCCCGCCAGGACACTGCTGACCCCCTTAGTGTAGAAATCTTGACCCAGTCGGCGACGCGAGTTGCGGGTAGTTCACAAGTGAAGTTGGTGTCCCTCGTTTTCGCTGTTCTCGTGTCCGCTCTGCATTCCATCTAACGGATCAATTTTTTACTGTGGGTACGTTCCGATTCTTTTTTTTTTTTTTTTTGTAGCGGAGTACCACTGGCATAAATATAATTTCCGTATTTATGCAGTTGAGCGTTAGGTAACGCTGCAAAGTCCTTGTCACATGGGTTTATTATTCTACTGGACGCACTTATAGAAATGTTGGCTGTTCATTTATTGCTTTTTCATGTAAAATAATTGAAATAGCTATTTCTGATGGTTTCCACCAATTTTGGCCCCCAAAACACGAATTAGGTGCGCTCCTTTTTTTTTCAAATTATCTTTGACCATTGGTAGTGCCATTTAATCGTCTTGATCCACGTTTTGACACTTTTTCTAGTGTTATTATACCAACTGATGGTGATTTCAGACGATTTCCCAGGTTTTTGAATAATAAAAAATCAATTTTGGGAGCTGAACATTTGGTAGAACCTCAATTTTCCACTCTTCGGTCAAAATCGACTTCATATTCGGTCTTCTCGTCCCAATAACATGGAAAACGATACCTCAAAAGCTCATGTTACTAACATGTTACGAAACTACAGAAAGTACCTATTTGTATGCACATTTTCACTCATAACACCCCTGGGTATATTCCGATCGGGCTGCAAAGTTTCGGGACAAACTAGGACCCAAATGGAGCACGTGCGCGAAAGAACGAATTTTTTAGACCAAAAATGAAGCCTGTGTACGTGATACGTCGGACAGCGTACGGCGTACGGCGGATGGCGGGCGGACATTGCATTTTTGGAATCTACGCACCTTGAAACGTAAAAGAACAAATTTTTAGGGGAGTTGTAAAAATGTTTTGCTGAGCGATCACATAGGTGTATTATTCACAGAATAATAAACCAAAACTGCAAAGGTTGAAATTTCACGTTGTGACCGAAAACTAGCGGGTTTTTGAATTTTTAGGCGCCGGTTCCTTTTCCTTGGCGTTGTTGTGGTGCCAAAACCAATGCAGCAAAAACTGACGATTGAACGAGTTTGCGCTCACATTTTCAAGTAGGTACCTGTGTATATATCTCATTCAGAGATCGTTTTTGCGGATTAAGCATAAGCCTCTCAAACGTTCGGCCGAACTGCAGAAAATATCGCGGAGTTTTCATTTTTTGTATGTTAGACCTGTAATTTGTATTTCTTTTTATGGGCCGAAGTTAGAACAGAATAGCAAATGTTACTGGCGGGGAGAAAAAACTATGTCATACGTCAATATCAATAGTTTGTCACTCTGTCAGCTGTACCTACCAATTTTGTACAGTAGGTACTTTTTTTATTCACTGATATCATTTATAGACTTAGAAGTGAAACTATTTCTTACTTCTAGACGAAAATCCGCTGTTTTTTCATCATACCAAACTCTCTCGCCATTCGTAAGAAATCTCTCAACTGAAACTCACCATTTACACAAAACCTAAATCTACTGCTATAGCAGAATGTTCAGTATTCGGTGTAAGTACTCATTGCTGTAGTTAGGTCAGCAAGAAACCAGTTCTTTCGTGAGTAAGCATCGATACAGAATTACAGTAAAACAAGATTTTCGTATCATCGCAAACCCCAGCTAGACCGATCATTGTGCGCTGAAGGGGTTCCTCCTCTCATTTCCGTGATATTTGCGAAATGAGGGTCACTTGAATGCCGAGCTATTAATTGGATGAAGAAATGTCTCATATTATGTACTGTTTCAAGGTAATATTGCTGTTAGTTTCGTGCGTGGGTGTTACGGGGAATGCTATGCCCCCCATCATCAGGCTACTTCGCTGCTGACTTACATTCTCTTTTTCCCGATAAACAAACTTTTGAAAAACTCTTTCTTCTCTTATTGCTCTTATTTTTCGAAATCTGGAGAAAAGAAAGACGTTTCTAGCGGGTTCTAACTCGGAAATAAATAAAAAGCACTCACCTACGGACGGTTACTTTGAACGGTAATGTTGACGGCGCACCCAACCGTCAAGACAGAGCAGTCTTGCGGGTTTTGCATAACTCAAATCTTGATAACGACAATATTTTGGGGTTATGGGATAATAGTTGGTGGTCTGAACTGGATCTGTACTTCGGCGTTATCGCCGTTCCCACAGCATCAGTTTTCCAGTTACCTTCTCTCCAGAATTCGGTGCGGTATGCGATATCCAATGTGTGCAGCAGGGTGGTAGGTACCTATTCCATGAGTTCCATTCAAATGGGGCGACCATCAAGATGAGAAAATCACTGAAACTGGTACATCACAACCCCGCTTGACTCAAGGTCGGGTTGAAGTGGGAACTACGAAATTACCAAAGTTAGAAGTTGACTCACCCGCGACATACCTACCATTCGAGGCGGATGATGCTTTGGTGCCAATCTTCTATACTAAACATGGCTTGAATCGGAATGCTTTCTGATTGCAATTTCTTGATCAAAATAAAGTCACGTCTCGCCAATGGGTACATCTATATCTCAACGGGACGGAGCCTGTCCCAAATTGCTCCTAACGGGAATCGAACCCGACCCACCTGGTGACAAGCCAGCGTAAACCACATGAGTTGTTGATGACACTGACCATTACACTCCGTCGCTATCCTAATTTCTTGACTCGGAGCGCATAGCAGCCGCCTCCGAGATGCAATTGCGGCTTTGGTCAGGCGCATGTCAAACGGCATCATGGAATGGGACATAATAAAAGCACTGCTGGCTCGCAGGGGAGTCGCTCTGGATAAGAACCCAGGTGTGAGGCCAATAGGGGTTGGCGAAGTTCTCCAACGAATATGCGCCAAAACCATGGTGTACATCACTGGGATTGATTTGAAAGACGAATGTGGGGCCGACCAATTATGTGCAGGAACAAAGGCGGGCGTTGAAAGTGCAATTCATGGGATGTCTATGAGATTCGCAGACACTGAGACAGAAGGGATGCTCCTCATTGACGCCACCAACGCCTTCAACTCTTTAAGCCGACCATTAGCACTGTGGAACGCAAGAATGCTGTGGCCCAGATGCGCCAGGTTTCTATTCAACACCTACAGGGGGTTCCCCACCACAATGTTTAGGCAGAGTGACGAACTCATACTGAGCCGAGAAGGAACCACACAGGGAGATCCATTAGGGATGTTGATGTACGGGGTCGGAACGCTACCACTGATCAGAAAGCTTAAGAGGGCAAACTATCAACAAACATGGTATGCTGACGACTCTGCATGCATTGGAAAACTCAGCGACATAAAAGTATGGCTCAACCATCTTCAAGTTGAAGGTCCAAAATGGGGATACCATCCAGAGGCAAACAAAAGCTACCTGATAATAAAGCCTGGCCTTGAGGAAGAGGCCCAATCCGCGTTCAGAGATTCAGGCCTGAGAGTAGTTTATTCTCGAAGGTTCCTCGGCGGTGTGATCGGTACAACAGACCTGAAGCACGAATTCGTTAAACACAAGGTCCAAAGTTGGGTTGAAAACGTGGGCAAACTAGCCGAAGCAACCAAGAAGAGCCCTCAAGCTGGATTCGTGGCATTTCAGAAATCCCTTTGCAGGGAATGGGCATTCACCCAGAGGGTAGTGGGCGGATGTGATGACGAATATGAACCTCTGAAGAACGCTATCCGCCAAGTTTTCGTCCCAGCATTAGTTGCAGATTGCAAAATCGCTACTATAGGCCTCACTACTATCCGAAATGTCGCCTAGTTAGGTAAAATTTCATTCTCTACTGTCGATCATATTGTATTATATGCCCATCAGTTTTCTGTTTACTATTTTCAGTAATGAACCTTTGGAATCATAGCGTGAAAAAAAATTGTTATCCCCTTCAAAAACTGACGGTTCACGTTTCAAGACGCGTAGAATCCAAAAATGAAAAACGCTGCAAAGTATTACGCTACGTTTATTATTTTCTTGTACAAAAAACCATTTCTGTCCGTCCGCTACGGTGCACTTGGTACTTTCCTTAGTTACTATGAACCAAAATTAACGAAATTTTGTGTGTAGGTTTCATTTTGTGTCTATTTGGTCCTCAAAAGTCCCGGAGCATTAGTAAGTCGTACTGTAGAGAGGAAGGAATACATTTCTTTTCGTTTCATTGTACACCTAGCCGTTCGTTCACAGTAAGGCCCTGAAATTTAAACCAAAAAGCTTCTTCAACGTGAGTGTGAATCATTGTGGATAAATCCAGCCCAGATATTGCTGGGGAACACCTGTATAAACACGCATGGTTTATGAAATCGAGTTTGTTGTTCAGTGATGTTCATTTGAAAAAATGATGGTTACATATTTTGTATTTTTGGTGTATGGTTATTTTGTCTACTTTTTTTTTAAATATTTGTTTTTCTCAACCAAATGAATCCTCCAAATTAGTTGAAAATTTAGGAATAAGTATGTCGAGGGTCCTACTTCCGTTCAGCGACCATTAGAATTTCAAAACGCGCAAAGTCCTTGTCACATGGGTTTATTATTCTATTGGACATACCTACAGAAATATTGCTGGTCATTTATTGTTTATTTCATGAGCAGTAATTGAAAAAGTTATTATAGATGGTTTCCACCAATTTCGGCCCCCAAAAAACACGATTATCTTTGAACATTGATAGTGCCATTTAATTGTCTTGATGATTCACCCGCTAATACTACTTCTAGTGCTATTATACAAACTTATGGTGATTTCACACAATTTCCCAGGTTTCTGGCTCATAAAAAATGAATTTCGGGAGCTTAACCTTCGTTACAATCTCAGTTCTTCACAATCTCACTTCTCAGTTCATTTGGTCAAAATCGACTTCATGTTTGGTCTTCTCGCCCTAAAAACATGGAAAACGATACCGCACAACATCATGTCCAGTAAAACCTCGAAAATCCCTATTTTTACACCCATTTTTCTCCCATAACGCCCCTGGGTGTATTCCGATCGGGCTGCCGAGATTTGGAGCACAACTAGGACCCAAATTTCTTTCCAAATGCGGGCCCAAACCATGTGCGGAAGAACGACGATTTTATGCCAAAATTTAACGTAAATTTAAGGCTGAAACTTCGCTAGAACCTCAATTTTCCACATTGGTCAAAATCGACTTCATATTCGGTCTTCTCGTCCTAAAAAACATGGAAAACGATACCTCAAAACCTCATGTTACTAAAACACAAAAAATACCTATTTTATACCCATTTTTCACTCGTAACCCCGTTGGGTATATTCCGATCGGGCTGAAAAGTTTTGGGACACAACTAGGGCCAAAATGGAGCATGTGTGCGAAAGAACGAATTTTTTAGACCAAAAAATGAAGCCGGCATGCATGATACAGCGGTCGGCGGACGGTGGACGGCGGCCGGCGGACGGCGAACGGACATTGTATTTTCTGAATCTACGCACCTTGAAACGTAAAAGAAAATATTTTGAGGGGGTGTTATAAAAATTTTTTGCTGAGCGAATACATAGGTGTATTATTCACAGAATAATAAACCAAAATGATCGGTGGTGGGGCCGAAATGGCGCGTTACCAAGGCGAGTAGAGATAGGGAGGCGGTATAAGCTCTCTTTACACTCCTTGGCGCGTTACAGGTGATGGGTCCGTGGGAAAATTCATATATTTGCGTTACCATAACTGCCGAACTTTAGAGAGCTTATACTTCGACTCTGGTGGCATTTACTCGATTTAGGGCTTTCCTGCTGAAGCGCGAAGGTAGATATTGACCACAGAAGTGGTATATATTCAAGAAAATAATGAACCGTTGTGTAATTATTTGTGGCGTTTCAAACAGAAGTTGTTTACTTCGGATCTCGAAATGCGACCGTTGGGGTTATCCCCGACGAGAAACTGTCGAGCCGATCAAAACCCTATCGAGCAGGACTTGAGATATTATACAATAATGTGTTTTGTGCAATGCGAATCCCCAAATCCCTCTCGTTAAGAAGTTTCCTAATATTTTTTCTGTTTCAGTGAAAAATCGAAAAGAAGGACTAAAACCTTAGCAAACACGAACGACCCCAAGTGGAACCAAAGTTTCGTTTATACTTCCGTCAGAAGAGCCGATTTAAAATTACGTTACGTAGAAATAACTGTCTGGGACTACGTCAGATATGGTGCTAATGACTTCCTTGGAGAGGTACGTTTCATCATCAGTTCGTCAATACTATAACTTACTGAAATAATTATGCGTTTCAGGAGATAAATTATTACTGAGTAGTGGGTCCGCTGACCTCACGTATGTCCAGAAAAAAACTACGAAGTTCGTATTTTTACTAGCACAGGTAGTATCAATGTGTTACCATTAACGGCTTGACACATTACGAGTATGTTTTCTAGTTCGAAAAACGGTCTAGAATTCCTAATTCCTGAAAAATAAAACCAAACACAAATTTTTCCTGTTAGTTCAATCACTGGCACCGGTCCACGGGCCGGTGAAGAAAAATATATGTGACTTGATACATGTAGATAGCTTACTGTAATATGATAATGATGGCTGTCTTGTTGATTATGATACTGTAATAATACTTGTTGAATTCTCGACAGGTCATAATCGAATTAGGAGTAGCTCTTCTGGACAATGAAGCGGGTTGGTACCACCTCTGCGCTCACGATGAAATCAGATTACCTCACGTAAGTGATTTTTCCATCGGATTGCTTCTCGTGGCCTACAATTCTTCCATGTTGTGTTAAAATGCACGGTTTTGGATGCGTAAGAACTGAATTTCTGGAGAACTATTCAGTGCATCCCTGTTGCCCAAGATGTGCCTACTGTGCAAATGTTCTGTACGCATTGTCAACTCCGTCAGTCTGGTGGATCTCGAAATAATAAAGTTCAGGAGCCACATCATATGACGTTTCAGAGTTCTAATTGAAATTCTGTTGAGTTCTTTTGTCGAATAATTTAATCGATCAGATCATGCTTATTTTTTTACTGCTCGCCAACTTATCCATTTTGTGGTAAGAGCATTTCGCTACTCTGATGGCGTAGGAACATATGTGATAGAATTTAGACAACAACTCCCTCTCAGTAAGTAAGTTGTTGTTGACTCATCCATCCGCTGCTGTCACAGGGAATGGACATTGAAAGGGACTTGGATCTTGCCTTAACCCCCACGGACCACTTGTCGCCAAGTACAACTTTCAATGTATCCGATTCCGACCCGAGCGACCCGGACGATCCAAGAGAGAGGAGGGTGGCGGACGGAGCTTCCATATCTTCCGTTGGTAGTTCCAACAGGTGAGTACCAAGAAAGAGGAAGAGACAGCATTCATATCATAAAGGGCAATTCCAGTGTCGGTCAGGATTTAGCATATTTGACATCAGAATCGGATTTAGCGCCCTTGAACCTCCACGTTTGCCCCTCATTGTACTACGACTGCGTCCCAGCCATCATAAGGGCTAATTATGGCTAATTGGGACAGTCCCTGAGCACTTCATACCCCAAGATTTAATCCTGGTCCATTGTCAGATATTTTCTACAATTTTCTGTATCTGATCAATAAGTCCAACCAACTATTCTGTATTTCTCCGATAAGGGGATTTTTCCCCTTTTGAGATGTAAGCGAAGCGAGTAGCCAAATAACTCACTTATGCAAACGGGTAATCGAAATTCCAATCTACATTTTCTGAAAGTGGGTAGTGTTTTTCTCAGACCACACTTTTCACAATACCCCACCAATCAATTATTTCTCAATTTCCTAAACCATTCTTACTTATTTAAACAATCCTCTCGAAGTGATGCTGAGGATATCGAAGAGCGCGTACTGCAATATCTACATAACGAGGAATGGACGTGCAGTTTTTGTATTCTTTCGAATTGTATGTCTAACCCTTCCAAAAAGGTGCTACATGATGGATAGGAAATGAAAGGAAGTGGATGAAAAAGGGGAAGGAAAAGCGTGCGACGTCATCCGGTATGCACTGCCCTCTCGCTCCCGCACGTGGGAACCGAGTAAGAGGGCGATAGATACCAGATGACGTCACGCGTTCTTTTTTTATCTTATTCCTGTCAAACCACTCGGATTTTCGAGCTGAAAATTTTGAGGGCTCTTCAATCCGATTCTGAGGTCAAAATCAGCAAAATCCGACGAACCCCCCCCCCCCCCCCTCGTTATATGTACAAATGTAGCTCAGTTATCTGCATGATATGGTATTTATGTACAAGTTAAATATTATATTTTTGGGGCACGGTTCTAAGGTTAATATACTTTTTGAAGTGATCACACGCTATAAATACGCTATTTTCACAAAATACTTTTTTCTCATTAATCTGATGGCCCACTTATAGATGTTGAAAGACAATGTTTTCCTATTTCAGCCCACCTCCTGACGTTGAAATGAGTGAAAAAGGTAGACGATCGAGAAGGGATATGTCCCCTCAGAGGAAAGGAATGATACCATTCAAGGATCCCATGATTGACGTACACCGCAAGGTTATTTCATCATTTTCTATTTATTGAGTCCTTTCATACTCGAACCTTTCCTAACCTATAGCATGAGTACATTTATCAAACTCATATTATACGTACATAGTTTGCCATGTGAATGTTGGTATGGTGTTATCCAGAATGACATACATAAACTCGATAAATTTCTTCATACCTACTCATATTGGTGCACATAACTACAAGCCATCCTGGTTTTTTATATTTGGCTGTGAGGACTTCATTGACTTCGTATGCATTCAACGTCTCACCAGGCTTCCTGGTATAAACCCATCGAGATCAGAGTAGGAAACCCATTAAACCTACTTATTAAACCTACTGACTGAAACCCACTAAATTCAGCATTGCATTTTCTATGAAAATCAGATAAGAAGTTCCCAAATGGGGTATGTGCAGTATTTATTTTATATTATTCTTTCCTGATTTCATCCTGAGAATTTTGACACCACCTGCACTGTACTACGATAAGCGGTTCTTTTTATGTGATTTTACAAAGTTTCAACCAATTCTGACGTCATTTCACCCCTCTCGCCTGGGTGGGGACCCCCCTCCGCCCGCCCATTGTGACGTCAGAATTGGTTGAAACTAGATGGAAAATGAACTTATCGTAGGACAGTGCGGTTGGTGTCGAAGTTCTCAAAATGGAATCTGATTCAATTGAAAAATATTTATAATCCACTTCCGTGACGCATGCCCCACTGTTAGTTTTAAAATGTTCAAATCGCAATTACCAATTTCCCACATTTCCAATTTGTACAATGAGCGCAAAGAAAATTAAACCATCCAGGCCTAAATATGATTTTCAACCAAGCAACCGCCCGCGTTGTGAACTCATTAGTGGAATGGATGAAATTTTAATTACCAATATGAATAAAATACTATACCTACGTGAGAATCTAAAAATACAATATTTGACTGAGTAGATAATAATATAAAAACTCCAATTAGGATGGCTCAGTTCAACCGTCTTCTTGTAATTTGAAGCTCTGTGAATGTGTCGGTATCAGAAATCTTCAGTGGGTAGGAATTTCTGTAAGTGGACTGGGAGGAAAGATCACGGAAGGGTAGGGTGGCGTAAAATTGTGTCCAAGTACCTATTAAAAAAGCCTAACCGGAGTGAAATAAAAAAGTAGTAAGGCAGGTTCTAAATGAAAAATTTTAAACCACTCAAATGATGAAACTTTAAAATCCATAATCTGTTACTATTTATGGTGATTATTTATGGCATACAAATGGTTAACTTGTTCTTAAATATTCCACCCAACTCCACATGGCAAATTACCGTCAATAAGTAGATTCCTACACCCACCTACACGTACATTCTGCGTGTAGGTCCCCAAGTACCCCCAAGTACCGACCATCAAATCCATGTTATAACGTCAAAATGGCGAATACGAGAAATATTCGATGTTTAAATCCCAAGTTTCCACAGGTGCCCATCAACCAACGGTCTCATTCGGCCGCCCCCACAGATTCGCCGAGCATTCACGGCCGCTCCCGATCCAAAAGCCCCCACAGGAGTCTATCCCCACCCGACTACAGGTAACCTTTTATAACCTTCCACTCATCACGCATTGGCCTATTTCACAATCAAATCCAAAGAATACCGGAAACGTCTCGTTTGCACGCCAATAACCAGAAACACGCTTGTAAACGTGGTGGCTACACTTTTTTACTCGAATTTTCTCAATATGTATCAAAGCATTATGTTTAGTGGAGTTCATTTGAAACGGAAACATACCCGCTTGTGGATAAAGTGTAGTTTACATCGTTCCATCAACTTTTGGTTGTCATTCACCTGAAGAGCACAGCACTACATGAGGTCACGACTGCTTCATCAACACTGCCTTCGTAGTTTTGCTGCGATTGATTGGTTGGAGTAATTTCGTTTAATTTTGGTTGAATTTATTAAAACAGAATTAAAAAGCTTGAGAAATATCTGGCTGGATGAGCGCTCATTTGTCACCATCGTATTTGGGGAAGAGCTTGTTGAACGCGAAATGAAGAAAAAACATCGCAGCTTGAGTGGACTTAATATAGAAATCATAATTTTGTCTCTCACCCATGATCTATTGCATCACTTGGGAGTGGAGGAAGTATGAACGTACGAGTACCTATCAAACGGTTTCAGCACTGGGGTAGGTTTGTACAACGCCATTTCAAATTTGACGGTTGAGCCGAAAGTCCTGTCCAATTTAAGAATTTTGATCTAACCGTAAGCCAAATTTGACATTAAATCTATATTGCTTCAGAATATAATCATTATGTGGTAAAATACTCATCACTACCTACCTTCGTAATTAATTAGATACCTACGTTTTTTTTAAAGTTGGCTCGTAGATGATGAATTTTCAACTCCGGAAATTCACTTCTGGATTATTACCTATCTAGTTTTTGGTCTAGGTATAGGCACACAAAAAAGGAAATTTTTCCGTACAACAGAAGAATTGTTCTCATCTATTCCTTTAACTTAAGGGCTTCAAACCCGAAAAACTACTTAGCTGGGTAGCCACTTGATTGACATCAAGCATCACCATCTAGCAACCCCACTGCTAAACTCACAAAGTAGGTGTATTTTAATGAATTATGCTTACGAAGAGTATAAATACGTAGGTACTTACGTAACATGCGGCTTATGTAAAACCACTAGACCGGAGTTTCCAGTAGCTTGTAGGCATTTTGGTGCTTCGCGAGCTGTTACAAGAACACGCGTTCTTATCTGGCGAATGAGTAGAACTGCTGTAAATTTCAGGCGATGAAATAAATTGAAAATTAAATTTGTAATAGTACTGTTCACGTGTAAAGTCTCCCGTATTTTAATCAGTTTGTTCCACATGGGAATAATATGAACGAAGTCCTTATGACCCAAAAGGTATTTCTAAACAACCTATGCTGTAATTCAAAATGATTGCCGAATTTGGTTTGATCGCACCCTAAAAAGGTTATAAAAACTGAAGGTACAATCGTGTTTTATTGGAATTCTACTTTTTTAATTGCCCAACATTGAAAAATTAAGGCCTAATGCCTTTTTCTACATGTTTCTCGTGATGTTAGGTATTTATGCCTGTAATATAGGTAGTAAATAAAGGTGGTATTTTACAACAATAATTTGGAGAAACAACGTAGGTACTTCGGAAATCCGGTAACATTTTTGACGTCCTGCTCAAGATTGTGTTTCAGACTTTACTCGTGAACAGCATGTTACCTATTGTACTCGCACCTATTTACAGTGTTTTGACACTGATGTTACACTGCCTATCTGTTCTATAAATTCTGCTTCAATTCCGTTCTGTTGTAAATTCGACAGTTTCAAAATAGCAATCTAGGTAGGTACCTTAGGTACCTCCCTTTAAAATTCAGTGTGATTTATTCAGCATTATTGGCTTCCCGAACTGTAAATTTCGATTGTTCAGGTAGGTACAGTTGAAATCAGGGGTACCGCCTCCGCAATACCAGATAATGTTATTCTTTATTCAAAACTTTCCCTGTATAAATGTACCTATTCGAAAAAATTCCCGGTTTCGCTTGGCTGCTATGACCAGCACAAATAGTAGGTATACAATTCTGCTCTCAAGTGGTAGTTAGCTCAAGTCGTTCGGTTCTCTGAGTCCTATGAGAAACGGTAGGTAGGGTGATGTTTGTTTGCTGAAATCGCCCGAAATAGTCAAGGTAGGAACTACTCACTCGCGAAGAAATCGTGGAAACCCATTTTAAAGAAAAACGGAGTTACTGAAAAGCTGGATGTACTTGAAAAATTCGAAATTATAATACGTTGGGTAAATCTTTGAATGATGTAATTCCTTAAAATTTGTCTCCATTATTGCGTTCATTTCTGTAACAGATCGGTCCCCCCCCCTTCCACCCTACCATCCTTTCACTTTTTGGCATTCACTTCCAGGGCCAATCAGAATCGACCCCCCTTCACCATTCATCTTCACAACCAATCCCAATCGACCACCTTTCACTTTTGGGACTATTTATAAGTTCACCTCTCCGATGTGCCTTCAGTTTGTTACTAAAGTCAGTTTAATCACCAAAACCGGTATAACAATGTATTTTTCCGCGTTTTTTTGTGTATTAGTGGAAATATGCAACATTTCAATAACTCCGTTTTTCTTAGTCAAGGTAGGTACACGCGGTCAATTGTATATTCACACCCAACCTGACAAAAACATGAATATTCACACCCCCGAACCTTTTGAAAATTCACACCCGGTTTGTAGATTCACACCCCCGAAGCTTTTGAAAATTCACACCCGGTTTGTACATTCACACCTCTCCCTTCACCTAAGATGACCATATGGAAGAAAAACGCGACTGAGTGCAATGTCAAGAAACTTTATATATATGATAATTCAATGTTTCGATTCGCTTCGATTACTTTATTTGCCATTGTTTTCAAAAAAGCTTTACACTTGAATCTCTGTTGCCCCGCACATGTCCACCTCATTTCTCCGTCTTTTAACAATTTTTGTATAAAAAATTTAAAGTCGTCCCTAAACACTACTTCCTTCCCTCGTCTACTACCGTTGGTTACATACACAATTTCCACCTCGGTCATTGCTCATCACTGACTGACGTGATGACGAGCGAGACACCAACGTGATGTTGATTCAGGTGTTAAAGTACAACAATCATCGCGTGAGGTCCGAAGGATCGGGGTGTAAATATACAAAATCATTCTCGGGTCCTTTCGCTTTGACAGCGTCGCGGGTGTGAATATTCCGTCGACCGTACACGCAGACTGGAAAAATGGTACTAAACGTTTATTACTTCGGCAACCACATCACAGTACAACGCATACTTAGGCATACGAAGCCGAGTTATTGTTACCTAGCTGAATTACCACCTTAATCATTAAATCTCAGTCGCATCTATCAGAAAACTACTGTTCTTTCATTCTGAGTAAATACACAAAACGTCCGAATCAATCGGAAATGTCTTAAGATGGGATAATCCAAGCATGGCAGACCGAGGTAAACGGGAAATCTGTGCGCTGAACCACTGACGTAGACCAGGCTAGTTTCTATGATCAAATATGATGATAAATGACCTAGAGATTGCAGAATACTATCCCTTATTGGATGGACGGTCCATACAGTGAAGGAGAAAACCTTGGTAACATCTCGGTACCTACTAGCGAAAAACTGCCCAAATGTCTGTGCTGAATATAATTATGTGAGAATGATCAACTCAATGGATCGTTGTCTATAAAATTAACTATAAATTCTCAAATCAGATCGATTATTGAACTCATTTAAATCCACGTGCGTATTTTTTTCTGGAAGGAACTGGCATTGCATACCATGAAACAGGCCAGTGCACGAGTGGAAGCATTGTGAAAAGTGCAGTGTTTTCTTGAGTTACGGACGAGATGAATATCGCACACTGAAACATGCGCACCCCCTTTTTATAGGATACAAACTGGAGTGATTTTACCATCTCATGCTTACGTACCTAGGTTCGGTTCCCGCTCAGCTACAGCTACGCCTATAACTTCACCAAAAACCAAAAGGCAACTTCCTCAAATACCTCATACCATTCACCACTACAGGGACAGGCCCGCTCATGTAAGTCTACATAATTTCCAACCTTCTTGAATTTTTTTAATGACATTAAAATGGAGGAAAAAGTTGATTTGTGGCTGTTCCGAATTGGAACATTGGGTGCCCATTATGGTGCTCTTGCTTGGTTGCGAATACCTGCTCAAGCCAACCAAGTAAAGCATTTTAAAATGCTGCAACCTTCCACGCTGGTTAATTATCCTATCTACACCACTGCCGTCAAAAACCAAATTATTCAGTCTTATCCTGCCTTTCAGATCTTTCCTGGGGCCTTCCCAAACGAATTATGTCAGTGTCCGCAAATCCTTGTCACTAGTAAATTCGGGTAATTTTTCTTCGATTTCGATGAAACTCACTGGATTTATGTGCGTTTGTAGGTGTTGCATAATATGATTTTCATCCCTTATTTGAAGAGGTTTTCAAGGCATGCGATGATGTGAACCCGAACTACTTACACGATAACTCCTGCGTGATTTTCACGACATTTTCGGGATTTGTGATCGGTTTGTAAAATCACTGATTTTATTCGGGACCGGAGTTCTAGCCGCCCCAGGAATCCCTCATAAAACGAGCATATAATATATGAAGCTTCTTCAATCTGGAGCTTGAAATTCGCAATCAAATTTGAGTTAAAGCAGTAAAACACCCAAAATACCTTATTCGGATCTAATCTCACATTATTTATTATTTGTCCATTTCTGATTAGTTATAGTAATATTTTTCATAATCGCGAATTGTAGTAAAAACTCAAATTCTCCTTCAAACCCCTAAATCCTGGTGAACTATTTTGACATTTCTCGTTCTGAATTTAGGTCGATTTGGACGACAGGAGTCAACATTTAAAACAGAGGGGTCGACATCCGTCACAGCGAGGTAGGTAATTTAGATGTGCAAATTCTGTTATTAAGTACTTTGAGATTTGAACAGTGTTTTTTGTTATTGAAAACTTGGGGAGTGGTTAGTTGCCTTCCGTTCAGAAACTGGCGCTTTGTTGGAACAAGCTCATCAGAAGTGATACTAGTTGATAAATTCTAATTGGGTAAATATGGTTTCTTGAACTTTCACTGATACAATTGGTGGATATTGAGAGGGTAGTTAGAGTCACAACTTGAATTATAGAACGTCGAACAATCAGTTCATGTACTCGTTAAGCACAATCCCCTTCACTGTCTGTCGCAATGTTTTCAAGGCAAAAGACCACTGCACCTCTCTCTCTTGCAGGTTGGAACAGGTATCACAATATTACAGGTGTGTCAGACAGCGACCTGAGTCACCCGCACCCGCACGACGGGCGTCGTCGGTCGCCTGACAAAGATCCTGGCGACCCCTGCGACTCCGACATGGAGAGCGTTGCGAGCGTCACTAGCAGCGCGTTTTCGACGCAGAGCGAGCGGCCGAGGGCGTCCACGCGGGTCTTCAGGTAATCCCGTCATTCGGACGATCAGAAATTGCCGAGCAAGGTTTCTGGGTAACTTCAACAATCAAAAGCACTGAAAGGATTGGTGACTGTGGTGGGGGAGGAGGGGTCGTGTAGAACATAATTTCTATGCCTTTGCCGCACTTTGCCCAATCAAAGCGAAGAGGTCATGTGAATATCACACGCCATAATAAATTGACAACACCGCGTGGTTCAACATCAGCTCTGTTTAGCGAGCCCTATGGCGAGTAAAATTAGTTGTGGCATCAGCACACATATGGTATTTTTATTCCTCAGCTGCATCAATTTTATGTCCCCAATAATTAACTCCTCTCAAATCATAGATAACTAATGTAACAAGAACTCACTTTTTCCGCTGAGCTTTCAACTAATTAACTGTCTTCATCAGGGCTCCAAAACTTTCAGGAATAGTGAGAAGTACCTACGTAGTGAGAAGTATAGTACGTAGGTACATTCAAAATCCACCATAAATATAAACACTACATTAATTTTTAAAAACAATAAAAAAGGTGTGGCCTGGTGATGATTATTAGCAGTAATTCTTAGCAATAACTTTAGTTGCTGTACGCCGGTACTTATTATTTTGTGAAGAAGGTGCTGTCCTCTTACGACAGCCTTTGAGGCCAGACATCTTATATCTCGAATGCTTGACGGTTCAGGGACTTCTCGTATGACCGACTGGGTGCCCTAATAATGGTGTCTCGTGGGTCGATCTCAACCGTGTCTGGTTGGTAGATAAGTGCCTACCAATATGTGATTCTGTTGATCTGTGAAGTTGGTACCTTACTATTTTAACCTTCGTATGACAGTACTGGTCGGTACAACTCTCAGCCCAACCAAATAATCACGTTTCCGAGATGAGTTGACAATATAAATAATATAATAGTCGACAATTTTTCAATAATCCGGCAAAACTACGTGCATAGTTTCCGCTTCATTAATTCACCAATAGTTACCTCCTTTTGGTTTCATATCTGTCGTTTTTTGGAGTCGCAAAACCACAAAACCCCAATCAAAGCACAATCCCTGGTTCAGTAGCTCTTTCCATTTCGTAATCACCACATTCATTCATTGTTAGTTTTGTCTCTGAACGAAACAACTATTCATAGTGGCACGGTTACACCTGCTATCAAAATGTGATCACCAATTTGACTTCATTGTTCGTATTGCTGAATCGAGCTACCAACATGATTTTCATTTTGCATGATTTAGCTTTTTACGTGCACCGAAAATGTATGACATTTTATTGACAGATTGATTTACTATGCTTTCTATCTTGAAATTGATGTTTTTCATGGACTGCATATTATGTACGAGGCATTTTTTACTGGTTTACACATTTTTATGGGGTTCTCGGAGCCTATAAGCTGATTCAGTTATGGGGGCAATTGCAGTATGTTCGAAATCAGCGAGATTTCCTGCCACAAATGAGACTTATAGATCCAGAATTCCGTTTTGGCAGTAGTACATGAGTTTATGGTCCTTTTAAAAAACAAACAGTTATAGGTGCACGCCTGATTGAGTCATTATCTTCTAATAAATTTTTGGTTTATATTAGACCAGATTTGGAGGAATAAACAAAACTTGATTTCACTCAAGATGCATAAGGAAAAATTCTAACATATATCTACAAGTATTCTATTCTGTTGACCTCGTGAGGCAAATAAAGGGAGATATACTAATATTATTGTCCTTCTGGTCAAACAAGATCATGAGTTTCTACCAACTCGAGCAGTTAAGATCACCCCTTCACAACATTCTTTAGGAGGTGCGATTATAATGATCAAGTAAGCTAGACTTTAATCTACTTCCGTTTCCCTTCTCTGGTCCGAACTGTTCGTTGCTCTACCCACTCTCAATGTTTCTATTGCGGTTGCAGTGACTACGGCGGCCCATCTTCGGGGCAGAGCCTGGGCGAGCCGCAGACCAAACGAGCGCCTTTTTCCAGAAGCCTGTCCAACGCTGATGTGCCAGCTGATGAACGGGGAGGTGAGAACCGTCGTTTATATATTCAGCTTTTGTTAGAATAGCTTGGTTCTAGTTCAGTTGACTACAGAATGTTGGGGCCTTTAAAATCCTAAAATATAACTTCCGTTCAGTCGTTATGCCCTATAAATATTAAGTGGAGAGTTGCTTGATGTCGCGGTACCCCTCAAATACTACACTCCTATGTAAAGTATAAGATTTAACCAAATAAACGAGGAGAACGACGAGCTGAGCGACGTCTCGGGGAAAGGACCAGAAGGGTCCCCTCCATCGAGCTCCCAACGTTTCTTAAAGGTCGCAATGGCCGTTGTCAGAAGGGGGGGGGGGAGGTGGAGGCACCTTTATATACCACCCGGCTCGCCCACCTCTTCATTCGACCGACCACTCTCCGATTTGCGACTTCTCTCTCTCTTACCCTTCCTCGCACCTGCTGTGGTGATAACCGCGGGGTGCTAGTCTCCTTCTTCCTGGCATCTACTGTGGTATTGCTGGACGCCTCTCTCTCTCTCTAGCACTCGATGTGGTGATAACCGAGGGGTGCTAGCTTTCTCTTCCACTAATGCCTGCTGTGGTGATAACCACGGAGCGTTAGTCCTCCTTCAACCTACCCAATCCATCCCTACTCATCCCCACACTGAAGCTATTTGAAAACTGAATCAGAGGGAAGATTTGGCAGGAAGCTGTATCTTCTGGCTACTGTAAGATTGCTATTCCTAATAATTAGATACTTTATACTGCCAGATTGGTCATAACTAGCGCATCGCCACGCGAAAGCAAAAATGTTCCAATCAGTAACCTCTATCAGAAAACTAACTATCAGAAACCTCTGAAATGGCCAAAAAAGTAGCACGCTGCTGTTGTATTTATTTTCTGATGTTGGACCCGGTCAATACCTCACCGGTACACTTGGCAGGAAATCGGGTTGATTAATGAAACCAATATCATGGATACCTGTACCTCAGCCGAGTCATGGAACCTCCCGAGCATCCGCCTGGGGAAGTCAGTGACGTTATCATAAACATCTTGACGAATTTTTTTAAAAGTAACTAAGAATGTCTGGTGCAAACCCAAATAGGTAGCAACTCATGTCAATCTGTCCTTTTATAAATAATATTTAAAAGAATACTTCTCATACATTGCACGCTTGCTGCAATCCCCCTCTCCCACCAATGCCGAAACTCACTTTTCGCATTTGTCTGGGTGAATCAAAATTTTACTTCAACTCGCCCACCTCACCAGTGATCTCTGTCAAGTCATCCAGTCAATGTTCCAGACGTATCCGACCACGTACCTCCGGCCTCTGACGGGAGCCTCAGCGACACCGCGCTCGGGCGCCAGCACATCAGCGGTTCCAGAAGGAAGACGCCTTCTGGTGGCTCCTCTGGGAAATCTGCGTCATCCGGCATGGGTAAAAAAAGTAATTCTACCTCGCAACTCTCATCAACGGGTACGTTTCAAATTTCAAATTGGAACCCCACTTTTCGCCCCTCTTCCCACCATAAATAACCCTTTGGTGAATTACCCCAAATTTTTTTCAAAATTTATCATGTCTCCCATAAAAAATACAAACTACAGAGTGGTGTAATACTTCGCCATTTCGAGAAGCTATAAAAAACTAAGTAAGCTAACATGAAAACTTTATTGATTCTCACTTATCCAACGAATTGTTTTATGTGATTGTTGAACATAACATCAGTTACATGACGACGAGTGATGCTTCAAAATTGCATTTACAGTAGGGGTCGTCATCTTACCGACGATTTGTTTAAAACCTCTTGATGATTGACCCTTATGATTCATAGAATGACGGAGTATCGCCAAATTTTTCACATTTCCTCCCACGCCTTTTTTCTACGGTTTCCCGAAGAGGTCAAGGGAGCATTACCCCACCCTGTATTTTTACGACATGACGTGAGAAATGACCAAGAAAAAAGAAATTTGTTTGAAAACATGATAACACTGCCACAAAACTTACAGACCTATTGATCCAGGAGTAAAGAAGAGTTAGGAGAACAGAATTTGGGACTATAAAGATGAGTTATTATACCTGAAATAGTTGATGATAGTTGTACTTCTTTAGTTCTTTTGAATATTGATTCCGGCTTCCCCTCAAGTAGTGACATCATCCCATACATCCTTTAGCATCATATATCATCTACTTCAATCATACAAAGTATAAACCACCTATGAGACAGAAATTTTAAATTGTTAATAAGTATTTTCTTAATTAATTAAATACAGTTCCAACCTCGCTCGAGTAGGCTTATAAAGAAAGCTGTACAAAAGGGAAATACAGTACGATACCAAACTACGGATTTCCGAATGTTTCATCAGAAAATTGTAGGTACTAACAAAATAACCGAAAACCTGGTTTTACGTTACGTAGTAGGTACGTAGGCACTTTTTTGGTAATTTTACTTCGACATTCGGCATATAGTTACATATAGGCAGGTGATACCTACTGTGACACCAGCCACGTCACAGTACGTATCGTATTTTTATTGTCATTTGTGTTCATTAAAACGGACTTCCAGTATTTTTAACTTGATGAAAATCCTATCTACACAGTATTAAAAATTTATTTCCGACCTGACGTTTCGCGCTAAGAATATGGCATCACAAATTTTGATTTTTCTAGTACCAGACATCTTGTGCAATTAAAAATATACGATCTACAGCTTAAATTTATTGCAAAAGAGTTGTTTTGTGACGAAACATGCTACATTGTAGGAATGTTTACATGACGAATAGGGTAATTGGGTTGCATACGTCCCTAACGTTTACCGCAGTACAAAAGGTATTCATACATTCATCATGTCTTTAATGCCACTCGAAGGTGATATAATTCACAGTAATAGTACATAGGTACCTACTGTTGTTTGCAGCACATACAACCAATTTGCAAACCACATTGAAATAAGTACCTATTTAATAACACAATTGATTTGTTCACAAACAAGATGACCAACACAAACATTCGTATCTATAACTATACTAGAAATATCTGAAACCAGTTTAGGTGCCTAAATCATTTGGTTTATTATTCCTGATTTTAAATAATGAACCCTGCCTCAGAAAAAAAAAGAAATCGCACTCCTCAAAATGAATTTGGTGTTTTACTTTTAAGACACATAGAGTCAAATATCAAATATAGAGTTTAGCAGCCCACGATACGATCCTCCGGAAGGTAATTGATGTCCACCTAGTTACAAGCTTCAAAAGTGATCATCTTTTATAATAAACTTGAATCATTACCATGGATACTCCTGCCTCAACCGAATCATGGATTATATCTCCCGAATAATCCAAACCTGTAGCTGCCAGTAACATAATCCAACCTCAACCTTGTTTGGGTGCAAACCCAAAACAGGTACCAACTCACCTCAATCTACACTTTCCAATAAAAATGTTTATAAAATACCCGGGTTCTTCTCCTTCCTAACCTGTTCAACCACACTATTTGAACCATTTTAAGGGAGAAGAATTACATTTGAAATTCAAAAAGTGCATCAATTCCGAAACACGTTAGCATAGTTACGTTTAAACGTAGTTGACCATCTAAATTCTGGAATTGATCAATCCCAAAATAGTTACTGGAGCAAAAGGTTCTTATAATGTACAGGAATAATAAACTGTTTTGTATTTATTTAAAGGCGTTTTTCTTCTTTGAAGTTACTTAAACCATGCATATTCACCTTTTCACATTCAGTGCATTGCTTTTCTATGTTTGTGAGGGGGAGCCTCATTTTCAAGTATTTTTTTTTCATTTTTTACCATCGATTTTTGGTTATTGTTTTGTAGCGCATAAAAAACGTAGTGAAGCCTTTTAGTTCAAATTTTATTAATTTGTCATTTTTTATCATTTCTTTCTTTTTGATTCGTTATTTACAACTGAGCAAGTAGTGTTCATTGGTTAGATCTGAATATTTGAGAGAGTAGGCGGAGCGATTTGATGGCAAATAAATTCATGCAATTAGCAAGTCCAAATTTACTACCAATAAGGAAACCTATTCAGCAACTTATGTAGGAAAATATTTCGTGGTAAATACGGCAGAATGCCAAAGCATTATTATTTATTTATAGATTTTAAAAATCCCACCTTTATTTTGAACCATTTGAGGTCAAATTTCTAATTTAATTGCGATTTTATATCTAATAATGATCCTAATTCGTTGGCAACTTGAATAATTTATAGGCTTCATCGAACCTAATTTTTCATTGTTCAATAAGTACCTACATCATTCAAATCTGAAATAAACATATAGGTGGAGTACCTACCTACTGAGGTACCTCATCCATAATGAAGTAACGAATTTAAATGCCAATGATACGAAACTTGTATGAAATTAATTTCGAAAAAATGAAGTTTGATCTAGGGAGGAGTTCAATCCGAGATACTCAAGTTTCTCAAGAACCCTCCTTGCATACTAGAGTTTATCCGTTGTTGTGGGTGATTGCTCGAGGAGGTCTCAATAGAAAAGTGATGTTTACCGGCAAAGTAGGTAGGTATCCTGTTCCTTCCGAGAATTCCAAACATTAGTTAGGTACATATGTAAAATAAAGTTTGATTTGATTAATTTATTAGTATCATTATGGCTATCAGGGATGTATATAATCTTTTTTATTAATCATGTTAGCACCAATTAAATGGGGCCATATGAGAGACAATCACCATGACTCCTGACGATGTCATCGGATGATTAGAGCCATGATTGCGTTACCCCGACGAATTCTCTCCAAATCGGTACTTTCAGAGACTTATATGCACCCCACTAACGAAAGAAGGCTAAGAAAAAAGAAACAGCTTTCCTTCTCAAGTACCTACTTACAGCCATACCAAGGCTTCCACTGACTTGGTAAATCCTGTTAAGCGGACCCTTGGAGATAGCATACCTGTGGTGTGTGTTCGGGGCATCCCTGGATTAGGGCAGTCGATTTTAATAACGGTTTCGTTATGTTCCCTAAAACTTCCAAACATCACAGCCCAAAGTAGGTGGCCTACGGCTACATATGGCCCCAAAATTGTACCTTATTCGTTCAACAGATTTTGGCTGGTTGATCTCAGTTTTTCATTGTACCAACTACGTAGGTATAATAAAATAATTTTCATCAAGTCTGTGACTACTGGCTGAGTTATGTTAGAAACTGAGGATTTACGATTCGTCTGAGCCAGTCATTAACCGACGTCTTATACAACCACAGAGCGTGTATACCTCAAAACTCTTGACGTAGGTTCTTACCAAAGCCTCATAGTTCTATAGTCAGTTTGGTTGATTGAAGGGAATTGCAGTTTAAAACAAGCCTCCCTAGCTTCTAAAGGTTCTAGTCGGACGTTAAAGTCACTGCTGTCTGGACAGGTGTAGTTCTGAGTCATAAAATAAATTATACACTTGGATGGATCAAATAGTGGTTCACGTTTTACCCATGTCTTGGGTAGACATAATAATGTACGACGTTTCTTGTGTAAGTATGCAGCACTATACTCTGTTAAGGCCTCTTCCCATCAAACCTCGCCTACTCTCTTCGCGGATATGTTTTAATTTCTCCCAACCACTTGTATCATACGAATTCATCATGGAAAAAATGAATAACCCCACCATTAAATCTCTGTTTACGGGAGAATTATTTGAATTGATGAGTTCCGCATTGTCCCTCTCCTAGGTCGGAAACGTAGGTTAGGTTTTGGGACGAAGGGCAAAAGCTCTTTCACGGTCCACCGAAGTGAAGAAGTCCTCCCAGACGACATCAGGCACCTGGTAAAACAAGGCTCCTCCGTGTCGAGCGATGGCGAGGGCTCCCAGGATGGAGACAGGTTTTTACCCACCAGAATTTACAAATTTTAGAAAAGACCAAAAAATATTAACGTTTGCCTTGGCACGTACAGTACCTACCTACCTAGGTGGTGATGTATACATTCCATGTGTTATACAGAAAATGGTCCATTTTATTTATTTTCATGATCATCCCAGTCAGACAATCAACTACCGCTTGTTATTCTAATAATTTTCCGATCTGAATCAATACAGCTCCACTGTGCAACATAAGTACTCATATTTGGTCCAAAACCGTTGGATCGAATTCGTATGAAACGTAGGTGAACGCACGGTTACTTAGTACGGTTAGTTCAGGATCACTTTCAAAGAATAGTATTTTTCATCTCTTCATGGAGATAACATTGGATTCACTACCCCTCCATTACTTAGAAACTTATGTTAGAGATGTGGTAGGGTGGGAGATGGTGGACGTTTGTTAGATAATCAACATCAATCTCTTGTAGGTAGTTGAATTAGCCCCATTTTCTTCACTTCGACTTAGTTATTTTCCATAGATGTTATATAGTAGGAAATGGATTTGAATACTGAATTTATTGCCAATGTCTGCTGACAACAGACAAAAATTATGAAGCTCGGTGCTTACGGAGCACTGAGCTGGCAAGTCTCATCGTGATAATTGGCACAGTTGGTAGTAATTTACAAAAATGTTGTGCTTGTTGTACACTTTGTGATTGCAACGTGCACATTCTGGGGTTGAGCTATCGTTTTGATAGCTTTTAGATTTGTCCGAACAGCAATAAATTTCGACTGCAATGAAGTTGATAACAATTCACTTTCAGTATGACGAGCTAATTTATTTTTGGTAACCATTGGGGTGGGGCATTACAGGGAAGCATAAAGTTTTGAACTGAACCAAACAGGAAGATTTATAGCTTAAATTTTAACTCTTTCTCCAAAACAACTTATTTTTTTCTGCCGTAATTGCAGTGGAAACCTAGACGCCAAAAGCTTGAGCAATTTTTGGGCATTAGAACGCTCAGCTACTGGAAGTGGCTTCATTAATTTGCTACAATAAATTCAGACTTACAATTGTTGATTGTTGGTCGGACCAACTTGGTCCAAACTTGTCAAAGATTAAACTTTTCTAACTAATCAATTTCATTTCCACCCAGCGATCACAAGTTAGTGGCTAGGTACTGGGGGAAAAGAAGGTTCTGAGCTCAGGGTCGAGAGAACAGCTACAGGTGAACCAAAAAGTGGGCATTCGAAGGGTTCTGAGAGTAAATACTTTATAGAAGCGAGTCTCTTTAAGCGAACCGGGGGCTTATAGTTTTTCAAAACAAACTACCTGAAATCATCCGGATGTTCACTCTAGGAAAACTTATATGGAAGATTTTCTGTAAACATATTTTTGTAGGTAGGAACCTCGTACGTGCCAAGTCCAACGGACAAAGACAGCACTTGCTTCCGTTAGACGCTCATCATCATCATCATCATCAAAATCCCGCCTCCCACATCAAAATTCCATAGCGATTTTTATTGTTTCAAATTTGATTTTCCATTCACGAAATCATCGTATTAACCTAATCCCAAATATATCGATTCATCATTCACATTTTCGTTTTTATGTCCATGATCAGTGTTAGTGCTTTTTCCTTTGAGATACATTTATTTCGTTGGCACTAGATTGATATGAAACTTTAAAGGCTTGGGACTTGGGGAGGAAGATTGAGGTTGTATGTTGCTCAAAGAATGATCAAAATCTACAATGAATTTAAAATAAATATAGCTAAATTATAGTAATAAGTCTATGAATTCTTAATCTTATCAAGAAAGATTTCTCTCGAAACTCATCCAAGTAACTTGCGAAAAATACAAACCGGTTGAATTTCAATTAAAAAACGCTGCAAATTATTCTATTTGAACTGTCATTAGAGATCTTTGAACTTGTCGGAACCTCTAGCGATGTCACCATAATACAGAAACCCTAGGGTTGAAATTCAAGGTAAACAGTTAGGTAGACTGTAAAACGTTAGTATTGGCCAATAAACCCGTTAGGCCCTAACAGCGCGTTTAGCGGCAGAATTAGAGCAGAGTTATCTGCGCTTCATCGTTGCAAATGTTGTTGGGTTATGTACAATGGAGGAAAGCAAATTTCTTGGAGCTAATCGTAATTTGCAGTTGAAAGTAATTGACTTGTGGGTGTCTTCTGCGTTGATGAGTTATCCAGATAGTATGCTCACATCTTCCAAAAACATCCCACCGTCAGTAATTTCAAAAAAGTATGGGTGTATATAACACAAAAAGTATGGTGAGTGGGGAATATAATATTACCCTCTAACATTTGCTACGACGAAGTACTAGGAAATCAGCTCCTGTCCTCCCGCTAGGCCCGTTGTGTGCAGATCGTACAAAATTTCTATAAACGAATAACGATTTAAACGAAAATTAACAATCATGTGTAAAACGCTTAGAGGGCAGAAAGGAAGGAAAACCTTCTTTTGCGTCTTAATTTTTCTAATTTCTATAATTTATTAACTTTATTTCATCATTCCCATCATCCCACTTTCAAAATCATGCGCCGCTTTCTTAGAGTTTTGATGTTTTTTTTTCTCATTTTGAAATCAATTTTTTTTACCTCAGCAGAGTGAACACCAATTTTTGTTAAACCTGGTAGATAAGAAAGAGAAGAAAATTCTAAACCATCCCTCCCGTCATTCTCAATCAGTTTCACACTACAGTACCACTCTAGAACAGCCGTATCAAAAACTGCGTGGAATACAACACGTCATATTGATTTTAAAATACCAAACAACCTTCGAGACTTGAACCCTCGAGGAGCCCACGTCGATAATTTTCGTTTTTCTGTCTGGGGAGAGTTGAGCAAATAAGCCATCTGAAATCCTAGCCATAACTAGGTACTTGGAGACTCATTTTCAGACTATGAATTATTACACAACTACTGATAAAAAGTGTATAATTGCGTCATTTTGTTCAATTCAGGTAACATAATTTTATTCTAATAGTACCTAGTAATTTTACGTTTAAATCTCGATTTGACGTATTTTCTCGTACTTACATACCTACCCTGTGTCGCCCTCTCAAACCCCCTTTTCATGAAAACTCTGCGCTGCGATACGTCTATTGTTAGGTGTTCAACTTCAATAAGTATTATTATCATTACTGATTCTTCTTCTTCTTCAAATAGGAAAGACCTATTATGTACCTAGCATAAATTGCCAACATTAGACGAATTATAACTTTAAAAATCCCTTAAATACCTGATCGATTCTTCGATCAGATGTACGCAAAACTGCCCGCTGTGCGTCAAATCGAGATTTTTCAAAATCAGAGATAATAGGCACCTACCCACCACAATAAATCCATTTCTCCTGTTATTCCTGTTGAACTATTTTTGGCACCGTCTATGCTTTCGTACTGATGGTACCCCAAGCATATTACCCCATTGTAAATAATTTTTTTACCGAACATTTTATTTCTGAAATATTTTAATTTCACTTGGAAAGAAAACATTTTAATCTCTTTGACTCTGGATAAAACTGAATGTGCTAGTTGTGGCAATTGCTCTAATTGTTGTAAACACTCGATGTATTGTTTTATCTATTTCAAGTTTGTTATTTTATTGATTTCAAATTTCGATTTGGTTTTTCTAATTTTTTTATGCTTCCAATTTTCTATTCATGTCGGTTCTTTTTTATTTGTACAGTCGGAAAATCATTCAAGTTCGAAAATTTCACTCTTCTAAAAGAGTTTTCTATTGAAATATCGGTACCTAATCGAATAGTTTGAATGTATTGGTACGCAATCGAAAGTTGCCTTTACCCCTATGAATACACAGTGCTTGTCGCATGCTTGTAATGACAAAGGTAGTAAGTTAATTATACTGAAATAGTGCTTCTAATAAGTAGACTTTTCGAACGGTTTCAACAGATTTAAATTTTCGCATTCGACGATTTTTTTTAGGTATTTATTGAAAAGGCAGTAGTATATCAACTTACAAGTCAAATTCAATACACACATGATATATTTCACTAATTCAGTTATGGTTATAACACTTGAACCTGGCGTAAGTATCTGTACAACCCTTAGAGCACATTCTACATTTTTTGTACCCATTGATGTTGTTGATTAGAATTAAGAAAACAGCGATTTTCTCTTAGTTAAGGAACACAGAATTTATCACTTAGTGATTCACCAAGTGGTAGACGTACACTCGATAGCTATACCTCACTTTGGTGTTGTAAGAATGAATGATGTTGTATGAATTTGCTTTTCTACAACACATACCTACCGCTGAAATAGTCTGAGAAGATCCCCCACATCACCATTCGATGTTTTGTTATAGCATGAATTTACATTGCCGATCTTTCTTCATAACTAAAACCGTATTGAATTAATATCAGAGTACAAAATGTAGGTACATATACCTATAAATATCATTTTATAGACGTTTCCATAAATAGATTGTTACCATACCTTAGAAGATCCGACCTGCGCAATGAGCAAAACATAACGAAGGGGTGGAAAATCTTGATAGGTGGTACGTTCCACGAAGAAAAAGATTTTAACCGTTTTCTCGAGTAGTGATCAATGCGACATCCAACTAAACATTTAATTATTGTATAGGTAATCCAAATGCACCCAAGAACTGTAATTGGGAAGGAAAGGTTCGATCATTCAGAAGAGATTAGAACACACTCGGAAGACTTTCGATGCCTCCTCACTTGGTTTAGAAATAATGGTTGAAATCCCTTGGTTTTATCTAGTGTAATAAGACAGATCAATCGATCGCTATCGAATTAATTGTAGAAGCTAGAATTTTTAAGTCATCTTGCTCTCATATTCTCATCAATGAGAGTAGGTACCTTGTTCAAATTTGAGCAAGGTACATTCAGAAGGCATACCTACCTAATACATTGTGTTACCAGAACATTTCAAACATCATTGGTTGACGTGATCGTGGTATTCAATTTTAATTCTTCTTTCTCACAAGAAAGTGAGTGAACCCTATTATACCCCGACGTCTTTGCTGCGCCGTTCTGAAAATAAGGTTACCTTCGTGATCTCTGGGCATGATTTTTTAGCTGTCTCAGTTGATTTCATCGAGGTATTTTTCCTTGTTGCAAACTAAATTATCTTTCACTAGTATTGCTAGTCCAGAAGATCGGCAGGGTAAATTCAGGTACCTACCTACAGTGATGTCAGTTCACTAGTTGGTGTGAATCTTGTCTGTGTCGCCATCACACGTAAAACATCGACGTTCTGATCTACAAAATCGTTAATCAACTTCATGAACAGAAAATCACTCTAAACTATGTTTCGGTAAGACATTTTATTCATTGTCTTTATCACTGTTATCAACCGTCTTTTCGTAAACTGCGAAGAATAAAAAATAGCAGATCTGTTGTTTAAACATTCGTTGCTGTTTAATCGACGCCAGCATGTCTTTATATTGCTTGAGCTGTACAAAAGCTAAAGCAAGAAAGCTAATCAGTGAGCGAAATTTCAGAAGCAAATCCTCGCACGACAGGGTCAGATCTATTGAAGATTCTAGTTTTTGTGATAGATTGGAAAATACTATTCATATTGATTTAGGCTCCAGAGAAAACGAAGTACGTAGGAAATGAAGCAGGTACTTGTTGGTAACTTATCAATGTATAAAGATCTTTCAATAGTTTACAACCAATGTTGGCAATTTTTTGATATCCACCTCTTTTCATGAAATAATTAATTCTTAGAGAATAACATTCAAGTAAAATACGTCCGGATACGTTAAATTTCACGTTAATAACTTAAATTATTCAATAGATTCTCGAAAATTCGCTCACTGACAATAGATGCAATGTTTAGGAGTGCTGCGATTGGCACTTGAATTCTCATGTCCAACCATTGTCTGAAAATTCAAATCAATTAATTTCTTCATTTTGAAAGCTTCTCGCAAAATCTATTTCATGTGGAACAGAATCGGAATACCTATATCAAATTTTTGAGTGTTATTTGCCATTTTATTAGTTGTACGGAGTTGAGAAATCTGCTCATACCAAACAAGGTCTAGAGAATATTACAACTCGAACTCATGGATGAGGTAGGTATCACCGCATTAGAAATATTAGGTACTGTTTTAATCATCGATCAATAGGGAGGTTGGAATCCTCAATCAACTAGTCTAAGTGGTTGGTCGACATAACAACGGGCATCTGGCGACAGCTGATTGTTGCTTCTGGTCAAAGTGCTAATATCTTGCTTTGGCGCTATAATAATTATAGTCGAATGGGGGGGGGGGGGGGGGATCTTAATATTATTTAGTGGTTTTTACAAGTTGTCGCACAGTCAAACTTATTCTCCTTTGCTATGAAAAAATAATCTGTCTCTCGGCGTTTTCGTTCCGTTGAATTTAAAGGCAGTGAGCTATAACTGCCTTTTTCAGTCTCGCTGTTTCCCATCTTCTGAGCAGTAACTCTGCACTCCCTAAAAAATCGATACGATTGATTGATATGGAGTCATCTTGATGTGTATTCAAGTCATTTATTGGGCTGTATTCAATTCAACTCGTTTGTTAAAAATTCGGTAATTATTTTACTATAGCGAGCTTTGTTGTGACTGAGCCAGACCGAGATGTGATGAACTCTGATGTTAAACAATTTAGCATCTCCAAAACTTATCGACCGGAAGTATAATTATGACGCTGACACTGGCCTTGTTGGTATTGTTCTTGACTGGGTGAGACTAAAATGGCCGGTGTTCACACAACCCATAAATCATGCAGCCAGAAATGTTCAAGTGAAGTGCTCCTATGGTAATGGGCTATGAGCTACGATTTCATGATGATGTTGCTAC
This sequence comes from Leptopterna dolabrata, assembly GCA_954871275.1. NCBI lineage: Eukaryota > Metazoa > Arthropoda > Insecta > Hemiptera > Miridae > Leptopterna > Leptopterna dolabrata. The sequence continues at coordinate 35,730,556 of OX940982.1, read as the reverse complement.
CCATTTCATTTGTACGATTCTTTGCTGCTGCAACTTCGGAGAATTTTATTAACTGGTTCAAATTATTCAAAAAATATGGACTGAATAGGCACAGGTTTTCAAATTGCTGAAATATTTCAGTTAGCACCAAGCGCTTCAGCAGCTTTTTAGCGATAAGTAGTATTCAATGATATTAGGGCAGGTATATGCTGCTGTTGCTGTCATTTTGAACAGCTTTTCTATTAGGCCTGTGGTCACATGTTGGTTCTGCCAAGTACGGTAGCGAATCCCTGTAATTCACGACAATATGAAAAACTGATCGGCGAAATATAATTCTAACAGAAGTTGGCAGGTTGTGGTATTTAATTAGTCTTATGCCTGAAACTGAAATCACGACCGAACAGACGTTTTATTGGGGTACAAAAAAATCGTTAGTTGATAAACGGTGGAATAGTGTTTTCTTAATTTGTTTCTTGTAAAGCCACAGAAAACTGTACTGACATGGGTACTCAGTTTCGGAAAAATAAGCAAACTGTCGTGTAATCACTATACCTACGCATCATTTGGGGAAAACATCGAGGCATGTATGCGGTGGCTGAGGTCCTTGCAAGGCGTTTTGCTCAAGCTGAGTCACCTTGTTTTTTATAGGAAATATATTAGCCTCAAATTACGCTCAGCTGATTGGGATGGCTCTCTACATTGTCCAGTACCTAGCAGGTACTCATGTCAAATTTCAGCATCTTCGGCTGAATAGGAGAGAAATCAGCCTCGGTTTTCATACAGCTGATCGCTCCTGCCTCCTCACCTTTTTGATTACCCTGTTGTATGTAAAAACTATATAATACTGACGTATAGTATCGTAGGTCGGAAATTAGTCTCAGTGCGCACTATTTGTGACGTTCCATAGTAGACACTAACTGTAAAAAAAAAAAAAAGCGTTGCCGTAGGGGGCGTCATGACGGTACGTTTATTGTCTAATGAAATCTGGGGACACCCCCAGACCCACGGATTATAACAGTTTAGATCAAGGATCAAAACAAGGAAACATGGAACATGTTTTTCGAATAGGTACATGATAACAGAGGATATGGAGATATGTAGAAAAAGTCTGCCAATTCGAGTAGGCAGACCTTCCTCACTTGAATCACATGAACGTATAGAATAGTTGGGTAGGTTCGTTATGATACGGGACCATCTGCGATCAAACCCGCGTGTACCCTCAAAATTTCATCTCTCTACGACTATTTTTCGCGTAGTTAGAAGCGTTATAAGGAAACGGTCAACATTTCACGTTTGCGCATGAGCAGAGGGAAATTACAGTAAGATTCCAATGAAGTTCATAATGGAACCATCAAAGTATTATACTGATCGACCCTCCAAATGTGAACTTATGTCAACGATAATTAAGGTAGATATGGGCACTCCAAGTATTTCACGTTTGCGCATGCGCAGAGTAAACGATTTTCATGATTTTGAAACGGGACCATCTGCGATCAAACCCGCGTATACCCTCAGAATTTCAGCTCTCTGCGACTATTTATCGGGTAGTTAGCAGCGTTACAAGGAAATGGTCAACATTTCATGTCGCGCATGCGTAGATCAAAGTTACGATTCCAATGAAATTAATTTGGAACTACCAAAGTATTATTCCTGGCCGACCCTCCAAGTTTGAACTCATTTCAACGATATTTAGGGTACTTATGGGTGTTCCAATTATTTCACGTTTGCGCATGCGCAGACGAAAGTTACGGTACTTTTTCAATGATTTTGGTACGGGACCATCTGTGAGTCAACCCGCACCTACCCTCAAAATTTCAGCCTACTTCGACCTTTATTTCGGGTAGTATGGGTGTGACAAGGAATTACCACGGACAGACAGAACCAAAAATGTTCCTCGATGTCTGAAACGGAGAATGGTAGTGGAAATTTTCATTTTGGAGGACATGAACTTTTTTTTACTCAATCGCGAATCCAAGGCTTCCCTGCCTTCGGTAGTGAGGAAGCAAAAAAACTTCGTGGGATTTCCAAGCCTTGGACCAGCGACCTAACGCAATGTAATGTAATACACGTCGTCAGCTGCTTTCGGCGTTTTTCGGGTAGGTAGAACCCCCTCGGCAGTTTTTTGCGGAGTGGGGTCTGGCCGTGCTCTCATCGGCAAAGGTGTGGTAGGAGCGGTGGTGAGTTGGGTGGTAGGAGTGGGGTAGAGGGAGAACTGTGCGGGCGACGGGGAGGGGGCCGAGTGTTTACGCGGATGCGGACAGGACGCTCTCCAGCCCGGTTTACTCCTGTAAAAACATGTTCCATGTTAAAAAAAAGTTGGAAATGTACGTTCCTATGGGAGAAGCTGTAATTTTGCGATTGTGATGTGGGATCAGTCCATATGCAGTAGCTCAAACTTCAGCTGATTTTCCTCCCACTGCAACTTCGGTAGCGGCGTCACTAACCGCCCTTTACTGATGGGTCACAAATAAAACGTTCTTACGTCACGTGCACCTTTCCCCCGCCTTTCTTTCTTTCTAGGCATAATTTTGTTGCTTAAAACTGGTGAACAGGGATTTTAAGGTTCTGAATCCAGTTCTGAAGTTTAAGAAAACGCAAAATTCCTAACATGCTCATCCTCTGTCACTTATGTAGGTACCTAAACATTTTCGTGTAAATAGCGAATTGATCCTGGACTACTGAGAAATCATTGATGATACGCAGATGTACCGGCCTACCTACTAGGGTGTTTGTTGTACTATTTTCATTTTTATAAAAACACCCATTTGGTTGTAGAATATTCTAACATCTCTTCAATTATTGAAAGTATTTGTGACCAGTACCTACCTATCGGGTGTAGAAGGGTTCTTGGTTCTTAACTAACGAAAGCTGTAGGTTTGATTAGACATTGCGTCATAACGTGACATAACGTGAAATCAAGGGATTTTCTACCTACTTCTCAATCAACTTATAGTTAATGTACATTTCATTTCATTTTCGCATTAATTTTACAACACTAGTAGTCAGGTTTGATTTCATAGCAAATATCTGAGTTGAATTATTCTTTCCTATCCAAAACATGTTGTTGTTTTTTATCAATTTATGTTGTTTCGTTCACACATTTCCGTTTTCTTATAATTTATTTGAGACGGTCTTGTAGTGAGTAATGTGTTGGGGCTAGCGTAGCGTAGTTAGTAGCGTATCCTTTGGTGCAGAGCTACACGGCAGAAGAAGCGGTTCGGCCGTATTGGGGTTCCAAAGGTCACAGGAGGTGCCCAGTCCCCGCCACGGCAGCGTGCACAGCATTTCTAGTTCTGAGGCTTCATCGTAAGTAGAATATCATGAAGAAAAAAAAGAAAAACGAAAGAAACTGATCGAAACCAAAAATGAAAATTATCTAAATTTTCTTCTGCCAAAACCGAGGGTTGTTCTTCGCATTTGGTTAGGTACCTCTTGAAAATGTTCTCTGTGCTGAGAAGTTGAACCAGTCTCACATACCAACCTATCAGAAAATTGTAACTACCTAATTTATTTATGATCGTAGACAATAAATGAGGAGTACCGACTTCTATTTATATTACTTTCCCATTTTTAAATAAAAGTAGGTTTCACTCTAAGAATTTTGACCCCAACCGCCACGATGCTTTCAGCTTTCAAAGTTTCGGCAACAAGTGACGTCAGTGCACCCCTCCTGCCTGGGCTCAAAGCTCATAGAAAGAGAAATATTCATCGTAAGAGAGTGCGGTTGGTCTCAAAATTCTTAGAATGGAACCAGCTTTCATTTAAAAATATAAACAGAAATCGTGAGTACTCCTCATTGCTAGACTGTCAAAATTCCGAAAGCCAAAACTTTGGTGTTTGGTAACTAAATCCAATGTTTGGTCCAAAAATTACAAGATTCCCAAAATTACCGAGTTTTCGAGATCCTTTCAATCATTCACCACAGCACACACCCCTACATACATACATGTTTTCATTTACGAGGAACAGTCTTGAAGATTATTGCTTAACAATAATTGCGTATGATAGAAAACATGCAACTGCCATTCGGACGTTGAGAAAAAAGCAGTAAAATTGCGAGTTGTTTGATATAATTCTTCATGACAGAACCTCCTCTCAACACCTGGACAAAAAGTGACACAAACTTATACTCCTCCCCAACATCAAATCGTGACTTTGGGTAGTAGAAGAAGAATATTAGAGAAGTAGAATATTAGGAAGGCCCTACTCAGCTTTTGTGCCAATTCTAGGCGCGAGATCACTTGCTCCAATTTCATTATCTTCATTGCATATTGGGCCAGACATCGTTCCGGTTCGCGTGCGACGCTTTGGAAGATTATAGTTTCAATAAAAAATTTACCTACTAGCATTTGAGGACGAGTTGCACCTACATCTCGATTGTCTTCGTATGTCTGTTCGAAAACTGCGGCCAGTCAAAGCATGTAAACCTGATGAAACTCGGTGAATATTTTAATCTGAAATTTGATGCTGCTTATGAGAATTTCAACAATGGCCAATTTCACCTGTTTTATTTTCTCAAGTAAAAGATCTCGGCGAGCGCTTTCTGAAAAGATGCTTAATGAGGGGTATCGATGATCGAAAGTGGGCCAAAAACCAGTGGAACCGCCATGAGGGAACCCTCAGCCCCCTTCACTTATGACGTCATTTCGTTTTCTATCCGTTTGTTGCCCAAGCTGCACGGAGTTTTGTGAAAATTGGCAGTGGGGGTTTTCAAGGGTGCTAAATCCGATTCTGAAATAAATTTTTTTAAATTCCTACACACGGAAATTGCCCATTCAATCAGGTGTAGTGGCGTTGCTGGAGAAAGGGAGGAAGGAAAACAACCTAGTGGTATCGAAAATATCGACCCAGGTGTGGAAATCTGAGATCGTCAAAATTGTACGTCACGTATAATAATTGTAGGTACCGTAATGTTCTGGTTCGATTGAAACTTGTCCAGTATGTACAGGGCAGCCAAGCGTGGAACATGAGATTTTCAGAATAGTAAAACTGAGGCCGGGAGGGATTTTTTGATGACAGCGATATGGTTGTATACTGTTTAGATTTTATCTGATTTTAATGAAACGTTAGTGATAAAATCATCAAGGGTTAGAGTTCAACTTGAGTGCTAGTTCACCAGGAACTATAGAGATGAGACTGCGCTATATATTTCGATGTTAAGACCGTACATTTTGATGGTCCGAATTGATGAAAATGCGGGAACGCAGGGTCCTCGAATGTTAGACATCCCACTTCGTACCACTTGCATTTAATACAACCAGTTTGAGTCGATAAATTGAACACAGTTGAGCGTATGGCTATGAATCGCAAACCCAAACGTTAACTAGGTACCTATGTTTGATTGGTTTCTATTACAAAACAGTTGAATGTACATCCCCGTTACATCAGGAGATTCGGACGTTACCTAGCAATGGAACAGTCCTGTACAATATAATGAAACAAACATAAAACTGAAGGACAACCCACGGTCAGGCTGTAAACTTTCCGCCTTCTGAAATTTTCTTCGTTTGTGAAATAGCTTTGAATGCCTTCATTATTAATGTGCTTGCCGAAATTTGCACGCTTTTTGACTTGGCACGAGCACCCCGAACTGTGTAGTCGAATGTTGTTTTTTGCCTCCACGCATTAAATGGGTAATAAAATTACAGTATAATCAAATTTGGAAAATTAATTATATTAAACAATTTAAAGAAAAAAGTTTACTTTTTTAGGTAACAAACCTATGAGTTTTCTCTACTTCTTGAGTTATTCAACACTCTTTTGTTAAATTTTATGTTTGTTTATTTCATTTTTTTTAAATACCTATATAATTCCTTTTTGAGAGTACCACTGCAAATATGGACGGTTGCCCTAATAATTGGTTGTTGCTGAGTTATAGGCAGTATGATTGTTATATATATTTAATTGCTATAGTCCTCTCCCCATAAATTACAAACCCAAAGCATGGCGCCCAGACATAGAATTTAAAAAATACAATATTGTACAGACAATTCCGAAACCTTATTTAAATTATACACTACCTAATGAAAATCGTACTCCCTCAATCAAAACATCCACATTGACTATTCCTTGACTACTGACTTCCTATGCCTTTCTTCTTTGGTTTCTTCGTGTCTCTGCTACGTTTCTACCTTATTCTCCACATGTTTACCGATAACTATGATTATAACTGAATCAGTGGTGGCTTACAAAGAGTGTAACTATCTATATGTTCAATTTTAAATTATAAAAACATCTAAGAATACCCTGCCTGGTGTAAATATACGTAATGGTGTAATATGTACGTAATCCAGTTAGTGGTGTACCTGCTATTCATTATTTCGGATACAATGATAATAATATATAATTATGGTGTCCAACAAAAATGAGTTCTTCTGCGTCAATCTTTACAACACTCAGTGAAATGTCTCGAGTTTTCCTCTGGAATTCGTTCCCATGTCAGATGTAGTTAACGTAACATGAAGGGTACATAATTGCACATGTTGTTTTGAAAAGACGATCTCAGGTAATATATGTAGTTACATTGTTCAAAATTGTGTTACGAGTCGGGGAAGTACGTGAAATCAATATGCTGATATGCGCAACCTTGAGTTAATCATCGACCACCCAAACTAGGTACGTTTCTAGGGCATACTTGAGTTTGGAAGTTAGGTATGGTTACGGAGTATGTAGAGCGAGGTCGGGGCGGGTTGTGTGGCATCGCTAAAAGCCTTGTCGTTGTCGTTGGTTTCATGGAGGTAGTATAAAGAGAGAAACCTTTGGGAAATTAGGGAAACCTTTGGGAAATTAGAAAAACCTTAGTGATCTGACAAACATCTATGGCAATATACCTAAAACTAAATATTGTAATGAGGATAAAAACGATGCCATACTTATATAACAACATCGAAACACAAAAAAGTAAGTTTTAGACAGGTGTTAATGAAAATCGGGAGTTGGGAGTCAGAGGAAGGATGGATGGATGCAATACGCTTATCTCTTCTGTATGTAGTGAGGGTGTTATCTCTGTTACCCACGCGGTCTCCAGGGTCATGGAAAGCTCCTCGCTTCTCGCTCCTTTTAATAATGATGACGCATGATGAAATGACGCAAGAGGTCAAACTCGGAAAAAATCGAGGTTTTCAGTTGAATAGCAAAGAAAAGTTTTCTGGAAATGGGTTGTTGAATCGATCCCCGACGTTTGACAACCTGTGTAGTCTACACCGATGTATGTACCTACCTAGTGAATATTCATAATGATATCATTTTAATCATCGAATAATTTTCACAAGGATTTTGTACATAATGGAGTACGGTGGGACTATGACAAGGATCATTTGTTGGTTATCAGTTAGTTGATTGTCGGCGTTCAGACCCACATTAATTTATTCCATACCGATCGGTACGTAAACAATAGAAAAAATTCCACCCTTATGTAGTCTACTTTTAAGCCATCACTGCTTCGTTGATATTATCTTTCTTTTTTTTTCTTTCCATTATAAAATGACATTTTTTTCACACTTTTCCTGTTTCCAATTTTTTAAAAAATCTCGTCACAAGGAATCTTGCATTGAACCAACACCAGAAAGCCTATCGTTTCGAGATTTCACACCTTCATGCTCACAAATCCTACCGACTACTGGATAGTATTTGGTTCTCGTCTACAAATTGGTATTCACTCTTCTCTGGCTACTGTTGTGTGAAGTTTGGAATTTATACCTAAGCTGTTTCCGTACTCTTTCCTCTATTACACGTCGTACACGTATCACACAATTTCATTTTTCTCGAAGGTTTTTGTTGTTTTTGTTTGTTTTTATATTTCTGAAACGTTTTTTCTACCTCGACTTTTCAAACGCTTCATTTTTAAATTTGAGAATTTCATGTTGCCCTGTTTGTGTGTTTATTTCATGTTTCCCGCTCAATGTTTTGACGAAGGGAAATGACGTTGTGTATGCTGTACGAAATGGATTAGCTATTCGATTTAATCTTTAGATTAGATGTGATTTCTCCATTCACGTATTCAAAATGACTATGTCTCTATGTCAAAAAGTACCAACTACAGCTTCTCATGTTCGCTTGTGATGGATTCCAGTTCGTGTTTCTAATAACTACTCTCCCTCTAGGTAACATGAGTGGTTATTGCAAATTAAGCAGACCTCAGTAGAAAACTAGGTTCTCTGATGAAAATCTCAATTTTTGGAGGCAGGTTTCGGTTTGTTTGTGGAGGCAGCTACACGTTCACGTTGTGAATTTACATGAAAAGGAATAGAAATACATTGAATAACCCCTCATAACATCTTAAAATAAGAAGTTCTTAAACGATAAAAATCGGCAGTTTTGTAAATGTAAATTGGATAACCCTTTTTTATTTTTCTCAAACTAGAGAAATTCTTGGACAAATATCCAAACAGCACTATGAAACTCACTATTTTTGAAACCTTATCAATGTACTAGCGATGAAGTGAAATTTGTCTGAAGTCGATTAAGTACCCATTATAGTAACAACTTATCATATTATTTAAACCGTATTCAAAACTATCGACCAAGAGATATCGCGAGTGATTTTTTTTTTTTTTTTAACTACCTACATTTTTATCAATCCAGGCATTTTTCGAATTGAAAAACTGCACTGAGTAGTTTAGTTCTGATTTGAGCCAAAACAATTGCAAATGTGAAGAACATAAATTGAAAATTCCCCTAATACCCTTTTCTTCAACACAAGTCCCCGAATTCTAATCCGTAATCCATCATGTTTACATGCCAACTCACACTTATGTAAATTCGTGTACATAGTTCAAGAATGTAGGTACAAAACGTTTTTATACATCCTATAATTATTATGATTGTCCTCCAACACATAGTTTGGATACGTTCCCCTGATTGTCTAGCTAATTGAAGTACCTTACCTGACATGAAAATACTTTAGTTGTTAGCTGTTTAGTTGTCCCCTCCGCAGACCTGAAATGAGTTTTATTTACACCATAATCCCGAAATAAATTTGTACATACTATCTGTTGTATCAATTGGAGACTATATATTATACACACTTGGAAATATATCCCTGTTTTGTTCATCAGGTATAATACAATTCTGTAGATGGCCATTTTACGTACGTTTTTGAATTACAAAAAAAAACTCATTCAAGACTTCTTTGTCAACAACTTTTATTATGAAAACTTGAACAGATTTCAACTATTATTGAAGGGCCTATCAGATTCCACCTTGGTAAAGCTGGGATCTCGGCTGGGGGTCAAAATAACGAAAATATGGAAATTTCGGTTTTATACACACCAATTAGCTTTGAACTTGGGTAGGTAAATAAATGTTGCAAATAAATAGTTGCAATTCCTATACAAGAAAAACTGACATTGAAAATATTTTAACATTTTGTGCAGCAATAGTGTTTTGCGCAATCCCGTTAACCACGAGCTGAAAGCAAGCTTTTAGAGGGATTTCATATAATATATTCAACTCCGCGATGTTTTAAGACTGAAGAGGTACCTACGATAGGTCTATGAGCATCAGTTATAACGCTCTATAAAATTATACTTATATTGCAGTTCGATAGCCGAAGTGCACTTCCTTAACTAGGTAGTTAAGGAACTACATAGCTAGTAAATTTAGCCAAAATCCACCTAAGTTTCGCCTTCAGAAAATCGTCAAACGCATCGAACTGTTCTTGAATTATAATTTCGTGAATTTGAACCATTTTAAATTATTGCAATAAACAAATCAACTATTATGGTATTAGTTCAGCTCATATCGTAAGTATCTGAAGAACACATGAAACAGAAATGTGGTCTGAAAATGCGTTGCTGCTTCGGAGCTTGCTTCCATTTTCGCGTACTAGGACTTATAAGACCTACAAACATATCACCGGATATCATTCCGATTAAAATTTTGTTCTCTATGATGTCGCCCATACACGAAATTGAACAGTCAAATATCTCCAATTGATACAACGCTATATACATATATTATTTGCTTTATGAAAACATTGCTGTTAGAAATGAGTAGGTCCCTACCTACCTGAGAATATAAAGGTTTTACTTCCCGCAATGAGAAAATTTCCCTTTATAAAAGTCCTATAGAGAAGCACTGTTTGTACTGAAAATCCCTCTTGATATACGTGGATGTAAATACTGTGGTTTCGATAGGAGAGAAAAGAAATAACCGGTTGTTTTTGTCTACTTTCTTTTCACTGAGCAGTTGGGCGCCCTCGCTCAAAGGTTCGGACGGCGGCCAGTTGAGCGACTTCATCGACGGGCTAGGCCCCGGGCAGCTGGTGGGGCGCCAGGTAAATGCCTCCTAATTTTTCAACACTATTATTCAGATATATATTTTTTTATTTTTTTTTTTTTACAATATTGTTTCGTACATGCTTCACCTACTGTTGTGTTGAAACGCTCACTTACCCTAACGAAAGGTTCAAGTTGAGAAGCCAGTCTCGAGCATTCGAGATAGTTTGCTGAGTCTCGAGTGAAGTGATAGTTTGTAAGCCCTGAATTCTGAGACAAAACATTCCGCTTTTTCACTCCACCACTTCATTTGGCGCCATCTTCTGTGGCCGGTTAAAGCTTTTTTTAGCATGGTTAGGTACTGAACCTTTTTTTACTGGACCAAGTCTCCACTACTTGCTACGCTCCACTGACAGCTCAATTCATCTAGGTAAAATTTACTCCTACCTGTGAACAAAAATCCCTTTTTTTCATTTCCTTCTTGCAACGATAATTTCTTAACTCTGCAACGATCCCAACTGCAATGAGTATACTACGAGTATTAACAGTGCACCTACTTCATTACAAACCCTCTACTCAGAGTTCTCATACGATGATCCTAATAGCTCGATACTAGAAAGCGATTTCCTTATCAGGCCAACTCTGCTCAAGTTGGCACCACGTCAGAAACATACATGGGATGCCCTTCAAGATATCGTTGGTGACCTTCAAGATATGAGAAGGTGGATACACCGACCTACTTAATACAGTACATAACTCATTCAATCCTCAGGTCCTGGGAGCGCCATCGTTAGGAGACATCCAGCTGTCCATGTGTTACCAGAAAGGCTACCTCGAGGTTGAGGTGATACGGGCGAGGGGCCTTCAAGCGAAACCCAATTGTAAAGTACTACCCGGTAAGAAGCAACAATCCTAGTTTACAGGTATTTTCAATCACTCACGATGAAATTGTGACACCCCATTCCAGTTGACAAAATTGAAATAAGTTTGCCAAGACATGGTTACATAGGTGTTGGACTGAATAGGATTCGTGGTAGTGGCGAGAAGGAAAGGAAGTTGGTCTGGGGCGTTGGGTAAATTCATGTTAGCCGAATGTTGAATAAGTAACAAGATTGCGCATTATTGGGGAAAACAAATCATAATGTTACTCGCTTTGCTAGGTCAAGATTTTAATGAAGATCGCTCCATGTCCGCAAATTCTTGTCACTCTCATATAGCAGCTTGCGCCATCAAAAAAACCTTCTATCGCCCCCTCTGGTCCTACCCCACCAACACGAAAATGGAACCATTTTTCCTGAGATGGTCCAAATTCATGTCACTGCGATCACGTCATACGAGGAGCTACTTACCAGCTAGACCTTGATAAAAGTTTTGCTTTGTTCCCATCAATTCTTTCTTATCGATAATATCCAATAATTGGTTTGTTTTGAACTATATTTCAGCCCCTTACGTCAAAGTCTACTTAGTGAACGGAAAGAAGTGCCTTGCTAAAGCGAAAACGGCTACCGCGCGCCGCACCTTAGATCCTTTGTACCAACAACAGTTAACGTTTCGGGGTCCTTTCAACAACTGTATACTCCAAGTAAGTACGATTATATTATGGTATTATTTCTTAAAGCTGTTCCCCCTAGGATCCTTTTGCCTATTAGATCTTGAAAGGGACGGAAGAGAACAAAGAAACTTCACCGGTGCTATGCGAATTCCGTGTTGCAAGCCTGCGTTAAAATTTAAAGAATGGTAATACGTAGGTAGCTATTTTGTCGGGACCGGAATTGGGGTCTAACTGAAGGAGAATGATTACTCACTGGCCGGTGAAGAATGAATGTGCATTCTTTTTATTCTTTCAATTTGTAGGTCTAATGGAGAGCTGTCCAAGAAGGTACAATATGATGGGTTGTAAATTTGCGGAAGTGGGTGAAAAAGGGGAAGGAAAAAGCGTGCGACGTCACCTGGCATGTACTGCCTTTCGCTCCCGATAACGTCACGCGTTTTTCTTTAGCTTACTCCCGCCCAACTACTCGAATTTCGGAGGTGAAAATTTGGATACAGGGGTTTCCGAGGTTGCTGAATCCGATTCTGAGGTCAAAAGCAACAAATTCCGACCCAAGTCCATTCCTCATACAAGAATCACTCATAAAGTTCCCTACCTGCAGAACTATGTTGGCGCATCAGACAGTGTGCAATAATATTTGTGACTACACGCCTTCTAGTGAGTAATGAGAAAATCGAAATTGTGCAGCCCGACCCTCTGATGCTATGGTAATTCACCGCAGGTATCGCACTACGCAACCGAACCTGCCTGTCTGCAGCACATGCCAACCTACGTATGGATAATCCTCAAGGCGAAATCCTTGAGGGTTTTCTAAACTGAACCGGCGCCCACACACGTATGGATAATCCTCAAGGCGAAATCCTTGAGGGTTTTTTAAACTGAACCGGCGCCCACACACGGCGCAGGAAATCCTCAAGGCTTTACGTCAGTTCTTAGTTACTTGTGACGATGGCAACTTCTGATGACATTTTTTGGCAGCAGTTGGTTACATAGTTGCTACGGACTCTCTGAAGCTGCCAGAAAAGAAGAATTCAAAGAGAAATATATGGTGTAAACCGGGCTTCTGGAAAGATGAAAGTTAGCCCACACTATTTCCCTATCAGAATTGGAAGGATTCTCGAATGATTTTCATAATTATTTGAGAATGGACCAAGATACGTACCTACCCACATCTATTGCCACTAGTCGCCCCTCTGATACCCAAACGAGACTGTCGCCTCAACAAATCCTCAAGGCCTACCTGAGTACGCTACACACGTTGCGATCGGCCTGCGCTGCCCCCGGCCTTGAGGAATTCCTGATCGTTTTTCGATCCGGATTCCGGAAACCCCACACACGATCGGATTTTCCTCAAGGCTTGGATTGTTCAGTCCGGCCTTTAATGCAGCTGAGCCCGTTGCATCTCCATCAATATGAGCAAGATGTCCTCTATATGTATAATCTAATCAACCCGTTGATACTTGGTGATAACATTTTTGCTGTTGTTTCCATGATATTTCGTCTGTTCTGTTCCAGGTGACAGTGTGGGGAGATTATGGGAGGATTGAGGGGAAGAAAGTGTTCATGGGGATAGCCCAGATCATGCTCGACGACCTGAACCTGCAGAACATTGCCATTGGATGGTACAAATTGTTCGGGACGTCGTCATTGGTCAGTGGCCCGCCCTCACTTGGCCTCTCCCGCCGCACTTCTTTAGCTAGTCTTGACTCCCTCAAACTCTCATAGTGACTACTCAGAAAACATGGGCTACTCAAAAACACCCCCAAAAATAAAAACACGTTGACGACCAGTCGGAAAAATAGACAAATAAAACGAATTTTGGTTTTTCATTTTAACAAATACATAATTTTACTACATTCATTTTAATCTATATATTACATCATAAATAACATGATATCCAATGCCTTCAAAATCAGAAACTATTTTTCTGATACCTAACTTAAGTCTAAATAGGTACGATTAAAATATAATTTACGTTAGGATTATCATTTTTTTAAATATTTCAAATTCATTCTCTTCGACAAATTATATTGATAACATGAATTTAAGTACAAATTTGGTTTCTCAAAACAATAAATTAATAAACAAATACATCAGGTATAGATGTTCATTTTTTAACAAATATTGCGTGATTTTTAATGAATAGTGCGTTTAAAGACTTGAATCATTCAAAAACTTTATAAAATCGTATTTAACCTTCATCATAGAATGAATTGAAATGTACGAAAACGTTCAAAACCTGTTGTTTACATACAATAAACAGCTAACTGTGATAACGCTGAAAGTTTAACTTGTGACAGTTTTGAAGTTGAAACCAAAATTCGATCACCCTAAAGCCCTAAACTGAAAATCCGCACAGGGACGTAGTTAGAAAAATTGGCCCACAATTCATTGGCTTCAAGTTACAGACTTCGTAGGTAACTTTATCAATTAGCTGCTCTTTGTTTGTGCTCAAGTCTTTTTATTTTTACGCTTTCAAAAAAAAAAATTTATCGCTCTGACGCTTTCAAAAAAATTATTTTTTGTCTCTTGGCTACGTGCTCGGATCGCAAGAAAAATCACTGGCGTGACGTTTTATTTTTATTTATTTGATTGATGTGGTTTGATTTGAAGTCTATGGTAGGCTGTGCTTTGATTATTCTTACCAACATATCGTTTCGTTCAAAATGATGTTGAAGTTCCTGAACAGGTATTTCAAAAGAAGGAAACATTCATCTTCATAATTTTTCTCGCAGAATCTGAATCCGAATCCGAAATTTAATGACTAAATGTCATAAATATTGTTTTACCAAAGGGGGGCCCACTCCCCTCCAGGAAACTGAGAACAAACCATTGAGAGTAATTTTATGTAACGTTGAAACGACCGTATTTTCCAATGTTTGTGAATTCTACCAACTCGTTAGTTTTCCTTCTCACTCAAAAATTTAATTTAAAGGGTACAATGCTCATCATCCCTATCCCAAATCACTAAATAAAATAGATCACTTATAGACTAGTGTGTGTGGTGGTGGTGGTGGGGGGGGGGGGGGACACCAGGGGTTCTTTCAGTGCTGCCTGCATTTAAAATTCGAAAGTTTCCTCATTCCTTCAAGTTATTCGATGAGAGAAACGCGAATCTAATGCGTATTTTCTCTAATGATGACAGATTTTTGGTTGGGTTTGAAGTCTAGTTTTTCTTAGTGATGAGAGGATGGTGAGGCCATAAGAGAATGGTGAAATATCTTAAATTAGGGTTGTCATCACATTGCGCGTTTTCCACTTATTTGAGATTTTTATTATGGAAGGAGAAATAAGAAGGTCTTGTGACAAAACATCGACAAATCTGTATTCACTCGATGTACAATCTTTTTCACTCTTCATCAAATTATTTTCCATGGTTAGGTCTCTACTTTCACTATCAGAAAATTTCGGATTCAGAGTCTAAGCCAGAAGTTATGGGGGCTAATGTTTGTACGTATAACCAAACTAGGTTACCACAATAAATATTTATGGATAACCGAAAGATAACGATGTGGAGAATATCAATAGATATGGATGTTACCATCAGTTCTTGTTCACCAAGTCAAAAGGTGAACCTGTATAATGAAGGCTTACGCAAATTTCGAAGTACCTGTATAGGTAGGTTATAAAATCCTACATTATTATTTTAATGACTCATTACTAAGCCATTAAACGGCTTCAAATCAAATCATGACCTACTTCATCTACAAAATCCGAATAACCCTCTAACTGCCTAGACAAACGGTCATGCACCCATTTGACCCGTGACGGGTCTTTCTTTCATCGTATTCATATAATATTTTTTCCTTGATTCGATTCTTTTTCCATTCATACAGGAATGATCCATAACTATCATGCTTCTCTTGGAACCAAAATCACATTTCGAAATATTTTGCATGTTTCGAAGCTTGGGATTTGCTGACTTATTTTTCGTTGGGCCGGATCCAAGCTAGTTTTTGTACAGTTCCACGCACATGAACACTATGATTATAGTAAGTTAGACTCATCCACACGATGCCCTTAATGACAGCTGGAATCAACGTACTTGCAAGCAAATTTAGTCGAGTAGTTTTGACGCCCCCCCCCCCCCCCGCGACACACTTCATGTACTGCCACCAAATGCATGGTGCAGTGTAAGAAACTCGTCGTGCTATATTTTATGTATTCTTTATATATTTAAATTATTCCAACACTTGTAACGTTTCACCCCCAAAGTAGTGATGATACATCTACTTGAAACCTCTCATCTTCCTTATGCATCATAATATTATCTTCGTAAAACATCAAAATAATTAAACCCGATTTTAACGAAGGCATCCATTCACACTCACCTTTTAAACAAACCAAAAAAGTTAAAACAAGTGGACAACATATATGTGGCTCTTCCTTTTCCTTCTTCTAACTCCTCAATTTCCAAACAGTATTGCATATTTAGCTAATAGTGGACATAGAATCTGAGAAATTTTACACCCCTAATTGCATGTTGCCATACATTTTTTTGGAATGTAAATTTTTACTAGAATAATTGTATGCCTTTATCATTATTAATTAAAGTCTCTTCATTATGAGCTAATTTTTGGTTTGGATGACCAATAAGTGGGGAAAAATAATTATTATCGACATGAAACAAAACCACAAACAAGAGTACGGTTTTTATTTTGAAAACGTAATTGCTTGGGGTAATCAAGCCAAATCGCTGTCAAGAATATTCTTTTTTTCAGTTTTGCATAATCGTCATTCGACAGAGACTGTTGTCTCACCAGGGGATACCCGACTTTCTGGTGTGGAACCAGGGCATCCCTGACTACCTGGTGCCCAACTAGTGCATCTATGAGTGCCTGGTGTCCAACCAGGGGATCGTCTGTCTGGTGTGAAACCAGGGCATTCCTGACAGCCTGACTCAGAGAATTTTGCTATTGTTTCAAATCTGTTGACGAGTTCCAACGTCCAAGACTACGGATTCTGTCTTCAAAGACTTCCCTTGTCATATAAAAGATTCCCATTCAATATTATGGTATTACTGGAACATCAATGAAAGCTCGATCGAGCATAGATAGGTACAACCGCCCTTCATCGAGGCTATTAGAAAAACTATTGGATAAACTTGGCCTTGGACATTCCAGTGAATCTGTCCGTGAATACAAGTATACTCCAACATTCCCTGGACATTCCTATGGACGCCTACTCAGGGCTATCAGAAACCTCGGAGATGAATGTAGGCTTGCTACATTTCCACTTGCATCTATCTTACTTTTTCCTCGCCCCGAGTGGAAATCTCAATGACAAATATTATGATAGGGGTAGATTGGAGATATTTGCCTCCTAGTAATGGAAGTGTTCTTCAGAATCGCCCAATGATAAAACCAAACCAGAAACAACTAAAACCCGAAGTTATAACCGACAGTTAGGTAATTACAATGAGACAACTAAAAATACCCAGTAAACAATGCATGGCCTTCTAAATTATAAGCTGAAGTTGGAACCATTCAAATAACATCACTGGTAGATGAATTCGACCGAGCCAACGGAAAATTCAAATACACAACACAACATCCAAGTCTACTTCTTCATTCGTTCTCTCGTTTTTCTCATTTTTGGTTTCTTCCTATTTTGCAGTGAGCCTCGTCCCAAGCCCGATGCCCTCGTCCCCGCTCAAGAGGGATTTAGCAGCCACGAGATGGACGCTGCACTTCGAATTCACCGGTTATATCATAATGATATCTGCGATAATATTTAAAAAAAATAATTCATTTATACGACGGAAACGTTTCCCTTATTTTGAATGCAGTTGGCTGATAATGTATTCCTGGTTTTCTTTATAGGTACCTACAAAAATGTTCTATCTACGTTTTGTCGGGTATGGGTTTGGGGAAATGGGCGAGATGGCCTATAATACTTATATTTTTATTAAAGGCCGTCTCGTCAGCGGCGGCTAAATAAAGCATAACGGTGGTTGGAGTTGATAAAGTGCAGAACAATGTGCATCGGATGTGTTGATTCAGTTCCACGCATCTTCTTTCAAAGTCCTCAGTTTTCTGTCCAGACAACCGGAGGATGCGGGTTCAGTTCTCATCCAAGGGTACATTTTTTCTGCGTTTTTCATCCCGTGTTCATAATTTCTATTACCCTCCACAGTCCTTGGTGGAGCAAATAAGCCCACAGTTACTTAACATAACCATTCGAAGGTTCCTGAACCATTCAGTACGCATTAGGATATGGTTTGCGATGTTGAGGATTTGGCTTTCTCTTGAGGGGGTTCGGGAGTTACCTACCCCGAGCACCACAAAACAAGATCGTTCTTCACCAGTCGCGGTTAGGTCACTCAAAATCGTCATAAACGCGTAATTAAGCTTGTTTATTACAATTCTTGCTTATTACCTACATATCAAACGAATCGTTAGAAGATGCAGTTTCATAATATTACATTTTTTAATGATTTGTGTCGACTTAGAAGCTCAGAGGTCCGAGAAAATTGCCCTTTTTTAGCAAAACATTTCACGTTTTTTCACTGCATTTTTTCCAATTTTTTTCGTCAGGTGCATCACTACTTTCCTACGTCGTCCTGTTTTTTTCCTTTACACGTTTAACAAATTTACCTCCAAGGATTTCATCAACTCTTCAAAATTTAAGTTTTGCGCCTGTACTGGTGATAATAATAGGTAGTAAAAAACTATACGTGGAAATTTGACTTCGCTTAATCGCTAAATGGATACTAATTACAATTGGCCAAGAGCCTTGGACGAACAGACAGCGCAAATCTTTTTGAATTGAACTCTTTTATGGCAGTTTGTGCATCCGTTTCTCCCGCAGCATTTTAGTTTTCTCTTCTGCCCACACCTTTGTCTTCCAACCCAAATACATCAATTCCAATGGCCGTTTCTTCAAACCCCCTGAGGTTTAGTTTATTTAGTTCTCCAACTCACTGGGATGTGTACAGATGTATATCCTAACCCCTGTTCCTTTTCTTTTCTCGTTTTCTCAAACCCACCGCCTTCTTCAATTTATTGCAGTTTCCGTGCAGTTTAAAAGCAGACGTTTCTCCGAACTCTAGTGCCCAAACATTGTCTTTTCACCAGAATTCGTTGCCATTTCGTCAGCCACTTCCCCAAACCCACCATATCTTGGTCCTCTTCTACATATACTTGCAGTTGTTTAAAAATTGTTTTTCTATATATTCACTATATCTCACCTCAATTGTCGATAAAACGTGTAGGTAACATTTTAAAAAATAATTCATGAGAGAGGGGGTCCAAATATTAGCGTTCTTTTCGTAGAGACTGTCCAAATGAATAGTGTCTAATACGACTGCCGCTATTTATTTCAAATTAAACGTTGAAACTGGAAACCTGCGAGTGGTATAATAATGGATCAAAACAATCCAACCTCCGAGAACTTGCAAGACGTCGCATAAAATGTCTAAAAACAACCGCATAAAATGTCATAACTGTTGTTTCCGTACAGTTCCAATGCTTTGTGATTCCATTGACGTAGAAAATCGGAGGGCAAATATGGTATCCCTTCTATTTAAACAAAAATCGTAAAAATACCTACGTCTTTATTCATATACCTAGTGTAAATATACTAAGACAAAAACCATGTGATATGAAACTTTAAAGAAAAATCGATTTTTTCCGTTTTTCTCGTTACCAATATTATATTTTAAAGTTGAATTTACAAAATAAAAACAACCCTGTTGTTATATTAATAAAAATATCTAATCAGTTTTTTATTGCCAAAGAAATTTAATAGGATATTTTATTGGAGTGTGACTTCATTTCATATTGTTCTTACTATTACTGTTGAAAAAATCACGATTTTGTTATCTTCAAAAGGTTATATGATTGTGGAAATAGTTTATCGAAAATGTTTTTTTATGTGGCGTAATTTATTGCATATATATTAGGTTTTAAGATAAGTTCCGGTCATGAAGCGCGTTTGGTACTTATGTGGTTTGGAATGGTTGAATTTTTCGTGAATTTCGTGTATTGATTAACATGTCGACTTTGTCGAGGGGAATTTCGAGTGCTGATATTGACTATTGATGTTTCTATGTGAACATATTAAATGGTGCTGTAATGTGTCCCATGTCCGAATCCGCTATCGCGTATGACCGTTTTGTATTTTTTCCATTTCATGTGTTCCTTCCCATTAGGTTAAAAATCGTCGGCTAGAATTCTTTGAACGAAATTTTCAACAGGGCTCCCTTGTTTGTTCACTAGTTGACATGAAAGTTTACCTATTGATTAGTCCGGAAGAAAGAACCTCAACCTATCTAGTAACCAGCTATGCAATCCCTTTTTGATAACGTTGAACTATTTAAACAAATTAATTTTAAGATACGATTAAAATGAAGATGTTAAAATTTGCATCTCGTTTTTAAAAAAATTATTCCGCCCAATTTTTTCCTTTTTGTTTTTTACAAAACAGTTTTGTTAAATAAAATATAAATGCAATCTCGCAGAACGCGCTATTTTCACCAGTTGAAAATTTTGGAACAAGCTTCTGCCCTATGAAAAGATAATATATGTCAAGCGGTTAATTTCATGGTCGGTGTTTCTTATGAATAACGTTGTATATGGATTTCATTTTGCAGAAAAATCGGTACGAGTGGATAGATGAATACGCGTACCTATATATTTGTATTAGTTTATACTGGAGACTGCTGGATGTATTGTACATATAAATGTACATGTCGTCGCCATGTTGTGTACTGTGTACTACCCTAATTTATGTCATATGACTGTGTATTATTCGTACTATCATTTGTTGTACTTATGTATAAAAACATATTCTTATTTCGTTTTTTCACATGACCAAAAAAAATTTTATGAATGGTTAAACAAATTTTTAGGAACTTGGAAAAATAATTTTAAAAAGCCTTTATTCTATATCCAGAAAACCTGAAGGATAACGACAAAACATCGTTTAATATCTTAAAATAACATGGAAAAATTATATATATACGTATATGGGAGTATACAACGCGGTATTATATACTTATATATATAATGGTGAATATGAATATAAAAACATTTCCTAGTTGTAAGTTACGTAGATTTTTTAAACTTTTATATTTCCCATCTGGCTTGTTCCCAAAATGTATATGCAGAAGAAACTTATGCTTTAGGTGCTTTCAAGCATTAACTTGTTTACAAATTTTAGATTTATTCAAAATAACGAGAACAAATAGTACACCTGGGTATTTTTATCAGTTTTAATGATGACAATATAACTTTTGGCTATAGAACTTATTTATTGCTAGTCTTTGTACATAACGTGCACATTGCGGATCCGTTTATTTTAAGTATAGGATTTTTTAAGAAATTATGATGAAACCATAGTGAAAATGAATAAATCTCGTCAGTCTTTTAAATACCTTTACCAAAAAAAATACTACAATAAATATTATCTAAGATGAAGCAACTAACTTGTAAAAGTAATGAACTGAAAAACTGATTAAATGCTTTTATAATTTTTTTTAAATAAAAAGGCAGTGTGAATAAGCGAAATTCTGTCTTCAAATTCAAGTTTAAAAAAGAAGATAAGCAAATTAAAAAAGAGGTGCCCGCATGTTGACTGGTTTATAAAATTGAACAGAATATTATAGTAATCATAGGGTTGCATTCAAATTTAAAACTGCCTATACAAAAGTGCAAAAATCCGCGGATCGTAACTGAAAATTATTGTTGATAAACTTTTTGCAAGACGCTTTTACGATCTTATGACGTTTTAGCTATGAAGCGGCGGAAATGGTAGACGAGACAAAACAACAGCGGTAGATGGGAAATATCGCGTGGTAGATAGTAAGTTGCAGCTGTAAACGGTTCAAATTATATAACTGAGAGTGTCCTTGTGTCGATAGCTATTAAAAATTGTCCAGCGTTTTGGGAAATACCTTACCTACCTACAACTTTAGTAATTGACAAAAAAGGAATTTCATTTGTCTACATCCCCATCTTCATTTTTGCCTAATGTAGAAATTCTAATCTAATGCGAATCGATGTTTAAATTTTATTGTAGTTTATACGACTTATAGCACTGACACGTCAAGTTAAACTTTTGGCAAATCAATTTGAACTTTTAGCGAATCAATTCAAATGTTTGGCAAATCAATTTAAACTTTTGACAAATTCATTTAAACTTCAGGAAAATAAATTGAACTTGGACAACTAAATTTAAATTTTTCTTTCGCAATATTTTTTATTTAAAATACAACATCAAACGTACCAAATGCAATACGTATACGAAATACATCAGAACGAAACGAAAGAATAATCATTTGAACGCGAAGTTAATTGATAAATAATAGTATTATGAAGTTAACTGATGGAGCAGGCTTCTCTTCAGTAGGTTAACGGCGCTTCCTTTTCAGTGGAGAGATTGTCCTGTAGCAGGACAACCTCTCCATCACATAATTGGAACATAATTATAATTATGTTCCTAATCATACGGGAGGAACATAATCATAATATTTCTGCTGTAGCAGGCCAGGAACATATCCATCACGTAATTGGAATAATCGTATGTTGTTCAAATGATTATTCTTTCGTTTCGTCTTTAGTATATTATATATATTGCATTTGGTACGCTTGATGTTGTATTTTAAGTAAAACGTATTGCAAAAGAAAAGCTTAAATTTATTTGCCTAACGTTTATTTTTATTTGCCTAAATGTATTTATCAAAAGTTTAAATTGATTTGCCGAAAGTTTAATTTAATGTGTTAATACACATTCATTTGGCTGAAATGATGAATGTGGGATGTTTTTACATTCTGAGATGTGAGCGTAAAAAATAAATTGTCATTAATTTTATGGTTAAGTGTTCGGTACCAAAAATGAATCTTCTGCAACAGATCGTTCAAGAATATCCTGGCAAAACAACTCAAATTTATTGGGGTACCAAAAACAAAATAATAAATAATTTATATAGTATCAATTTTTGGTAATACTTTATTCAACATATAAAACTTGCGTATCAAGGTGTAGAAGTTCCCGAAAAGTTATCTTGTGATGTGAGCGCATGAAAACCTGTGTTACTGCATAGGTGGTATGGAATTTAGACAACTGTTCTTCATTGAATTCCGAAGCATTTTACTCACCTTCAAATCTCAAGACTTTCACCATGAATGAACTGTTTTGAAGTAGGTAGGTATGTACCTAAAGCATGTTTTATCCATACACAAGTAGTTTACAATTATTCATTAATTTCAATTATTACGGCATTGGATTTATTATTTTCTATTCAGGTAGGAAATAATCTTTATTTCCGCGGCAAAGACACTCTCAGAATCGCGTATTTAGGAACAGAATAGAATGTCGTGCGAGCATGAACGGCCTTGTAACGAATTGAAAATTTACCTCCCCTCCCCTACCCCGCACACGATTACCAAATTAACTCAACAAATAACAGCCGAATTTTACAGATTTTTACCCAACTGATTTCCCGGTTATTTTTAAAACTCGACTATTTCTAAACCCCGTTATGTTTCTAATTACGGTATTATTTCAACACATTATAATCTATAACGGGGGAAATGATGGACACGTTTTTCCCGACTTTATAAGCTTGGTTACCTATTCATTGTTAAACATATCGGCATCGTGTGATTTTTAGATTCGTATTTTTAAAAATATATTATATATATATAATTTTAAAATCAATAGGTAATTATTGAAATCCTAAAAAGCTTTTTTTTATCGTTTGTTTTACCATTTCCTGACTTTATATTTGAACCTGTATTATACATAGATATTCATTGATTTGTTTCATATAAGTAGGTACTTACCACTGATTTGTACTGATAAATATTGATTTGTTCCAAATAAGTCTCAATGTTAACGAAAATCCTTAGGTTGATCTTTATTCTTCAACAAGTTCCTTAAAATGAAACTTCCTATTCATTAACGTTGTTCTCAGAGATAATAAATTACAAACACATTGTGAAACCAATATGGATTTTCATGAAGGTAACAGAACCACTGAAAATCAATGGAAATAGGTAGGTGCCTACGCCTAGTTTGAAACAAAACATTTTGCATGGATGTTATAATAGAACACAACACCAGTCATACATTCTATTCATTTTCATACCAGTTGTATGGTTGCTCTTGAATAGTACTGTTACTTGAATTATTATTTCTGTTTAGAAGGCTACTTCCAATAAATGTATATAGGTAGGTAGGTATTCCTTAAATCCGTTTACTTGAGAAAGTTCTAGAAAAAACAGTTTCTTTTTATGTAATAATTATTATCATCATACATAGTTGGCGCAGACAATACGATCATTCCTTCATTCTGGAAACATTCTCTTCTCTGTGTATACCTCCCGATATTTTGTTATTAAAGATTTATTGTGAATAAAACGAACCCAAATTATATTTTTTCGCCCTACTCGAATTCTTTTGTTAGTGATACATACTCAAAGCGTTATATTTTATTATTATCTACTGAAATGTTATATTTGCGCTTTTCTCCCCCGTTTATGGCGTTTGTCTTTCCTAACTTTTCTGAAATATTCGTCGGTATTAGTCATCCACATAAATCTTATGGGTGGCTAACAACGTGAGGAAGAAATGTGTGTTATCTACCTGCGGAACGGAGTCCTTTATTTTTCGAAAATGTTTTAGTGCGTTAAAAAGCTGTTCCCGATTGTGATACCTCTTGGCGGTACTTGAATTTTTGGTGTCCACTCTGATTGGGGGGAAAAAAATGATATGCGGTTGTCAATGTTTGCAATAATTCAAGCGAATGACATAAAGGAAATACATTTTGTAAAACGAGGAGTATTTTTGTTTAGACTAAACATTTCTCAAGACTAAAAAGTTGTCCCCCGTTCGTATTTACACAACTATTTATGCTCAAAGCCGTCTGAACAAAAATACTCTGATGTATTCCATCATTGGGTTATGATATAAGTTTAAAGTCGTTTTCTGTTTTGAAATTTCGAAGAGATGCCTATATGAGAAAGGATTTTCAGTAAGACCCAACGTTGGACAAGAATCCTTTACACCAAAAAGAAATCCTTTAAAAAAATTATTTAAAAAAGAAGAAAATATCATGATACTTAAGAGCTTTAATCTGCGAAAGAAATTTATGAAGTAAGGTATAATTGTATATAAAATATCTTTTCCTTGTAGCATACTGGCCTTTTATTTTAAAAATTTTGTATACCTATGTTGGATCATATCTGCTTGGCAT
Source organism: Leptopterna dolabrata (assembly GCA_954871275.1). Taxonomy (NCBI): domain Eukaryota; kingdom Metazoa; phylum Arthropoda; class Insecta; order Hemiptera; family Miridae; genus Leptopterna; species Leptopterna dolabrata. The sequence continues at coordinate 35,705,610 of OX940982.1, read as the reverse complement.
AAGTATAGTTGTACATATTCAGAAACTAACATTTGTACGAGTTACAAACAGGTAGTTTATATGTAAATATATCAGTTATTTAAAACGCGCTTGTTATTCAATTTATTCATTCCCCAGGTTTTATTCAACATCTGACGGAATTTTATGGAATCTATACCTAACGTGGACTATGTGTCGTTTTCCAGCTCTGAACTTTCGGCTCCTAAACCCTGATCCCCCGCATCAGGTTCTTTGTAGCTACGTTTCATCGAGATATCCGCATTCAAACAGAAGGATTATAATAAATTGACGGTTGCGCACGCACAGAAGAATGAGGTGAAAAAGATCCCACATCGATTTATGCAGAGGTTGTACCGAAATCATTTTTCAATATGATTCACAAATAAAATACCTTTCCCGCGCGAAAATGGACCCAAAATCAATCAATAGGTACCCATTGAACTACTTAAAATTAAACTAAATTCCATAACAAATGAACGTTCATTTCCTACCTAAAGTAATGAAAAACAACTTTTAGAGCGAAAAATCGAGATAATTTGTGTAGATATAACAGTTTTTCTCCTAAATTTCAACGTACCTACTCTTCGAAAATTTGCTCATTTTTATGTGTTTGATAACATCATTAGTTACCTACCTACCTCATTTATTTATATCGGTTTCCACTGGGGGGGGGGGGGGGTGGGGGGTTACTTGTTCTATTTCCTTTGTATTGTTTTACAATTTATGAAATCTTTCTATTTCCATGGTCAGAATCAATTTAGGGTCAAACTATTAGGTATCACATTGTTTTCTCTGATGAACTAGTAATTTTTATGCCGAATAATTTGTAAATAATATTAAACTGGCTCGCTTTTTGTAAAAGATACCTATTAGTTAGTTATAGCCAAGTATTTCAAGGGTACCTTTTACGTACAGAATCGCGACCTAAAGAGCAGAGATATATTTATACAGAAAACAGTAAACAGCCATGGAAGTCGTTTTCTGCTAAGTAGATCGTTTTCTAATAGATTTTACGAAGGCTGAACTTCGGTGAAACAGGAGTTGCGTGATTGACTGAGCCAAGAAAAACGCTGTAATAAATTATGAATCCCAAAACCCAATTTATTATAGAGATACCTACCTAACTATTTATTAAGATGCCATTCGTGGATCATAATCTTCTGCGTTCTCTGACGATCTCCACCCACAGCGTTGAACTGAGGTTTATGAGGCACAGTTTTTTACTCTTCTTAGAATGAATTTCACCTTTCCTCAGTCCTCACATTCAAGTTAAACTAATAAACTTACGCCAGTATGTACCTGCGCTCTTTTCCTACTTTTTATTTTGGCTTAGTGTCAGAGTTTAGTAATATAACTTGAATATTTTTGAAACTCTTGCCTACGCAAGTTTATTGGAATTAATAGTGCGTTACTACGCATTTGATGAAGTGTCATCACTGCAGTGGCCTTGGGCCTTGGTTGATTACACGGCGCAGAAGGCGACTCCACCTTCAAGACTGTTGGGTAACGCGGGTTTAGCCTAACCTAGAGCCTAAGTACCTCCGGTTCGCACCCAACTCGAATTACTTCTTGAGACCTGACAACGACATGAGCATTATAGAGACACCTAGCGTGCTGCGGTTGAATCTTCAAGGAGAAGGCGAGTAGGTATGCCTCGACTTGACATAGGTACCTAGACGGGATTTTAGTTACATGCCACGGCAACTCGACCTTAGCGACAGAAACTGGGCCGAGTTCGTCAGATCTCCACAGACAGCGCTAGAAGCTTCTCCTCATCTTAGCTTAGATTAGCGTTAATCTGTTATACTTATTTATTTATATATATCATCACAAAATACGATTTAGGGCGGTTGCCCCATTTACATTGTACCAATAGTAATTACTATTAATTTGAGTAGGTAGGGTAAACAAGAAAATTACATTTGAAATATTTTTTTAAATATGAAAAATTAAATAAGATAAGAAAAAGAAACAGCGCTTAAGAATTCCTGTTGCCCAAGAAGTGAGCCCTGAGAGCACCAAGTGAAGCCCGTGATCTCAACTGCAATGGAAGCGAGTTCCACAGTCTTGCACCCGCCACAAGGAAGGAGTTATGAAAGTGAAGAGATGTTGAGTGACGTTGATTAATAGTTACTGAACGATTAGAGGAAGACAATTTGAAGAAGTCGCGTAGAAAAAAAGGGATTTTGAATCTATCGGGATGAAAGAGTTTAAAAATTTGTGAGACACACCTCCATTCGAAGAACGAGGAGAGGTTTGTTCCCAAAACGAGAGATTTATCAGTGGGATCCAGGTGGCCTCTTGATCTCCTCCCCAAAACATAGGGCGTACAGGAGTTGAGAGCAACCTCCAAACGCCTCAAAGATGACGCATCAAGGGAAAGGCCAAACAAAATGTCACAATAACTAAAAAAGGGAACAATAAGGGCACTAATTAACCTGAGACGCATCATCGGAGAAATGAAGAAAACCAAGCTTAAAAAGGGAATGAAGTGCACCATAGATCCTCCTACAAACAGCCGAAACCTGGTGATCCCACAATAGGGTGCAGGAGAGAAAAACTCCCAAATTTTTCACTACACAAGAATAAAGAATTACCGATCCATCGATCATGATAGGTGGCAATGATGTATTAGGAATACACTCCTTGAAAAATAAAATTGCCTGGGACTTCTTAGGGTTAACGTTAAGCAGATTTCTTTGACACCATTCATGGATAGAATGAAGTTCAGAATTGATAAGAGAGATAGTATTATGCAGCAGAGTAACAGGGCACTGAATAAAAAATTGAAAATCATCAGCAAACAGGAAAAAATATGAATGTTTTAAAGATTCTGAAATATCATTAATAAACAGAGAGAATAGTAATTGCCCCAAGACAGATCCCTGAGGAACTCCTGTCCTGAGACCATCCACACCAGACTTACTATTACCAATACAGACGGACTGACTGCGACCACTAAGATAAGAACTGAGCAAGGAACAGGCTGACCAACTGAATTTATATTGAAACTTCAATTTATTGAGCAAAATATTGAAGTTTACAGAACGCATTGGAAAAATCAAGGAGAATTAAAACTGTTTACAACTTTTTTCAATGCCACCACGCACTGATTCAGTGAGAGAAAGGAGGGTGGTCGCACAGCTATGGCCAAGCCGAAAACCAGTCTGATAAGGAGATAAAAAATTATTGTTGCGAATATGTTCAAGAATCTGTTTATTAACTACTTCTAAAATGACTACTTCTAAATACTGTGATATTATGTCCAGTATCAGATATTATCTCAGATATTATGTATCTGAGAGCTCTCCAACGAGTTGTGAACAATTTCTGGGCGAAAGTTGTACATACCTACGAATTTTGCAACTAATTTTTGTATCTAAATGAAAACCATTAGAAAACTGATGCTGAAAAATTGATTACCCAAACAAAAGTCAAGTATTTGTCCGCCAGACTACAGGTAGGTACAGGACAGATCAACGAGATGCATTTGAGAGAGATTTTCGAAAGATGCCTAATTAATATTGTCTATTAATGCTGCAATAATAGGTAGGTAGCAAACCGTGGTTTTAATGCGTAAAATTCAGAATTTACGAGTGGCGGGAGGGAAACTGTGGAACTCCCTTCCGTTGGGGATACGTGTGTTGCCCTCCTTGGGGTCCTTCACGGCTCATGCAAGGAATCATCTTGACAGTAAGTTTTCTTGTTCTTCCCATTTTTTCTCGATCTTCCTTTCTCTCGTTTTCATTTTCCTCCTTTCAGCCAGTACCACTTTCGTCCATAAATACCTACTTATTATTGCTATTCATACTTGCTACATTATTGTTTTCTAGGATCTGTCCACTTGAATTTTTTAGTTTTTCTGTATGATTTAAGTTCGTATTGTAAATTTATAGTTGCCCTATATATCCATGTACGCAATGAGGGAACAAAAGTTCCTATGTCCATTGTCAAAAACAAAAGAATTAAATTGAGCGGGCTCGGCCCCTAGTGAACAGCGCTGCTTTACCCCTGGCGGAAGTCTGACGAACCCGGCTCGGTGTCTGTCGCTAAGGTCGTGTCAGGGAGAGCGACTACGCTACCGTTCCGAACACCATTTTGACACTTGTTGCAAAAATGATTGTCATGGAGGAAGAACATATGAACTTAGCGACTTGTATGACTATTGTAAAATGCCAAGACTAATTTTCAATAATTAACGCAGGTCATTTAATTATATTAGGTTGAAATTTGATTGATCAGTGCTTACCAATAAAAAGCAGGGGGGAAAGCAGTTTATGATTGTATTTCCAGAAGTGGCGCTTGGAGCGGCAGCATCGACAATCGACAAGAGACGCAGTTCTATATCGAGCTGCCTCTTATCATTATCGTTATCGCATAACGTCGGAGCAGTCTAGTGCGACGTAAACAATAAAAAAAAACTTTACTGCCATTGTACTTTTGCATTCCCATTCGACCTGCTAATCTCACATCAAAACGCTCTCAGCCGTGAAACGTCGAACGGTTAAAAAAAAGTTTTTTGTTTCACAGAAAATTTTCCTCTCTCTACCCACCGCGCATTCCTTCAGAGGCTGAGTTCATTCGGTTCCGTCACATTCCTCGCTGAAACGATCAATTTCGTAGTCCTGTTGGTTCGTCTCTGAGTCCGTATCCTGGTATGCCCACAGCAGCCCTTCGAAAAAGCACCGGTGTTGTCGTAAAATGGATTTGAAGAAATGGAACATCTTCGCCCTCCTGGATAATGATTTTGCTATGGAAGTCAAACTGATGTGCGTTTTCGGTAAGTCAAAAAAAATTAATCTTCCTACGTAAAAGTACCGTGATATGTATAGTTATTGTGCAAGTAGGTACGAGCTTCTCCATATCTTGGCGTAGGTGACAGTTGAGGTAACGTCAGTGTTCTTGTTACTGTTTCTGGTAGGGGACTACCCAAAGTATACCATTCCTACTCGAAGCAAATTATTACTTTGCTTACTTCCACCACCACCATTGTTTTACTTTGCAAATAATTAGGTACTAGTAAATATTGCTTTAGCAAATTCTACTCTTCAACGTGGCGCTTCTGTATCGGAAATGGTGAAACTCCAAGACCAATGAGGAGAAAGCTATGAAGCCCCGTCTGGTCAGGAAAGCAGCGAAGGATTGTTGATTGAATCCAAGTTTCTTGACCAAATTAAGGGATTCTGACGTTGAAATCTACGTTTTCACATTTGTTTACCATTTTAACGTTTAACCATCCCACGTAGGTAAATCATTGATGAATGGCATCATCTTGGATAAATGTATTGTATTCTAATAGAATAATGCTTTCCCTATTTTAGGGATACTAATGATCATCTGGCGTAACCAAGCGCACATCAGATTAACATGAATGGACAGAACTGGGAAGAACAGTCTTACCAACTTTGTAATGACCTAGATGAATGAATATTATTGGATGCAGAGGTGCAAACGAATCAGGAATTTTTTATGAATTCTGTCCTGAAACTGGTTTCAGAATAAAAGTCAGATAGAAACAGATTTTTACAAACAATAGGAATGGAGACCGCTGAGAAAGTTACAAGTTCCGCCGCTTTATTCCTGTTTTTCATCGCGCCAAAGGTTTCAGCGTGAGCCTGCATGGACGCTAATATTTAAATTATCCATGACTTATTTTACTACTTTTTCCTAAATGGTCTGTATAAGGTGCTTGGAATAGGTGCGCCACAGGCTCTCACGACCCTGAATTTACTGCCATCAGAACTAGTACTAATATGCTCGATAGTATGTAAGGTAGGGCTGGTGCAAGTTATTGTAAAAATAGGCGTTGTTAAAAAAGAATAAGTAAAAAAAGGCTGAAGTAGTTGAAATATCATTTAAATTCGTTGCCTCAGGTGCTCATGGAAACGAAGCTCTGATTGTGATGAAGAACGACGATGTCTACGCTCTTGGCGCCAATTCGTCCGGATGCCTGGGGCTCGGATCACTACCCAGCACACTCCTCCCTCAGAAAGTTACTTCTCTGTGTAAGAAGGGCATCATTGGTAAGTTTAATTTACAGTTTTTAGGTGTTATACCTACACCCCTGCTCCATGCTGACATGGGTGTAGGTATAACACTATGATATGAATCGATCAGTTCTATTCAAATCGATATGAATCGATTATATTAGAACTGATATCTACAATGTAGAGATTTGACAGCACAAGTTCAAAATAACATAAGTCAGACTTGTGCTTTCATCCTCTCATTCTCTTCAGGCTTTGCTTACGGCAGCGGCCCTCACGTCGTGGCGTTTACAACCAAAGGAGATGTCTACAACTGGGGCCACAATGCCTACTGCGAGCTTGCGACTGGCTCGACAAGCCAAAGCCTCGTCCCCATCCAAGTGGAGGGCAGTCTCTCAGACAAGATCGTGGTTGAGGTTGCTTGCGGCAGCCACCATTCCGTTGCTCTCACCACTGAAGGCGAGGTAGGTCGAGTAGCACAAAGACCTGTTCACTCAGTGACTGTTGCTGTCAGTCATAGTCAAAGCGGTAGTAAAATCAGTGACATGGTGACCGTTGCTGTCATGACAACATTTACTGTCGCACTATCAGCTTTGACGTGATAGTTCGAAGTGCAGCTGCTCTCTGAACTATGAGGTCAAATGTATGATTGTAAGACAGTCCTACAATGACAGAAAACATGTAAATTTTCTAAGTTGTTTCTTTAATACTGCCGTGGTAGCACTGCCTGTTATATTTGACACTGTAGTTTGGAGAGCAGCTACACTAATTGCACTTCCTTATTAACGTATGGAGCAGTTGTTATGTTGTCCTAAAATCCAGTCCTACGTAGGTTTATGCGTGGGGTCAAAACAAGAGTGGACAAGTTGGCTCAGGAATGAACCCGAATCAGTCGACCCCTCGTAAGGTGAACAACTCTATAGGTGGAAAATTCATCATTGGTATCGCCTGCGGGCAGACTTCTACCATTGCTGTGACCAACAACGGCGAGGTAATTTATTAAAAATCTCACAGGGTCTATTTCCATAACTTGGAGTACCGTTGTTGTATGTGGTCTTCCCATCTGAACTTACAACGAATCATTGCGACAGGTATATGGCTGGGGGTACAATGGAAATGGGCAGCTTGGAGTCGGCAATACCGTAAACCAACTCAACCCCTGCAGAGTGATGGCGCTGAGCAACACTGTGATAGTCAAGGTAAATTTATTTGATTGTTTGATTAGATCATCGATATTTCTGTCTACACTCATTATTTCATCACCTTGTCCACCACCTACCACTTTTTCTATTTTGGTTGGAAAATTGTATGTAACAGGTCGTTTGTGGAAACTCCCACACTTTGGCGCTCTCCGACGAGGGGAAGGTGTACGCTTGGGGTGCCAACACGTACGGTCAGCTGGCAATGCCTACTAAAGCGAATGTTCCTCAACCGGAACAAATTTTGCAGCAAATCGGAAGGTATTTTACATTTCTAACAGTAGAATCCCACTAATCCGGCCCCCGATAGTCCGGTTTAAAGAACTCATTAAAACTAATTTCCGAATAAGATTTTTTTTTTATTTACATTCTTACTAGAAATTTCGATTTCATTAACAGAAATGTATTATTTAAAAACTGAATATTTATAGGGAAAGGAGGAAAACTTAGATCTATGTATAGGTACGTTATGTAGTATTGAAAATAAAATTAAGCTGAAGGAAAAGGTGCATTTATAGAGAGAAAAAACAGCTATATTTTTCTCGTGCATTGTGCAGTAAATCCCGTTTAATCCGGACTAGGTGATTCGGACGGTGTCCGGCCCCATCTAGTCCTGATTAGCGGGACTCAACAACCTGACATTGCAAAATGAAAAGATGTCCTCTGTACAACCTCCTGCAAATCTACGCGTATTCTCAGGGAAAAATTATGATAAATCAATGAAAGCAGTGGCCTTGGCGTTTGACCTTTACCACACCCGCTGAATTGATGCGGTGGCGTGTTTTGTTACAGGATCGTGGACATAGCTGCCTGTCACTACTCACACATATCTGCGGCGATGGCCCAGAACTCCAGGGTGTACATGTGGGGACAGTGCCGCGGTAAGACTTGTTTATATTCACTCTTGATAGGTTGGTATTTTTGTGTTGAAAAAAATTCCTTTAAATTGTGATTGTATGTGTTGTAGGTTTGATTATAACATGTTACAACCAGTTATAAGTATAAATATTTTTATATAAGTAAGTTCTTAAATAGAAGTTCGGCTCTTTGTTATTTTAGTTGCTGCCTTCATATTTTGTTTACCAAAAGCAGAATACGAATAGAAAGAAGGAAATTTTTCTGCTTACCTGAGTGTTTGAATAAATACTGTAAAATGGGGTAGACGCCAGTGGGGTTGCTATGGTGCATTTTTTTATGTTTTTCGACGTTTTCAACCTCGATATCGTTCGGATTGTATTTTATTCAAAAACTGCATCTATCAACGAGTTTTTCTACCGGGCCTTTTTTTCCAATGATCATTCCTATAGGTGGGGGGGGGGGGTTTACACTGCCTTTTTCAAGTTTAATTCGCCATTAGAATGCTTTTGTATCATTTTGACCCCACGGAATGAATTGTTTTTATTGCTAAAATGATTCATTAGACTTGGAACGAATAGGTATGTCATATCAATATTTTTCATTAATAGGTCTTGAAATAATTTGTAATGGAAAAAAAAGTTTGCACTAAAAATAATTTTAGCCTACTTAAACTTTTTTTAATGCAGCTTTTTTTTTCATTAAATTAATGAAAAATATTGAAATAGAAAAGATTGACATATTCGTTCCAAGTCTAATGAATCATTTTAGCAATAAAAACAAGACATCATTAATAGTATGAGGGTACCTACAGGAAATGAATAGTTAGTCGAGGGTAAATGAAACGTAAAAAACTTCTTTTTTTCTCCATACATAATAATCTCAAAATTAATGGAATCTCAAAATTACAAAATACTTCATCTGCTCATCTACTCAACAGTTGAACTGCTATTTGGCGCAAGTTGATATTTTTCCCATAGGAACAAAGGGTGTCTTCTAGGAGTTCGGGAACTCAGTTTCAGAAATTTTCCCCTCCCGTTGCTTTTTACAACCGTTCAGGGGCGTATTGCGGTTGGACCTTACCCCTCACTTCTTCAAATAGGTACTTCCTGTACGTTTTAAACTCAGTTTCAATCATCACAGCCCCAATTCGTCTCTTACGTTCAGTGGGTTCACTTGAGGAAATTATGCTGACAACGAACCATAAAAGCACCTTCTGTACTTCAAAGTTGGTTCTGTTCTCCTTGTGGATTCTGATTCTTCCTCAAAATTCAGCCATTTCCATGTCAGGCAGCAATGGTCATTACTATGATCACAGTGGAAAGTTTACTTGGTACTACCCTACCCGAACATGTCTATCCACCTGCCTCAACATCTGTGTCCATCTCTATCCTGCCTGAACATGTCTGTCCACCTGCCTCAACATCTGTGTCCATCTCTATCCTGCCTGAACATGTCTGTCCACCTGCCTCAACATCTCTGTCCATCTCTATCCTGCCTGAACATGTCTATCCACCTGCCTCAACATCTCTGTCCATCTCTATCCTGCCTGAACATGTCTGTCCACCTGCCTCAACATCTCTGTCCATCTCTATCCTACCTGAATATGTCTATCCACCTGCCTCAACATCTCTGTCCATCTCTATCCTGCCTGAATATGACTATCCACCTGCCTCAACATCTCTGTGCATCTCTATCCTGCCTGAACATGTCTGTTCACGATTCTATGAAATGCATATATCTCCGGTTTTTGACAGGTCAATCTGTGATGGAGCCCACACTGACGCCGTTTACAAGTCTACACGAAGCTTTCGCGTACTACTCCCTACCATCCGTCACTTATAAACCTGTGACAATTTCCTGGGATCACGACAGCACTGTTGAGAGCAGTATCAAAGCCGCCTTCGACGATCAGGTCATTGTTTTTCTGTATTCGTCACCCTTAGTGATATTTTTATCGATACTGTGGATTCAATATTACTGAACTGTCGAAATAAAAGCGGTGGTATAGTATCGAATGATTTCTATCCGAAGTTCAAAAACCATATCTAGATAAGATAAAATGTAGGTAGTAATTTTAAAAAATGAATAAAAAATGTTCAACAAAGAAAACCCGACTTCAAAAAGGTGTACTTATTATGTAAAAAAAAGAGTAAAAAATAATTGTTATGCTCAACAAACGTAATTTACTCAAATTCCAACTAAAATAGTATGGAAAAGCAAGGGAAACAATATGAAGGCTATGTGTGGGGTTCTTAGTTGAAATTTGGCGCCGTCTTCAAAAATGTTGTTGCTTCGGCTTTGATTAAATAACGTTTGTTGAGCATAAAAAGCAGTATTGGAATAATCGCTGGACAAACTTTTTTTTAAAATATATATATTTAAACAAATTTAAAAATTAAAAATGGTTAATTAAATATTTAAAATATATATTTAAAACATTTTTTAAAAAAAGGTCGATTTGAGAATCTCCTTCTTTTTTGAAGTTGGTTAAAAACTAGGAAAAGTCAGTAACAACGAAAGAATTTTTGTCGTATGTGCTGGGATTTATCCAAAATTGCCATTCATTTGTTAAGCTTTTTTTGTAGCTTGATTCCATCTGAAGGTTGTTGGTTGTATGATTGTTTTGTCGGTTTTAGGCTACAAGCGATCTGATCATTCAAGTGGATGGCAAAGACATCTACGTCCATAAGGCTGTGCTGAAAATACGTTGCCAACATTTCCGTTCCATGTTCCAGAATCACTGGGAGGAAGATAGCAAAAAGTAAGAACAACCATTACAAGAAAATTATAACACAAGCAGTGCCAGTATTTGTGGTTACTGTTCCATAGAGGGTTGTGGCTCCGGTTTGGGGAGGACCAATAACAACTCCACGCGAAATGTTGAGGATCCTTGAGTCGCATCCTGATATCCACAGTTATCCCTTCACAAAACTTATCTGTGAAATTCAATTAAATGAAAACTTCTTTATTGACAAGGGCTCAAGCCTGTTAATGCATGGGCCCATGGGTAATGCTTCGTACAATAAGTTGCCCAGGTTTCGATGGGGCAGAGGGAGTACGGTCTTTTCACGAGTCCCTGAAATTCTAATCTTACTGTTTCCTCCAGAAGTATTATGTTCTCACAATTAGGTTCACTGATCACCGATTTTTATGTTTTCAGTGTTTTGGAAATAACCCAGTTCACGTACGAAGTGTATCGAGCGTTCCTCCGTTACTTGTACACTGATCAAGTGGACCTCCCACCCGAGCAGGCTTTAGGTAATTTTGGTTCAGATTAATGAATAATCTTATGTGCTATGTGTTTTATCAAGGGTAATGAAAGCAGAGTAGAATGATGCAATATCCACACCGCAAATCTTAGTTAGTTCATGTAATTGCCACCAAATGTGAGAAAACTAACCTTGCTGCAGAGGTATTGTTTCGAATTTTATTGATGCCGATTTTTGATTTTTTGAGTGGATATAATTCATCGCTGAAAATTCTGGTCACAATTCAAATTTTTAGGATTTTACGAACTGGACTGTTCTTCGACCCGTTTTTCCGCTTCAAATGCCATATGCTCAGTCGTTTGCAAAAACATCTGCATTTCGTCAGCTTTCAAACGGCATAATCAACTTTAATTTTACTGTGCTAACTGGGGGAAGAAATGGAGTACGAATGCAGAAAAACGTGGAATTTTTGTGGAAATCAAGTGTTTTTGGACTTTCCATGACCCCAAAGCTGATGAATTTAGTTTTGACTTCTGCTTATACTCGTACTATTATTTCGCCCTCGAATGGTCTCTCTCTCCTCGATAGACAAGGTGATGAGGGATTTTCAAGTCCTTTTCGTAGACCGAAGGTTCAGAGGGCGCTGCAGCCCTTGAAGACAAAAAGAGAATTTTGAATTTACAGTAAAAGTTCAGGAAGTTACGGTAATTTTAGTGACACAAGGTCGAAAACATCTTAAACGTGAAAAAACTCAGAAATTAAGCTGGATAAGAAAAAAGTTAGTTTTGTTGCAAATTAGTTTGTTGTAGAATGGATTCCTGAAGTTAATGTGCTTTATCCTGGGACCTTTATCCTGTATGTCAACTAGTATTCTCGAATTTTCGCTTCATAGCGCAGCAGGTCGGTATCCGATGGTGTTTTAATATAATTAGGAAACTGTTTTATTCCGTGTTCACGGTAAATAAAGCGCCTACTGCAATATAATTTCAATCCAAAGAAAAGAGCGAAACATTTGTACAGCTCCCACAAATGCACAGTCTGACAAGTAATTAGGCCCTGGTGAAAACACACCAACACAGTCATCAATCATCAGTGCTGCCAGGATCACAAGGTGAACAGAGTAGTTAGTTCTGGTTTGTCACTTGACGCGCCCCAAACAGAAACGTTATAAAATAATCCAGTACTATGTAGATGAAATACCTACATAATGTTGATTTCACAGTGATTGTAGGCTATAATTCTTTAGGGCACCTGGAACGGCATGGGTGACTGACTGTCTTTACAGATGTATGGAATTGTGGATGCTATACTTAGTTACCAAATTGTTTGGCCGCGCTAGTGTCACCCACCTGAATCGATACAACCTGTACACCAAAATAAAAAACCGTTGTGTGATAATTTGCAGCGTTTTTGGTAGCTTCCAAAGATGAAGTTTCACCATGAACCTACCTGTTATGTGTGATTTCAGAGCTACTTGACTTGGCCAACGCCTATTGCGAAGATTCGCTCAAGAGGATGTGCGAGAAACTGATGAGACAGGGGATCGACGTGGAAAACGCTGCTGTCCTGTACTATAACGCCATTACTTTTCATGCCAAGGTATGCGTTACACAGGGTGTCCCCGTTCACCCCTCCCCCCTTCCATTAGGAAGCCACTTCCTCTTGATTTGTTTACGTTGTCAAATCAAAAATCGAGATTTCGAGATAATGTTGGATAAGTTGAAATTTTGACACAAACCTTGTTTTTCAAATGGGAACCCCCATGTTTTATTGCAGATTCAGATTCTACGTGACATTTTAAGAAGAAATGAACCTTCAGTAAAAAACGCTGCCGTCCTTGTCACATAGGTTTATTATTTATTGGACATCCATGCAGAAATATTGGCTGTTAGTTTATTGTTTCTTTCATGTGCAGTAATTGAAATAGCTGGGTTTTTTTTGTTTCCACCAATTTTGGCGTCCATAATCACGAATTAGGCTCCTATTTTTGACTAATTGTCTTTGATCATTGATAGTGCCATTTAATTGCCTTGATACCATGTTAATTCTACTTCTATTTCTTTTCTTTTTTTAATAGTGTTATTATAAAAATTTATGGTGATTTCAGACAATTTCCCAGGTTATCACTCATAAAAAATGAATTTTTGAAGCTGAACCTTCGTTACAACCTCAGTTCTTCTCTCTTTGGTCAAAATCAACTTCATATTCGGTTTTCTCGCCCTAAAAAACATGGAAAACGATACCTCACAAGTTCATGTTCACTAAAACCTCAAAAAACCTCGATAACCCCTATTTGTGCACCCATTTTTCCCGCATAACACCCCTGCGTGTATTCCGATCGAGCTGCCGAGCTTCGGAGCACAACTACGACCCAAACGGAGCCTGTGTGCGGAAGAACGACGGTTTTAGACCAAAATTTAACGTACATTTAAGGCTGAAAGTTTCTTAGACCCTCAATTCTTCCCTCTTGGTCAAAATCGACTTCATATTCGGTCTCCTCGTCCTAAAAAACATGGAAAACTATACCCCACAAGCTCCTCATGTTACTAAAGCACCAAAAATCCCTACATTTACACCCATTTTTCACCCATAACACCCTTGGGTATAATATTCCGATTGGGCTTCAAAGCTTCGGGACACAACTAGGGCCCAAATAGAGCCTGTATGTGAAAGAACGCAGTTTTTAGACCGAAAATAAAGTAAATTTGCATGATACGGCGGACGAACATTGCATTTTTGGAATCTTCGCACCTTCAAACGTAAAAGAAAAATTTTTGATGTTCAACAAAATTCGCTGAGCTAATACATAGGTGTATTAGTCACAGAATAATAAACCAAAATAGAGTCGCCAATAAATTAAGTTACTGTTAGTTCCCAACTTAGTTGCAAGAAACAGGATTGTAAATAGGTATGCAGTACTTAATAATTACATTAAAATTCTTTTAAAATAATTGTATTGTAGGTATCTACCATAAAGCAAAATGGAAATACGTTACGTCATTTGATTGTAACAAGTTGAATACAGTTGAAGCCTGTTTTATTGAAACTAAGGACACTGGGTAATTAGGTATAATAATATATATATCGACTGATACAATTTGCTAGGCACCTTGTAACGCCGGAAGTCTTTTATTAGGTATACTCCTAAATTTTAATACTTATATTTTTATACTTTATTAATTCAATTATTATATTCTCCAATCTTCAGAACACTTACTTGACTCTTGTCTCTTTGATTATATTAAAACCATTGTCACAGCGCCAGCCCATTGTTCCCCATTTGGTCTCGACCCCCATGACAGCCTTGATTTGATCCAATTAAATCCTAAACTCATTCCAGAAAAACGGCACATGAACTCCAGTAGTTCAACCAATTTGCAGAAACGAGGAAAAATAGCTCTGAGCCTCTCAAGTTTTACTTTGAGTGTCGCCACGTGTCTGCACGGCTCATCGTAAATTGTCGTGGTGCGTAATTATTGTGGTGGTGTGATAATTTATTTACGATGCTTGAACTCTCCATGAGTAGTTGAACTCGCTGTCATTTCGCTTGTTCTGGCATCACGTCGTGAGATCATCTGAAGTAAACTCAACAAGGCAGTCATGTAAAATGTTCTTCTCATGCTTATTATACCCTTTGATGAAGTCATAGGCCACAGAAGAGATGGGCAAAATCTTACTCATGAATATGATTAGGATTTTTAATCATACGAATTTTTTCCTGTGATTAAGAATAAGATTAAAATCATAATCACAAGTATGATTGGGATTTTAATCATACTCACGAGTATGATTAAGAATAAAATCTTAATCACAGGTATGATATTAAGAATAAACTGTTAATCATAGAAAACCTATGATTAATCACGGAAAATCTGTGATTTATGTCGGATTCACGTAGTACGACTATGATTAAAATCTTAATCACAGGTATGATTGAGAATAAACTGTTAATCATAGAAAGCCTGTGATTAATCACGGGAAATCTATGATTAATCACGGAAAATCTGTGATTTATGTCGGATTCACGTAGTAAGGTTAGGATTTAAATCTCAATCACCTGTATAATTAAAAAATTACATTTTTATCACAGAAATTTGTGATTAATTGCAAAAAACTTGTGAGTAATTGTGAAAAATCTGTGATTGATCACGATCTGGTCGAAAGTTATAATTTTTCGATGCATTTTTCAACTGAACCCGATTTTACGTCATAAAAACACTATTTCTCAACTTCGATCTCATTTTCGGATTCAGCATGAAATTTTTTATAGGCGAATAGCATTTTCATTGTTAGTTACTTGTAATCAGATACATTTATTACAATAAGAACGTTAATTTTTGCAGAATTTGAAATTTTAGATAATTTTCAAAAATTAGCCTCTTTTACAAAACTGGTCTTAAGGCTGTCATATTTCCCAAAATTTGCTCCATCTAATTCTGTTTCCAACGGTATAACCAGTTTCAATAATAGCTCATTTCTTATGACCGTTACAACTGAGCAAGTGCTGAAAAACACTGTGTTGGCGAAGGAAGCAAAGGGGACTGGCATGAAGAGTACTCGCATATCAAAATTGGCATTTACTAGGGAAATCACTGTATGTCAATTAAACTAAATCACTCCAGCGCGCATGATAATTACGTCATTACACACACATAGTAATTGTCAGTTCAAAAAGTTTTCAAAATTACCGAGCGAGCTTCATCCCAGTCCCCTTTGCTTCCTTCGCCAACACAGTGTTTTTCAGCACTTGCTCAGTTGTAACGGTCATAAGAAATGAGCTATTATTGAAACTGATTATACCGTTGGAAACAGAATTAGATGGAGCAAATTTTGGGAAATATGACAGCCTTAAGACCAGTTTTGTAAAAGAGGCTAATTTTTGAAAATTATCTAAAATTTCAAATTCTGCAAAAATTAACATTCTTATTGTAATAAATGTATCTGATTACAAGTAACTAACAATGAAAATGCTATTCGCCTATAAAAAATTTCATGCTGAATCCGAAAATGAGATCGAAGTTGAGAAATAGTGTTTTTATGACGTAAAATCGGGTTCAGTTGAAAAATGCATCGAAAAATTATAACTTTCGACCAGATCGTGATCAATCACAGATTTTTCACAATTACTCACAAGTTTTTTGCAATTAATCACAAATTTCTGTGATAAAAATGTAATTTTTTAATTATACAGGTGATTGAGATTTAAATCCTAACCTTACTACGTGAATCCGACATAAATCACAGATTATCCGTGATTAATCATAGATTTCCCGTGATTAATCACAGGTTTTCTATGATTAACAGTTTATTCTCAATCATACCTGTGATTAAGATTTTAATCATAGTCGTACTACGTGAATCCGACATAAATCACAGATTTTCCGTGATTAATCATAGATTTCCCGTGATTAATCATAGGTTTTCTATGATTAACAGTTTATTCTTAATCATACCTGTGATTAAGATTTTATTCTTAATCATACTCGTGAGTATGATTAAAATCCCAATCATACTTGTGATTATGATTTTAATCTTATTCTTAATCACAGGAAAAAATTTGTATGATTAAAAATCCTAATCATATTCATGAGTAAGATTTTGCCCATCTCTGGGCCACAGGGGGTTGCATGTACACATTTCCACGTACATTTCAGTTCAGAGCAGTGTAGCTGGTTTCTGTGGTTACGGAAATGTGAAATCCTCGTAAGGCTGTCAACTCTGGCTCGGTTCAACCGATTTTTGTAGGATTCATCGAGTTATGGAATGTGCTTCTTGAACAGGCTGCCATAGGTTTCACAATAGTTGTTTGCTGTGGGGGGGAAAAAGCCACTCGCAAACCACTTGAAAGCCAATTGGGCGTCCGCAGTGGATTTCCTGATTATTTTCTGACTGTATGAGGTATCCGTGTCCTGTTTGCTGTGTTCTTCTGACCACTTGACGGTTTTCTAGTTGCCAGATCACTCAAGAGGTTTTCGGATAACCGTTTTCTGGCGAGATGCCCTCACCCTCTCCTGTCAGTGATAGCTTATCAAATTATTTCATTTCTAGCTTCGGATTCGTCCGTGTTTGTTGTTTTTTAAGCTTCCTCTTCCTCTTTCTGTACAGTTCCGGCCAAACGCGTTCGCGGTGCTCGTGAAGTGGCTTCCGAGTTGGCTTTGGTCGCACAAGCTCACTGGGCAGTTCTAAAACCGGTTCGCTTGTGGGTTGCAAGTCACACCGTAAAACCCACAGCAAGCAAACCTAATGGTCAACACACCTGATGATGATAGTTAGAAGTAAACTGCGTGCCACTCCTAGGTAGACGATAAGTCAGCTGATCCATTAGCCCATCTCGCATAGCCATTCTTGGTACTTTTGGCGTTGGGGAGTGCGTTAACTGCCTGTCACTTGGAATTGAGACATTGTTTCGAATCTCAACGCCCCTCGCTCTGTCGTATGGCGGTGAGGCAGTAGGTAGCCATGAGAGAAATGATCCAGTTCTGATCCTCCTGAGAGGGCAGTCGATCACGTCTGCGATACTGACGGGGCCATTGGATGTAAAGCCCCAGCCTGAATTGGGTGTTTACGAAGTTCATTTTGCTCATAAACATTTAAGGTACTTACTGGCTGCTGAATTGGGTCGCAATAGACTTTCATGTGGTTTGCAAATGTTCTCAGTGACTGTGACCACTGGCTGGGACAGCTCAGACCGCAGATCTGGGGATGAAATTAACAGAAACATGGTGCCATTTTCCGGCGAGTTAAACTATGAGAATTGTATCGCGCCAATCGCTCTAAATGAACTACTCCCCAAGTGCGACTGATAGTGGCAAGTCCTCAATCACACCATAGAACCATGGAAATAAGGACATGACAGCCCTTATTCCATGGCCTTACCTAAATAGTAGTACCACTGTAACATGGTGTTGGCTATGGTATTTGTTACAGTCAGCCGGAGCTCGCCGTTTAGTTAGGGTTGATATTACAGTTTTCAGCATAGAATTTTGATGTTACTTATCTAAGAGTTGTTGTTAATATTGTTAAGTTATTGTTAATACTGTAATATTGTTTAATTACAGTATACTCATATTTTTATCTCATATCGTTGTAGTTGTGATTTCTTGTTGGTTTATTATTCTCTACACCTATGTATTCGCTCAGCACAAACAATTTGTATAACACCCCCTCAAAATTTCTTCTTTTACGCTTCAAGGTGCGTAGATTCCAAAAATGCAATGTCCGTCCACCGTACACCGCATCATCCATGACTACTTCATTTTCGGTCTAAAGAATTCATTCTTTCGCGCACATGCTCCATCTGGGCCCTAGTTGTGTATCGTTTTCCATATTTTTTAGGGCGAGAATACCGAATATGAAGTTGATTTTGACCAAAGAGTGAAGAATTGAGGTTGTAACGAAGGTTCAGCCCCCAGAATTATTTTTTATGAGTCCAAAACCTGGGAAATTGTGTGAAATCGCCCTAAATTTGTATAATAACACTAGAAGTAGTATCAACAGGTGAACCAAGACAATTAAGTAGATAAAAGATAATTTGTAAAAAAGACGATGTTTTTGGGGCCAAAATTGGTGGAAACCATCAAAAATCGCTATTTAAATTATTGCACATGAAAGAAATAATAAATGAACAGCCAACAATTCTGTAGGTAAGTATGTCCAGTAGAATAATAAACCCATGTGACGAGGACTTCGCAGCGTTGTTTTTTTTTAAATCATTTTACGCCATTAAATTGAACGCCGAAATTATACTGTGCCGGTACTCCCAGGCCGATTTTACGAACTTGCACAAATTTTCCCCTTCCATTCAGAATTTCTACGAGATCATTTCTCTTAAGAGCGGTAGAACCAAGGTATGTTTTCCTTTATGATGCTAATGTAGGGCGTCTTCCCAAGAAGAGCTCAGTATTTTCTGTTCATCTTCTGCTGCTTGTTGCACAGAGTTATATCCTATTACTTATGCATGGGATGTAGTTCAGGTGAAGCAGCTCTCCACGACGTGTCAAAATACAAGACAAGACATTTTCCAGGTTCATTCCATGTGACTGTTGTTGGATTGAACTGGATTCCATTCCATGGAATGGACATTGACGTCGTGTCTTAACGCCCTATGTAGCATAAATAATTTATGTACCTATCTCTTTAAATCTGATCCACCCCTCATTACCTGTATAATTGCACTGATATTCATGTACGCATCACCCAAGGGCTTCCTCCTGCAGAATCACAATAATATTTTTTCAAAATATTTTCATCGTTATTGAATTTAATTTACGGATTTGTTATAATTTTCTCCAGGAATTGGAGGAGTTCTGCTTTCGGTTTGCCCTCAACCACATGACACTTGTCGTTCAGTCCAAAGGCTTCGCTTCCCTTGATGAGACCACAATCAAGAACTTCATCACCAAAGCTGCCAAAGCTGGAGCCTTCAAGACGTAAGCTTCGCCCCCCGCCGCCCATGCTCCAGTTCCCAATTAACAAACCTCAAACCTTCACTCCATTTTCATGACGGTTCTCTGATCGTTTTCATGCTACTTATACAAGCTACTTTTGTCCATGTGTAGTTCGTTGTTATGCCGTCATTCAGGTTTCCAATAGAAGTCTTCTTGTTTACGGGTTGGGCGTTGTTTGTTATTTTGTGAGGTAAAAACAAGAGGTCGTTGTCTTGTTTTCTAGAGGGCCTCCTTCCTCAATGTGGCGTTTTAAGAACTTGAACTATACCGTCGATATGGTGCAGTGGGGCAGGAAGAATGGATTGCAGTTGCTTCATCTGGTTTACTTGAGTGCCAAGCTGTAATTATTGGAGGTATCTTGGGCAGACTTGAGTTTGAACCCTGAAAACTTGGGTTGTTTAAGAGCTTAATGTTGCCCTAATGTACCCAGGGTGTCTCAGGATAATCCTAGAGTGGCCTTCCCAAAAGGGTGATACCTTAAGGAGAGTTCACGCTTGAAATACACTACCTCCTGCTGGGGGGTACATCAAATTCTGTGAGGCGCTAGGAAGCTGCGCAGATTGATAACGATTGGGATTTCATTTCCGTATTACTTTACGTGTGCTTATGAGTCCTTATTATTGCCCTAATGCTCTCCTAGTGATTTTAAATCCCCTTCATTCACTCGCGTCGTGAGTTGTCTCCAAGAGGTGAACGTATTAAAACTTTTCCTTTATGGGCGTTTCGAAGGCGTCAAGGTGGGCCGTAGTTCCTGCGAGGGTGGCTGTTCGCGCGTCTGACAGTAGATTGAGAGGTCTTCGTGATTCTCAAGTGGCCCCGATGCACTCACTTCGGATGGCTGATCAGCTCCTTTCCGGGGCACTCAATGGTTCAGCTCATCGGTAAAGTTCTGGCACTACGCACTGCTGCGAGAATATTCGACGAAACGCTTGTTCATTGGGCTCCGTGGAGTTTTGTTAATGGGCAGTTTTCTTGGATTAGAAGTTCTCCTTTTTTTGGCCAAATTCTGTTCAGTAACGGAAATTAACACTTATTGTCCACATAATGAGATGTTTGTCAGGAAGTCTAGGCAGAAAACTAATGTGAAATTTGCCGCTAGAAATTATGTATCAGGTGAATTGCAAGTAGTTCAACTCAAATTTCGCTTAGAGCGCTGGTGCTTCACTTTAAACGATGTACAGAACAGCAATGGGTGGCTGGATGGAACCGCTAATTTATTAATACATTTAAAAAACATCCTCAAAATAGACCGAGGGGAGGGTTCACAAAAAGTTACAGCAAAGGTTCTTGAACGTTCCAACAAAGGTTTGCCATTTCTAATGTAGGGTTGTTGGCATCATTGAGAGCCTCCGCCTCCTTGGGCCAACAGCCGGTCAGGTGTCAATAGTCCTCATATGTCATTTTTTGCCGCATTTTTGTTTTTAATCACCCGCGTTTGAAAAAGAACGCTTATTTTCGAAAACGGTCTTCAAACTACCGTTTTTCCAGGAGTTCTGAATAGTTTTTTTCAAAAAAATTTAAAAAATTTGACGAAAATCCCCATTCTGTGCTAAATGGAGGATTTCTCACTGAGCGAGAAAATTCTGAGCATGGCTCCTTTGTGTGAGCTGCTATCCGTGGCTGCTGAAACGACTGTAATTTTGTCCAACAACTATAACTTTGTCCATGTGCTGGGGGCTGTAGCTGGGACGATCCTCCAGTCCATTCGTACTAAAACAAGAAGGCGTGTCTAGTTTTTGCCACCGTTTTCCATCAAAATTTGGCGATTTTTGATATCTTGAGTAGGTTTTTATGAGGAGAGCTCAGCTAAATAGGTTTTGGCTTCAACCAGGACTTCCCCGTCACGGGTTCCTCTGATTGTTGGGCAAGTAGCGCTATGCCTTCAAGTTGCTGCTTCTCACCTTTCTGAACCGGGCTCTGTCTGAGGGTGAACCTTCGAGAAGACTTAAAAGGCTCATTGACGTCGGAATTGGGAGGCTGTGAAACAAACGTGAGAATCGCCACAGCCGCAGGGCCTTGGCCCCAGCACTGCGTACTGCTCACCTAAAACAGTCGTCATCCTAAATCCGGATTACCATCACAGTTTAATGCTACAAACTGGACTCTTGCTTCTGCCTACTCAAACCTTACTCAAGGTTGAGTAGCCCAAACTGAAACTTGCTTGACGGTACAACCTGTTGGTATTCGCCGCTTCTGAGAAGAGGGGAGCTGTATGCCATTTGAAAATAATATCAAGTAGATTTACGTGTTTTCCTGGCTGTGATGTGATACGGTTGGTCGTTTTTGGATCCCCACAAACGCACTAAATGCTTGATTCTTCCTGTACGGAAGTGACGATTTGATTATTGTGATGCTACCACAAATGCACCCGGGAATTGAAATAATGTTCCCAATAATTTTTCTTGTTTTGTATAATTTTTTTTAAATCGATAATTTAATTAAAATATAATTCCTACCTACCTAATTTTTGGCGTTGAAGAAATTAATATCAATATGTACCTACTGTGATTCGACAATTTTCCCATCTAGATGTTGAATATGGACAAAACACAAGTATATTTCTGCATTTTAACCTAAACATTAGAAGTTATTATGTTCCTTAGGAACTTGAAGAATTTTTGAATGCAAGCTTTTGAACTTTAAACAAATTAAATTTTATTTTTTCGTACTATTTAACGTAACCGTACTATTTAACTACCGTAATCTTAGGAAGTTCACAAGCCTGCGTTCCAAAATTCCTCAAATTCCTACATGATCAGCCACTAGTATGCATCTAATAGTACAGTATCTTAATTCCACTCAAGGTTAATCGTTTGCTCGAATTTTATTTTAAATTGCATAGAAAACTTATCCTTAATTCCTGAATGGTGCAGTATACTCGATGGAAAACGAGAAAATGCTTGATGTAGTTCGTACTTTAGGAGATACAAAAAAATGTAACCTTGAAAACCAGTAACTATTATGTTGAACAACACAAATCAAGTTTCCTTTAAAAATCGCTGAATTGTTTTGTAATTGAACAGTGTGCTGAATTTAGATTCTGTTGAGTTTTTTGATACTTCGATTCAATAATGAACTAGTGTAGCGTGTTTTATCTAGGTAGGTACTTTTTTTATAATCAAAAAGTCGTACCTAAATTCAATAAATCCAGTAGATCTTCACAATGTTACTTGTAGGCAGGTGGCTGTTACTGGCTGATTCACTTGTTTTAACTTCATTCCAACAGGATCGTCTGTGATATTAAGGTTAATTTTTGTTTTTCTCCGTGGGACTGAAAGAAATTCCTGAGGTCGGGTCCTTGGTGAAACGAGCGGACTTTTTGTCTGCACCGAGAACGATTCTGAAAACAATGGAGGGATTTGAGTTTCCTCCTGTCCGTAAAACTTCTTGCCGTTTATGCTTCGAAGAAGGCCGGTTTTTAACGACTCATTTATTATACGTTGCCAGCTATATAGCTCTCTGGATTTTTACTCGTACAAGATGTCTTGGAAATGTTGGTTGGCATAGCATAGTGAGTGATATCAAAATGGACATTTTGTACTAGTTTCAGTAATTATAGTAATGTATGTAAACATTTAACCGAGACAACCAGGTTGAAACCAGTATGAGTTCCTCTTTGCCTCTGCTTTTTTCCGATACGTACCAAATGATTACTGAATTCAGACTTGATTTTTGTGTTTTTACATCACATTTTCTGAATTGTTGATGGTGGGGAGGGGGGCTTATTTTCCAATTTTTTTTTCTTCCTAAAACTTACGTGACAATTCCAGTGATGTATTAACCTGATATTTTTTAGTATTGGGTAAACCTAATAAAAGCATTGATTTGGTGACAAGTATGACTCGAAGCATATCAGTTTAACTGAAATTTATGTTCCTACTTTATATTCCGTATTCAAAGAGTTGTTCAAAGAGATTTTCCAGCTTGTAAATCTCCTTCATGCTGGCAGCAACGCCTGCTATTCACTATCACGACCTGTTAATCCATATTAAATAATATAACATTCCAATTGATTTACATCGCCGTACCTGTCAGTAGGGAATCTTTAGAGGTTTAAGTGGTTTGCAAACCGATCACTGACCGTGCATATTCTCATCTCGCCCTCAACTGTATAGTTTTATGCTGTTAAGACCTGTCCTGAATTCATCGGCTTGTTTTTGCCGTTTACGCTGGCCAAAGTAATCTGTAGATTTAGTCTGACTTGAAGTTGGTGCATATTTGATTATTTTTTTAATTATATTTCTTAATCATAAACTGTGATGCAGACATGAAATGCTGCTCAGTTAACTAGATTTAAGACATTCCTTATAATATAAATTACCCTTTTATGAGAGCTTGAAAATAAACGTATGAGTATCATAATTATATCTTAGTTACCTTCAATGAAAGCGTTCTGTGATAGTTTCCCAGACTTCCTTTCGTAGTTTTCCCCATAAATATTCAAGTACCTATGCTCAGAAGTATTTATAGCAAATATGCCAACATACTACTTCCGTATACTGCTCTTCTTACTGGCGCTGTAATAGTAGCGCCGAAATTTATTTGAATATTTTAAAATTTTCAGGTACATGTAGTGACAAACCTGTACTCTGCACAGGGTGAACATTTCACTTAATACCACTACTTAATACTTAATAGTTTTCGCTAAGAGGGTTCCTTGACTTTTCACGTAGACTCCAAAAATCTCGTTTGGTTCACAAAACAGCTTCGCGGCACGCGTTTTTTTCTTCGTGTTTGTACCGTAATTTTCACTGCAGATTCGAATTCTACATTCTACCAGGGGCGTTGCGTCCATAAGGCCACTTGGGCCACTGCCCCGGCACCAAAAAACACAGCGTAAAAAAAAAACTCCGTTGTTCAGTTGGCATTTGAATTTCCCTCCGTACACTGCAACTAGCATTTTTCACTAAGTTTAACAGCAACTCACCCAATTTCTCTGGCTATGGAATGGAAATCTATGGATATTCAATATTCTAGTAGAGCATCCATGGTGTGCTCCATAGACCGAGCATGTTATCGGAATAAAGCGACACTAATCGATATCCTGCAATCGAAATCGAAACCTAGGCTCCTGAAACTGGCAGGTAGGGTCTGGGTCCTGGGACCTAGTGTCGCCATGGTAAATGAGAAAATGGGCCCATCCGCGCATGCTCAGTAGAGTAAAAATGTTGTTTGCCACGCCTACTTTGGGCCCAGACCCCAAAAATCTGATTTCTACTTCAAAATCGTTCATTTTCACAATCAATTTGATCCCTTCGATTCAATTTGTTGTTGTTGTTGTTTTTCTTGTTTTTTCTATTCAATTTGTCATCTCCCTGCGAGATGCTTCTTCGTCTTCTGATTTATTTTTGTTGTGAATTATATTTTCTCTGTTGAGTCAGTTGTCAGTTATGAATTTTTTGCGTCAAATTGTGCGCGGTTTGCGTTCGGTCCGGTTCTGATTGCATATTTGTGTTCGTGGTACCTACGTGCATTTTGTTTTGTTTGCTGTTTGTGGTCTTGTGGATTGATCGGCGTCAACACACAGATAACTACCTAGCTTCTAGTCAACAGGTTCTTCATTCAAGTAGGTACCGGCCGACGGGTCATTGTTTTGTTATATTTTAGTTTACTATATTTTTATAACACTTGAATTTGGTGGCTAATTTGTAGTAGAAATTGTGGACATTTTCGTGCGACGATAGAGTGTTGATTAAAAAAGATAAGATTTGTGTAACATCACTCAGTCAGTATATAAGGGAAGGGTGTTGTTGCCTTGGGGTATTTTGTAGACAAATCTGTTGGTTTTGTGTTCTGGTTTGGTGAGCAAGATTCATACATATTCGCTGTCACCCACCCTTTAATTTGACATGCATTTCTGAAATTGACTTGAAAATTGACTTGCACTGACAGGTAGGTACATGAGGATTTTTTTTTTACTTAGGTAGGTTAGTTAGGTACCCCTGCTTTAGTTAGATACGTACTGCTACTTCTTCGATGAGGATGGCACCTACCTATGTAACTCGCGTGGGTTACTTCCGTACTGGATGTGGGGATATGAGTAATACCGAGGAAGCAGCAGCTCGTATCTACCTGCTACGAGCAGCTGCTACCCGTTTCCAGAGCCAGTTCAGTTCAATTGAGGGAGAATTCCACCGGACCAATTGGGAATTAAGTTGACTTTAATTTACCTTGTTGTTAACTGACGCCCACGTCTTGTGTTTCTCCCAACCCACTTCTTCCTTTGACATTTTCTCTCCAAGATATCCTCCCGGTTGACGTGCGTAGTAGTGGCATCCTCTTCGTGACAGTGTTACAAGAATTAATATATGAATGACTAACAAGTCGAAAGAGATAACCATTCCACATGTGGGCCTCTTGTCCAGTTTTTATGAGAAAAAAAAGTAGCTCAAATTCAGTCTTAACGCTCTGGTAGGTCGTAGAACTTGGAGGCTCATCGTTGAAAAGCTGCGCAATCTACAGGGTGTAGATTGTGACACCTTACGCCAGTGACGAGCAAAGTGTATTTTAGCAATTTTTTTTAGGCCGCTTATTTCCCAAGTTTTTTTTACGATTTACGCTTTTTTCGCGTTTTCGAACTTGCCAGTAAAATTTTATTACGGGCGAAGCCCAATTACGAGACAGACAGTAGGTATATAATACTGTTAAGGGAGCATACACAATAACATACGACGAATAAAGTAAATGAAAAAAACAATACTTCCGGAAGAGTAGAAAAACCAGTAGAACAGGATCAGTAGGAGGATAAAATTAAGAGTGAATCAGAATTAACAAAACAAAACAAAAATTTGAGAGGGAGAAACTAGGTACTACCTATGTCTGTTTTCTTTAACGAGGTAAGAGAGCTACAAAAATTCAGTCCGTGTTTAATTCAAGCACCATATTTCCCGTCCGAGGAGGTCTACTGAGGGGGCGATGCTGCACACAATTTGTTTTGATATTGGTGAAAAATCGATTCATCGTGAAAAATTAGGTGGAAACGGTAGGTAGGTAACAAACGCCTCACTACTTTAGTCAGGTCGAGTGAAGTGTGCCGCGCTAAAACACTCGATTTCCTTGAAAAATTCACGTTTTGGTTTATTATTTTCAATAATGAACCATTGGAATCGAGCAAGAAAAAAAAATTCTAACCACCCTCAAAATTTGATGGTTTACGTTTCAAGATACGTAGAATCCGAAAATGCAATAAAAATATTTCTGTCTGTCCGCCGTACGCCGTACGGGCCACTTTTCTTAGTTACCATGAAAGAAAATTGATGAAATTCGGGTTATAGGTTCCGTTCGGGCTCTAGTTGGTCCCCGAAGCTCGACGTTACTGTCAGTCATATCTCTAAGGGTTTCAAAATAGGGGTTGACATTTTCAGAACGCCGTAGCTCGAAAACTTTCTATGGAAGGGTAATTTTTTTTTTCTACGTTATTAAATTCTGGACTGTTCGTCCAGCCGTTCGTTTGCACCAAAAAGCTTCGTGAACACGATCGTAAATCAAACGGTATTAATCCGGCCCGGATATCATCACTAGGGAGAACCTGATTATAATCAAGGATGGGCAAGCTATTACACAACGGTAAATTATTGCGCAACGGTAATTAATTACAGAACGGTAAATTATTGCACAACGGTTCATCTACCAAGAAGGGGCTAGATTTTATTGATCGGTACTTTTGCAACTTGCACAACCGTTGAAGTATTATTGATGGGCAAGTTATTACACAACGGTTCATTTATAGGTATTGACCACAGACAACAGTGATCTACGCAGAAGGGGCATCTATTTCACTCCACATCAACAATTTTCCTTCAGAACTTCATTATTTGTGATTCTTTTTGCCATTTTAGTTACTGTTTGCCATCTACAGAATTATTTTAGGAACATTTAACTCGTGATTGCCTAGGTACCTAGTAACGAGTACGGGGTTAGGTACTAACCTACGGAGGATCTGCGATCCACATAATATGTATAGAGTAGTACATATTATAGAGATAGATTATAGACGGGCGGGATTATTATAGACGGGTTATCTATACGGAGAGCATTGATATGTAACAGAAGGGTATTCTGTACAAAATAATAATTGTTGTGCAGGGATTTGCAGCGTTTTCACATTCAAACGTCGTTTTCTCTCGTAAGTTCCAAAAAAAAATGACTACGTACCTACACCTTTGCAAAGCTGAGATCCTGACACATCTTTTAGGACTACAGACAAAAATTAACATGCAAAATTAGGTACTTGGGTTTAAGAGGCGTTTAAAAACCGATTTCCAAGATTTGACAAGTAGGTGCCTATGTATCGCTTTTCAAGCTCATTTTGGTTTATTATTCTGTGAATAATACACCTATGTAATCGCTCAGCAAAAAATTTTTACAACACCCCCTGAAAATTTTTTCATTTACGTTTCGAGGTGCGTAGATTCCAAAAATGCAATGTCCGTCCGCCGTACGCCATACGCCGTATCATGTATACCGGCTTCATGTTCGGTTTAAAAAGTTCGTTCTTTCGCACGCATCGTTCTTGGGCCCTAGTTGTGTCCCGAAACTTTGCAGCCCGATCGGAATATACCCAGGGGTGTTATGAGTGAAAATGGGTATACAATTGGTAGTTTTTATGTTTTAGTAACATGAGCTTCTGAGGTATCGTTTTCCATGTTTTTTGGGACGAGAAGACCGAATATGAAGTCCATTTTGACCAGAGTGGAAAATTGAGGTTCAGCCAAAGGTTCTGCTCCCAAAATTGATTTTTTATTAATCAAAAACCTGAGAACTTGTCTGAAATCACCATCAATTTGTATAATAACACTAGAAAAAGTGTCGGCAGGTTTAATGGGAAAAACGCTGCAAATTCCTCGTCACATGTGTTTATTATTCTACTGGACGTACCTACAGAAATGTTCTCAAAAACAGTATTAGGCTCCTTTTTTTAAAACATCACCTTTCATCATTGATAGTGACATTTAGTAGTTTTGATTCACATGTTGATACTACTTCTACTGCTATTATACAAATTTATGGTGATTACAGACAATTTCCTAGGTATTTGACTAATGAAAAATGATTTTTGGGAGCTGATGAACCTTCGTTACAACCTCAATTCTTCACTCTTTGGTCAAAATCAACTTCATATTCGGTATTCTCGCCCTAAAAAACATGGAAAACGATACCTCACAAGTTCATGTTCACTAAAACCTCAAAAACCTCGAAAACCCCTATTTTTACACACATTTTCCACCCGTAACACCCCTGGGTGTATTCCGATCGGCTACCGAGCTTCGGAGCACAGCTAGGAGCCAAATGAGTTCCCAATTGGGGACCCAAACTGTTTGAGGATTAACGACGATTTTAGACCAAATTTTAACTTAAATTTGAGGCTGAAACTTCGTTAGAACCTCATTTTTCCACTCGGTGGTCAAAATCGACATCATGTCCGGTCTCCTCGTCCTAAAAAAAACATGGAAAGGATGCCCCACAAGCTTATGTTACTAAAACACCAAAAAAAAACTATGTTTGCCCCCATTTTTCACTCATAACACTCTTGGTTATATTCCGATCGGGCTGCAAAGTTTCGGGAAACAACGGGGCCAAATGGAGCCTGTGTGCGAATGAACGAATTTTTTAGACCGAAATTGAAGTAGTTGTGCATGATCCGGCGGACGGACATTGCATTTTTGGAATCTACGCACCTTGAAACGTAAAAGAACAAATTTTGAAGGGGTGTTATACAAATTTTTTGCTGAGCGATTACATAGGCGTATTATTCACAGAATAATAAACCGAAAATCCAGCTTGAAAAGTGGTATCAGTGCCACCCAAGTGTGGCCGAGAGGATCCTAATTGTTCTGCAGTTAGTTAAGTAGGTAAGCAGTATATGCAATCGCCTACTTCGGCATTTCAAATATGTAACCGGATTCAAATCCACTCATCCATCACTAGAATTACCTACTGCGTCTGCTGGAATCAGCTTAACCAGGTGGATCGGCTGAGGATAATCAGGGACCCCCGCGAGTCTGAATGAGTGGTGGGGCTGGTGGTTTCAGGGCCTCTGCCACGCTCTTCCTACTCCCTGGCCCTTCTTGTCATCAGTCAACGAGCCCAACTTCACTACGTACCATTCAAGTCGCGCCTCTCGCATCGGCTGGACCGCCCCGTGATTGTTTACTGTCGAAACCTTTCGGGATTTTTCAAAGAGTTTTCATTGCACATCAGCAAGAAGGGAGGAAGGGACCAGTCATGAGTACTGACAACATGTAAGTACCCACCTACAGATAATAGTAACTAACGCTAAGTTACCGACCTCATATTGAACATCTCATGCACAGCTTAACTTTTAGTGAATTTTCAAAGAAAATGACGCTATTGCAATGGGTCCGAAATTTTCAGAACAGAATTTTCGAAATTTTTTTTTATAGGCAAATCCGTTTCAGAGCATCCTGAATTCATCCTTAGAATTAAAAAAAAAATGTGTGTGTATATACAGGGTCGTCCCCGAGTTAGGCACCCCCCCCCCCCCCCCACCACCCCACAATCCCCCATTTTCACTACCTAATTGTGGGAGTAAAAAATTCGGACCAACGCTGTTCTTCATAATATTTTCCGTAGATTTCAAAAATGACAACAACATGCGCAACGCGCACTGACTTTGTTTTTTCATATGGGAACCCCATTTTTAATTGCAGATTCGAATTCTACGCAAAATTTCATCAAAATCTGACCCTTCAACCGATGATTTTTTTTTTTTTTTTTACAGCGCGCAAGCCGCTCCGTGAGCGCCCAAATTGGCGCAACCCGGAAATTGTCAAAATACCTTGGAAGCAATATCTGTCCTTGGGTAAATGATAAAAATTCCAAATTCGCCAAAACGTTCGTATTGCCAAACAAAAGGATGAGTTCGAAGATGAGAGCAATTTTCAAAAATTTTAAGGGGGTCGGATTTGAGTTTTTAGGAGTCAAAAATAGGTAAAAACGGCTAAAATCACTAACAATTGGTATAAAATCACTGAAAGTGGTGTGGGAGATGAGTAAAGACGGAAAAATGCCATATTGAATGGGGATCAAATTTGAAAAATTCGTATTAAGGGTCAATCAATATTAACTCGCCTAAAATTGTGTGCGATTATGAAAATATTTTTCTAAAAAAAATTGGGTCAAATTTGACTTCATAAGGGTCAAAAATCGGTAAAAATTGCTAAAATCACGAAAAAAATATGTAACTTTACGAAAAGTGGTATGGTTTCTCGCTATAATCATATTTTTACACAATAGCAGGAATATGTCTTCTTAAATTTATAGTGATTGTAAGATCGAGACAGATTTCAATAGTTGTGCTGTACTTAATGATTGTGTGCTTCGTGACCCCCCGCAGGCTTACTCTGTGCAGCTATAGTTTTAATGTTTGTTTGTGTATCGTCTGTGTTGTTTGTGTAGACTTGTTCTGACCACCGCGTACCTACAGCTATAATTTGCAGTGCTCTATTTGAGAAGCAGACGAGTTATGTCACATGACTGTGTATAAGAACACCAGTGTGTTTGTTGCATGTGATGGAGCTTTAGATGTACAGGGTGCGGCTTAGGGTCGATTTGTGGGTACAGTACCTACCGCGAGGCGTCTGCCATGTGTTGATTAAGATAAAAGTCAGTTCTTATTTGGATCTCCTCTCAGGCATCTGTCGTTGTCCATAACTCGGATCTGTAACGTCTAAGGTGACAGCAAACTTGTAGGCTTTTGTTTCAAAGTGTTCATTCAATATGTACGAATCTGATTACTGTTGCATCTGCTGTTCTTGCTACAATAGGTGTAAGAGGGTTCGCTGATGTCGGTTGTCATCAGACGAGCTAAAAACTCCACAAAACTAAACCTAAGCTTGAATGGACATCAAGCGCAATCGACCGCTATGTGATAATATAGGTACAGGGTGTCCCAGTTCCTTCTGGAGAAACTCAGAGAATCGATTCTAATCTTCATTAGGAACAGAAAATTCTCAGTACAAATTTTTCGAAAAGTTCTTCGTTTTAAAGATATCCGACAACTTGTGTTTTTCCAACTTTTCATTACCTTACCACATAAAAACGCTAATAAATTCGAAAATATTGAGACTACAACAAATCCAGTTAGACCGTTTGAAAGAACGTTAAATTTCCTGTAAGATTCTTCTGTTTTTAATGGCCAGAGTTACTTAAAATGTTGGCCAATATCAGTTGGAATATTTGAAAAGTTCAAAATTTAAAATTGTGAAGATTTTACGTTCTACTGAGGTTACAAAAAAATACCTGCAACTCGTCAAATTTCACAAAAACATCTTCATCTAATAGGCTTTACATTGATATTCATAGATTCAAAAATAACGTTTTAGTAGAGTTAAAAAATGATAATTGAACGTTTGAAAACATGAGCAGAGGTGAATTTGTGGGGGGGGGGGGGGGATTAATTACACCTCGTACAATAAAACTAACGCTTCCTTGACTGGTTGAATAAAAATAATGCAGGAATATGAAGGGGACATATCGAAGTCCCCTTCATATTCCAGAGAATGGTCAGGTCACTAGAACGTGATTTTGTTTGCACAAGTATTTCTTAATAATAAATTATGAACCTCGGCTAATCATCAAACTGCAACAGAACGCTTCTCTTCCACCAGTTCAGTTTAATTTGTCTCGTGGAAAGGTAGTTGTTGTGCCGCTTTATTTTTCAAATCAGGAGTACCGAGATATGCTGCTCGTGTGTGGATACTGTAACTGCTTAGTACAATACTTGTAAAGCCTATTAGATGAAGAAGGTTTGTGACATTTGACAAGCTGTAGGTATTTTGTGTAACCTGAGTAGAACGTACCTACAATCTTCTTCACACTTTTAAATTTTGAAATTTTCAAATGTTCCAACTTATATTGGCCAACATTTTAAGTAACTCTGGCCATTAAAAACAGAAGAAGCTTAAAGGAAATTTAACGTTCTTTCAAATGGTGTAATTTGATTTGTTGTAGTCTCAACATTTTCGGATTTATTAGCGTTTTTATGTGGTAAGGTAATGAAAAGTTGGAAAAACACAAATTGTCGGATATCTTTGAAAAGAAGAACTTTCCGAAAAATTTCTGCTCAGCATTTTTTGTTCCAAATGAAGAGTAGAATCGATTCCCTGAGTTTCTCCAGAAGGAATTAGGACACCCTGTACTATATTCGAGCTTAATAAGCAATGATAGAAGTCGGAAGTTGAATCAGAATCTAAGACTAGCATCTAATGTAATCAAGTCCGTCGATTGGTTGATTTACTGATCTACCTGTGTAAATGCTTGACGAAAACTAGCCAGGAAAATAATTAAATACCTATAATTTCATGGATTGTTTGCATTTAGACGTTAGGTAATACAGTATTTAAACGTAGAGAAATCACATACCTACATGCAATCAATCAACTATGATTAATACTGATAACCAGTATGTTTGCTCCTATTTGTGCCTATGATTAGTTTTGCAATCCAATTGATAAGGAGAACCTGTTTATTGAGTCCTCAGCACTTCATCATTATTTGATAGCCAGATCGGTGGTGTTGCAAACTGCTATATTCTGTAGGCTTAAGCATTTCCTAAATACTGTTGATGCTGTTAAAAAAGCGCTATTAGCGAAGGCGGGCCTTTTGGCTTCTCAACTTCCCGCACTAATCTAATGATAATAACATATTTCTCTTGAAGTCATCTCACAACTCATCACTGATCTCATCTTTGACTTCAGGCTTGTATAAAATTATAGCGCTTCTTTCTTCGAACTCCGATAATTCCTTTGTTCCCACGTTGATTTAGAACAGCAAAGATTTTACGGAATGATCATCAGTAGGTAGTTATCCTAGGTTTGGTCATCCAAAATGAAATTTTATAATTGCAAATTAAACGTTTTCAACTTGAAATTCAACTATTTCAAGTTACTTCTACACTGAAAAGTTTAATTAGACGATAGAACCGATTTAATTTAAAATCTAAATAAGTTCAATTTGGTTTGGGGAAAAGGTTTCATTTGACAGGTTAAGAGAGTCATTTGACGGAAAAACGCTGCAAGTTCTTGTCACATGTTGGCTGTTTATTTATTGTTTCTTCCACGTGCAATAATTGAAATGGCTGTTTTTGATGGCTTCCACCAATTTTGGCCCCCAAAACACGAATTACGCCCCTTTTTTATAAGTTATCTTTGATAATTTATTGATAGCGCCATTTAATTGTCTTGATTCACCTGTTGACACTTATTCCAGTGTTATTATACAAATTGATGGTGATTTCAGACAATTTCCCAGGTTTTTGTCTCATAAAAAATTAATTTTGGGAGCTGAACCTTCGTTACAACCTCAGTAGTTCTTCAATCTTTGGTCAAAATCGACTTCATATTCGTTGTTCTCGCCCTAAAAACATGGAAAAATTTACTGCTCACTTAACTAAATCACCAAAAAACTTATTTTTACACCCGTTTTTCACCCATAACACCCCTGGGTATATTCCGATCGGGCTGCAAAGTTCCGGGAAACAACGGGCCCAAATGGATCCTGTGCGCGAAAGAACGAATTTTTTAGACCGAAAATGAAGTAGTTATTCGTGATACGGCGTACGGCGGACGAACCTTGCATTTTTGGATTCTACGCACCTTGAAACGTAAAAGAAAAAATTCTGAGGGGGTGTATTACATAGGTGTATTATTAACAGAATAATAAACCAAAACCCATAGCATACGCCTCCCTTACCTATTTTTCGTGTTAACTACCTGCGGACAAGGCAATCGCGGTTGCCTTTTAAAACGCACACTAGTTTCAGTCAGAATCAGCTGAAGGCTCTAATCAGCTCCGAAACTACCTATCTAATAAGCTTGAGTTTTATTTAGGATCAAAAATGCAATTTATTAGAAAATATCGAATTGGGTTCTGAACTCTGAAGAGGCATTGGATTTGATCAATTCATCGAATTTAGTTACAGATCTTTTGCGGTAAGCCATCTTGCAATGTGGAATAAAGAAAAAATAGACCTTCAGCTTACCACCAAAATGTATTTAACACAAAGCTTTTCGCTCAAATTCTGAGCATCATCAGGGAAGTACTCACATCAACATGTATGTTGATGTTGTTCAGATTTGCTCAGAATTTGAGCGAAAAGCTTTGTGTTAAATACATTTTGGTGGTAAGCTGAAGGTCTATTTTTTCTTTATTCCACACTGGATTTGATGTTCAAACTTCAAAATTACTTGTTCAGCCAGAACAGTCGTTTGGATTTAGTTGCGATATAGCGAGTTCGTTTCATCTGAATGACGAGTGTCCCATTTGACTGGGAAATGCAATTGACTGTACGTGTGGAGTGTCTTCTGATAAATCGACCACGCTAGTTATAAATAAACGAGTAATTGCAAGCAGGGATGGGCTTTATTTTATTTCGCATGACGTAACCTGTTGCACACCTCGAAGTTCCACCACCGGAAAACGACCGTTTCGCTGTAAATCAACCGAACACCGGATTTCAAGATTGTTTTTTTCGTTTCCATCCTTGCGGAATCAACAACAATTGAGATTGGACGGTTGCTGTATCCCCGATCGGTCGCACTAAGTATGAAGAAAGCGTGAAACGGAACTGAGGACCGACCTTGTCCTTTGTTGGCTGGCCCTTTCTCAATTGAGCTTTCGAACTACACAGCTTACGGATAAAACATAGTTTAACAATTCAACTAATCTGATCCGAATCATCAGCTTGCCATACTGTTGTTTTTAAGCTCGGCTTCTCAAGAGCGACGATCTTCGGTTTGCACTTTCTACACAAACTCGTCGATAATTTATTTTGATCTTCTCTATTCCCCCATTTTGGCTTATTGTTTTAAATAATGAACCTTTGGAATCGAGTATGAAAAAACAAAATTTAACCCCCTCAAAATTTGATATTTTCTACGTAGAGTCCGAAAATGGAACAAAATTTCTGTCCGTACGCCACACTTGGCACTTTCCTTAGTTTGTCACAATAAGCCAAAATTAATTACATTCGGTTGGTAGGTCCCAATGGGATTTGGGGAGTTGGTTACTGTCAGTCATAGGGCAAAAAATAGGTGTTCAAATAGGGTGAAAAATAGGGGTTCAAATGTTCAAAACGCCGAAGCTCGAAAACTTTCAATAGTAGGGGGTTTTGATTCCAGAACGTCCAGACGTTCGCGTTCACAGTATGGCCCTGATGACATGAGTGTAAATTACACGGTATACCATCGCATATCATTGCTAGGCAACACCTGATTATAATCACGGGTGACTCTCGGATGATCGAGATTTTTGTTCCGTGGTATATTTCATTTGAAGAATGGTGGTTATTTTGGATTTTGTTGACATGGTACAAGTTTTTTGTTCACGGTCAGACGAATCATCCAAATTATCTAAAAATTTGGGAATATGTCGAGGGTCCTATTCAGGTTCAGGGATCACCAGAATTTGAAACTTGGGTCCGTAATGGCGCGTTACAGGAGATGGGGGCGGTGGAAAAATGCATATAAGTAGGTAGCTGTAATTGGCGAACGTTGCAGAGCACACTATTACGAATTCAGTGATCTACGCCGGGAGGGCGTCCGTACAGTAAAATAATAATCCGTTTTGTAATAGTTCGCAGCGTTTTACCATCATAAACACAATACAATGATAAATATCCAGAATGTTAAATTTTTTTGATAATTGCAATTATGACCTATTAGGTAACGAATTAAAACTCTTTATACAACCTATTGATTATTTTTTTAAAGTCTGTGAAACACCGTCATAGTGAGCCTCTGCGCACCTTTGAATATCACATTCAACTTTTCGTACTAATGAATTATTTCTTAGTAAGTACCTACTCGTATGTCTATCCCAACCCAATATTTTCCTCTACCACTTCAATTTCCAAACCACATTCAATGTTTTCGGTGTTGGAAAACATTACGCTGCATCTAGTGAGAAATAAAAATTGGAAGTTGGTTCCGTTTTGAATTCGAAAGCTCCTGCTGACCGCACTTTACCTTTGGTGATGAATTGTTTCAGTATTTACCTATGGTGTCAGAATATTGTGGAATGTTGTGTGAAGATTAAAACGAAAAAATATGAGCTTATCGTAGTTAGGTTCTAATATCGAGGAGAAGTCCGTGCTAGGACCTCTGTTTGTGGTTGGAAGGAAGTATTGCTCAGTAGTAACTGTGGCATATACAATTTCGATCATTTTTCGACTTTCGGTGTTTTCTCGACTGTGGGTTTAGGCTCCGGGGTGTCCTATTGTTGTTGAATACTTAACATGTCCAGGCAAATCGTAGCTACGGAAAAAGGAGGAGTTGCGTTGCATCAAATGAGGTAGGTCTGCTTTTAGCTAATTTTCAAAGAAAATGAAGCTAATGCAATGGGTCCAAAATTTACAGAACATGAATTTTGAAATTTTTTTACGGGCAAATCTGTTTTAGAATATCCGTAGATTTTGACAGAAATTTATATATAAATATGTATGCAACCTTGAAAACGGGAAGACACTCTTGGTGATACTATATGAATTTTGGTGACAGGTGGTAGAAAACATTAAAGATAAAAAACTCACAATAATTTTGAGGGAATATTTCGACTGCGGCGTCTTCGGCCCATTCGAGAAAACTCAGGGGAGGTTTCTCCATTGGTTCGAAGACGCCGCAAGCGAAATATTCCCTCTAACGTTATTGTGATATTTTTATCTGTTAATCTTTAATATTTTCTACCACCTGTCACCAAAATGAATATAAATATATATTAATTGCTATGCAATTTTAACGCCGGGGGTCATGTGAAAAAAATGTCCTGTCACAATATCCTGTCACAAAAACGCGTCACGCAAAGAGGAATGTGATGAAGATGAGCACAAAGAGGAATGTGATAAAGATGAGCACAAAGAGGAATGTGATAAAGATGAGCACAAAGAGGAACGTGATAAAGATGAGCACAAAGAGGAATGTGATAAAGATGAGCACAAAGAGGAATGTGATAACGTTTAAACAGAATCGTTTTATTTTTTTGTGTGTTGGTGGTGTGGGGGGGGGGGGGGGGGTAAATTGCATAGCAAATTCTCCTTTGTTATACGAAGTATAAGAACACATCCTTCGGGGGTGAGGAACGGCGAAGCCGTTCCGAGGGGGCGGAGCCCCCTTTGGGGGGTCCAGGGGGCTTGCCCCCTGGCGAGGCCCGAAGGGCCGAGTGTATATATATATATATATATATATATATATATATATATATATATATATATATATATATATATATATATATAAGTTATAGTAGGTTCCTTGGGAGTTGACTTTTTAAAAAGCACGAACTGGGAATTTACAAGTGTTCTTTATTTCGGAAAATACACGGAAGACTTCGTAGCGGTAAAATTACGGGGAACACGGAACACAGGGTTGATCGTACAGCAGCGAGCCGAGAACTGAAGGTTCGAGCTTGCTCGCAGGGGTTATATCGTCTATCATGACTGCGTCAGCAGTAAGTGTCGGTCGGGCGCTATAACTCTTCCCTCCCTATAGAAAAAATTGAAATTTAGAAGAAATTTCAATTTTTCAATTTCGACAAACAATCATGACACACTATACAACCTTACAGTAGCATAAAATGAGGTGGACACAGCTTGGTAGAAATTTTGTTTTAAAATTAATTACAATACAAGTATACGATTAATCCGATCAATTAATTAAATTACAATATAATTATACGATTAATATAATCATATACAACCAATACAACAATATAATTGTACAATCAATGTAAGTATAGAACAATGTAAACATAATAACGTATGATAACCAGAATTGACAACATAATGATGGTAAACAGACGTAAAACTGACATGATTTTATGAACATGATAATTTGAGTTTCATTTCGGGTTAGGGGTTATTTTGTGAATTTGGAACGTTTCTTTTATGTTTATGGAAACGATATCCTGTGTACGCAAAGAATGATATAAGGCTGACGTACAATAGGATTGTCCAAGCACTGGGAGATATATGACTTATTATGAGTTCTTTTGTACTTGGTATGGGGACCGAAGGGGGTGATAATTGCTTTAGGGTTCTTAATTTCGTTATGGCAGTGGGTTTCTTATTCAAATCCCAATTATGCTTTTGGAACATGACCATGGAGGGGGTGTGGTTACTGTGGGAGGGTGGAGTCGTTAAAGTTTGATTCCTGTATTCTATGGTGCACTTGCCCGGGGAGATAAGGAAAATTCCGTGGAGGGTCTTGAATTGTATATTATCATGGAGGATAATTTTTATCTGATCTTCGTAGGGGAATAAAAAGACGTAACGGTTTGTTTCTTCCAAGAATTCCACGTGATTTTGTGGTAGGTCTAATTGAATTAAGTCGCAACGACCGTTGATACCCTTAGTGAGAATGTCTGACTCGCAGTCATGTTCACCGGATAGCTGAAGGCTGTTAGGGCATAAGTAATAATCACGTCCGTATTCGCACGGTTTGTCGAGAAATCGTATCTCGTTTTTGGATTTTAGAGCATACTTGGCAGTGGGTAGGACAGTTGCATAATAATTGGGGATGAAGGTTGGTAGGGATTGAAGGAGAATCAAGTCGTAATGTGCAGGATGGACGATGGGGACATCCAGGAAATAGACGATTTCCTCGTAGCCTATGAAGCATGTTACCTTGATGTGATTTTGGATTTCCCATAGCGCTTCTCCTTCAAAGAGGGGTAACCTATCACCATAAAATGGTATTAAGTTTCTTAGGATTTTCTGTAGGGTTTCTGGTTTAATAATACTAGGGTGGAGTTTGCCTAATTTACAAAAAGTGACTGAATTTTCTATGTCTTGGGTCAGATCTGAAATTATTTGTAGCAACAGTAGATTATGCTCGAGTGCGTTTTCTACCTGTCCTGCATGGGTTGCAAGGGAACTTGCTTCCTTTAATCGCTCTATTTCGAAGGCCAGAATATCGTGATTGTAGTTGATATCTAAGATGGTCCTGTTCAATTCTTCTACAAATCCTTCGTTTATTGAGTAGTGATGACTAATTTGTTGGGACAGTATCTCTTGGTTTGTGTGTAGGTGTTGGAGGATCTGATTAAATTTTTCCTCGTCGTTGGCGTCTAAATTTCCCGTGATAAATTTGATTACGGAGCCTAAACCGTTAAGCAGTCCTCGCCTCTGACGGCGGGGTAAGGTTGAAGCAAATAATCTTCCTTCTATTATTTTTAGCATATGTTCAATGGCTTGAGTTCGAGTTCGAACTACCTTTTGGACTTCACTGTCAGTTTCTATTATCTGGTTAATGTCCTGGAAATGGGCTTTAATTTGGTTTACTTGATTGAGAACTTCTCCGAGCTGGTAGTAGTGAGTAACCGTGTGGTAATAGTGGATCGTTCGGGCGGAACCTAATCGAATGGGTAATAAACCTAAATTGGAGGTAATGTTTTCAATTTCTAATCCTTTGGTAATTAGTATAGTCGAGAGTGATAGAAGAACGGTGACGGCAGAGCGGCTGTCCATAATCCGGAAGTGGTTCAAGTCAGTAACGTCCTGGAATATTAAGGGTCATGAGCTAGAGTCGGAACCAGAGCTGGGTGGTGGGGAGTGGTAGGGTTTCCTTGCTATAGGAACAGGAATTCCAGAAGTACTGGGCTGAGGGGAGTCTATACGAGATAGCCTAGCTGGAGGGGTGTCTGGTGGTATGGGTAACGCTTTACGAGGGAATCTAGATGGAGGGGTGTCTGGTGGTATAGGTAACGCTTTGCGAGGGAACCTGGATGGAGGGGTGTCTGGTGGTATGGGTAACGCTTTGCGAGGCAACCTAACTGGTAGGATGTCCGGTGGTGCGGGCAATGATCCCTCAGGAGAAGGTAGAGGAACTGGGGAGGGAGTTGACTCCATTCTTGGGATTCTGGAGAGGTCTTTACAATGTCGTTTTGGGGCAGGGCTCGACGAGCTCGTCTCTGAAGGAGGCGGTCTCGAGTTGGGTGGCGACGGTAAGAGTCTATCCCGCTTTTGGCTGTTAGTCGGTGGGGGAAAGGAATAGAAAGTGGCCGTTTGGGGAATCGTGGGGAGGTTAACGGGTGAAGGGAAGCTGTCTTCGGAGGGTGAGTAACTAGAAGAACTAGACATCGGGGTTTGTGGTACTACTCTGGGCCTTTTGATGTTAGACATGTGGATCTTTGGTTGGGTGTTAGCATGCCGGGGTGTTATTTCGGCCGTATGCTTGGTTTTGTCCACGGACTTCACCTGTTCCGGGTTATACAGGGGTTTGGTCTTACTTTGAAGTTGTTTGGTCCTTACATAAACAGTGTCAGGGATTTCTGGAGGGTCTTCCCGAGTAGCATTTCTGTTTTCCGTTACCCTTTCCTTGAGTTGTGTGCCATTGTCCTTAATGTTTTGGTAGAGCGCTTTCATTTTTTCGCGGTGTTTGACGAGGTAATCGTTGGCGAGGCGTTCGTCCAAGTTTAACTTGAGGAGGTTTTCGTCTGAAATGTGACCTTGGATTATTTCGAACGGGGTCAGGGACGTTGTAGAATGGATCGAATTGTTGTATGCGATCAAGGCATACTGTACCCGGGTTTCCACATCGTCTCTTTTGAATGCTTCTTGGCAGTTCAGAAGCCGGAGATGTTCGATTACGGTCGAGTGGAATCGTTCGACAGGGCCATTCGAATCTGGGTGTTGGCTCGATATGAAGTGAGCATCAATATTGTGGTTAGCTAATAATTCCTTGACTAGGGAAGAGTTTAGGTCGGCCGCGTT
This sequence comes from Leptopterna dolabrata, assembly GCA_954871275.1. Classification (NCBI taxonomy): domain Eukaryota; kingdom Metazoa; phylum Arthropoda; class Insecta; order Hemiptera; family Miridae; genus Leptopterna; species Leptopterna dolabrata. The sequence goes on along the minus strand of OX940982.1, from coordinate 35,664,189 downwards.
ATCGGAAATGAGTTTTTTGGGAATGCCATGGTGCGAGAAATATTTAAGCAGGGCTCGAACTACGTCGAGACTAGTATTAGTCGGTACCATGTACATTTGGGCGTATTTGGAAAAGGGGTCGAAAACGGTCAAGAATTTTGTTCGGTCTATGGTGATTTTGTCAATGTGCAGGGTCTCGAAAGGCCGGGATGCCGTGGGAGTCAAGTTATATTTGATTTTCAGGGGATGCCTGTCGTACTTAGTTCGTAGGCAGACGTCGCATTGGTTTATGAAGCTCTGAATGGTCGCTTTCTGATTGGGCCAGAAATAGCTTCGTTTAAGATGTTCATACGTCTCAGGAATTCCTCGGTGATTAGTCTTACCTACATGATAGGACTTTATGAGTTCCTGGACGTCCTCTTCAGACTCAATGTCTTCCAATAATTTATGAAATTTGGCCATGAGGATTTCTGACTCCTTGAATGTGCGAGTCATTATGGCAGCAAATCTCTGGAAGAATCGATCGTCTGGATCGTCATGGAAGTAGATCGCATAACGAACTTGGGGCCTGACATACTCCTTGACGAACTCGACTATGTCCTTGTCCAGATGGTAGTGGGATAGTTCCGCGGTCACTCGGGTTTTGGTGGAATTAAAAAGGTGCTTTATTGAGGGTTTCCGTGGGAGTGAGGTCACTAATTTGAATATTATCTGATTTTTGGCCTGGTTAACGGGTCCTTCTCTTACGGGGATTGTCATGGGCGGTATGTTAGTGGTAGTGTGTTCGGGGGCCGTCAAAGAGGGAGCTTGAGTGTCGGCGTGGACATCTAGAGATTGATTGCTTCCCCCAAGTGCTTGCCTAGAACGCGAGAATGTTGCCAGTATTTCGGAAATGGCTCGATTTTCGTTTTCTGCGGTTCTGGGGGAACTAGGGGCTGCGAGGAGTGCGTCCAGTTGCAATTCGGGGAGTTCCATTGGAATGCTCTCAAGCAACTCCTCGATATTGATCGGTGACATGGGATTTGCGGCTGGTGGATCTGATTCCAGGTGATTAAGCTCAATTCGAGAGAGAGCGTCAGCTACATAGTTGGACTTTCCAGGGTGGTAGTGGATTTCGAAGTTAAAATCACTGATTTTCAACCTCCATCGATAGAGTTTGGTGTTGGGGTCCTTCATTGCAAATAACCATTGCAATGGTTTATGGTCAGTGAATAACAGGAACTTCTGCCCGTATAGATAGTGGCGGAAGGCCTTCAGGGCATTTAGTACTGCAAGAAGTTCCTTTTCATTAGTAGCATATTTTTTCTCTGTCTCTGAGAGCGTTTTGCTGGTATAAGCAATTGGGAGATCAGAACCGTTAAAGTCTTGGCTCAAGACAGCGCCTGTAGCAAAATCGCTTGCATCACAAGTCACTCTGAACTGTTTGTTAAAGTCGGGGTATTTTAATATTGGGTCATTGCAAAGAAGCGTGGTACAAGTTTTGAAGCTTCTTTCGAATTCTGGGGACTTGGATGTTATTTTTCCATCCTTTTTCAAGGCTGAGGTCAGGGGTTTAGTCAGAGCAGCAAAGCCCTTGATAAACCTACGGTAGTAGCCAATGAGCCCTAAGAACCTTTTGATCTCGGTTCTTGTGCGAGGCATTGGGAATTTTTCGATCGCACGTATTTTCTCGGGGTTTGGTTTGACTCCATCGGGGGTTACTACGTGACCTAGATATGCTAACTCCCTTTTCAGAAATTCCGTCTTGTCTGGCTGGATTTTCAGGTTTGCCTGTCGAAGACGGTCGAAAATTTTCCTCAGACGAACAACGTGTTCTTGCAAACTAGCCGAGAATATTAAGATATCGTCGAGATAAACCAGACATATCTCATTATTCAAGCCCCTCAGACAGTTGTTCATCATTCGTTGGAATGTAGCCGGGGCGTTACACAAGCCAAAGGGCATTCTGAGGTATTCGTAATGTTGGTTGTCAGTGGAGAAAGCGGTTTTGGGAATTGAGTCTTCATCTAGTTCAATTTGATGAAAACCTTGTGCGAGGTCGAGGGTCGAAAAGTAATTGCAACGGCCAAGTTTGTCGAGGAGTTCGGATATGTTAGGTAGGGGAAACCGATCTGAGATCGTGGCTTCGTTTAATTTTCGGAAATCGATGACCATGCGATATTTGGTTTTTCCTGAAGCGTCCATTTTCTTTGGTACAATCCAAAGGGGCGCATTGTAGGGAGAGTTAGAAGGGCGTATGATTTTCTGGGCAAGTAGGTTGTCAACTTGTTTGGCCACTTCTTCTTTATAAATGTGGGGATACCTGTACGGTTTTACAAAGATGGGAATTTCGTCCTTTGTACGAATGTGGTGTTTGACCTCATTCGTGAAAGTCAAAGGACCTTCACTCTCTTGGAAAAGATCTGCATAGTCATGAATCAATTTTCTAATAGCCTTGTTCTCTTCGGGGTTTAGGTGGTCTAGTCTAAATTTCGAATAGTCTATCCAACGGTTTTGCTTACAGGAGGGGGAGGTATCGCAATAGTTGTTAAGGTTGTTTTCGGGTTCCTCATTTTTAAACTGTCCTTTAGGGATTGGTTCTGCATGGATTGGGTGAGTCAAGTGGAACCTAACAGGTTTTTCTTCTGAGTTCGTGACGTGTACAAATGCTTTTGAGTTCTTAACCCTCACTATGGCTGATGGTATTTGCAAACCAGGGAAATTGATAGAGTCGATCAAAGCTTCGCCATTCTCGACGTTACCAATCTCTACCTGTACCTGCTGAATAGTCCTGGCATCGATTAGGAATGACACAGTATTTTCCTCGGGGCACAGACATCCGTTCGCAAAGTAGAGGGGTAAGTTGATGTTTGGTGTACGCAGCAAGTTATTTTTCAGGTCCACGGAAGCATTTAGTGTCCGTAAGTTGTCTAGTCCCAATAGTGCTTGGAAGTGGCTATGGAAATTGAATAATCGGAAGGGGAGATTTAGATGTTTTTCATTGAAAATTTCCCCACAAGGCATCAGGGTCATTTCCGTTATTGTGGACGAGCCGTGGGCTGTCTTAACTATACCCGATGCCGGTTGGATTTTCTTTTTGAAATAATTATGCGCTGTTTTTGGGAGAACGAAGGATCGAGTTGATCCGGTGTCGATTAGGAATTTTATCCCAGTTTTTGGGCAAACTATGAAAGGTAATTGGTAGCCGATGTGATTTAATTCGATGTGTTCTGGTTCAAATTTTTCGATGGGAGCTTTTGATTTAGGGGCAGGTTTTAACATTGGTATAGGATTTAATTTGGGAGCAGTTGCGGGGGCCGAAAAGGTTGGAGCGGGAGCTGACATTACTGTTGGGTGACCTCTGACGGGTCCTGAGGTTGTCCTAAAAAATGGTCCTGTGTGATGTTCTGGTCGTCTTCAGTTGGAGGTTGGTCCTCCACTGATAAATTTTCAAATGTTTGAATTAGGTTGGGGTCATAGTACACCGGGGCTTGCAGGAAAGGGTCATAAACGAAATATCCTGAATTTGGCGAATACTCAGGGGTTTCGGGTTGCCGAATTTCCGAGTCTTCACACTGCATTTCTACATTGTGAAGGTTGCTCTTTGAGTGATCCTGACTGGACGAGCGTGAGAGTTGGTGGGACCATGGTCGATTTGGAAGCGATTGTCTTTTGGGGGGTTGCTGACCTGGCGTAGCGGGTCTTTGGTTGAAAGAGTGGTGAACTGGTGGTCTATGAAAATTTTGGTAATGCCTGAAGGGCTGGTTGTAGGGTGTTGATGAAGGTCCGTAATTGTTATTCGGGCCAGAGGGACGGAATTGAGGAGTGGCGGGGCCGGTTTTTTGTGGCGGGGCTAATTTTGGTTTAGTTCTAAACTGAAACTCGTTTGTCAAAATCGCCATGCATTCTGCTAGGGTTGCTGGGTTCCTTGCTCGGATCAGAGATCCTACTGAATCATCCAGTCCCGTTACAAACACTCGAAGGGCTAAGCCCTGCACGAAGTCGACAAGTTCTTGCGAACTTTGTTCCTTCTGCAAGGAGGCGATGGTACTGTTTAAAATTGCCTCTAATCGAGAATAGAATTCAAAGCAACTTTCACTCTGTTTCTGCCTGAGACGGGCTAGTTCTGCTGTAAGAGTGAACTTGTCCCTGCGATCTCCGTACGACTCCAATAAGACGGAGCGTAACTCCGCCCAGTTGTGAGGGTCGGCAGCGAAAACGCGTTTCGCTGGATCGCCTTTGATTCTTGATAGGATGCCCTCGAATAACAAATCGTTTTGTAGGGTATTTTGGTTTGTGGGGTCAAAGAAATGGTTGAAAAGTTTATCGCATACCGTTATAAATCTGGTAAGGATAAGGGGATCGGTGGCGTTAAAGTCTGGGAGCAATGCGAAATGTGATTCCTTTAATGTTGGAAAGGGCATAGAATTTTGGCTTCTTAAAGGGAGATTGAAATTTCGCCTACTCGTAATCGGGGTTCCGACGGAATTTTGTTCGTTTCCCGCGCTTGTTCCTTGGTGGGTTTCCGATGAACCTTCCATTTCGGTGCTGTCTAATCTGGACCAACGGAGTGTTCTAATCCAATCAATATAAGGATCGGACCTCGAACGAGACGATGATTTCGTAGTTTTGGGAATTTTGGACAGCCTTGTACAATACTATAGGTAGGTTGTAAAATGTGGCGACAGATAATGTGACAAAATATGACAGAAATATGACAGAAAATGTGACAAAATAGGAAACAATTATGAAAAGCTGAAAAGATAAATATGTTATGCAGTTAAGTTCAGAGATTCTTCAATCGAGAGGTTCGTTGGATCTGCTTCGAGATGATTTAAAGGGCGTCGGATGTTGTAACTGGAGAGTTGTTGATAAGATTCTACGAAGTGTGACTGAAGCGAGCGGACTGCGTCCTTTCCGATGATTTTTTTTTTTTTTTTAAATTTTATTTTTATTTTATTTGTTTGTTTTGTTTTAATTCTAGAAGGGCTTCTCTTGGAAGCTACTAACCACTCATGGGTTTGATAATTGAATTTAATTATTTAATTTTGAGGTTTCTTAAATTTACAGGCGGGGGATGCCTGGCTTCGGTAATCAGGGCAGATTGGATCGAAGTCTTTTCAGACGGGCGTGTCTGACTTCACTAGTCAACGACTGGAATGAAGATTTTTGTGAAATGACCGGGCTTGGTCAGTACTAGGAACTATATGGGTCAAGATTACCTATAGAATCCTAGGAGTTCTTGGCAAGCTGCTGAGATAGTATACCTGGTATGGTAATCCGATATTCCCTGAAGTCTGCGTGATCGGCGAAGTGGAGAGCCGATGCACTTTATCCGATTGTAATTCCGATGCACTTCCACTTATCACAGTTCGGTTGACGAACTCCCGGGCACTTGAAGGCTTCGACGAAATTTCCGCGGAGACGATGGTCGGTCGCGAATATAATTTCTGAGTGTCGAAATTGTGTCTCCAAATGTCCTCCAGTGACTGCGTCAGTTATAGTAGGTTCCTTGGGAGTTGACTTTTTAAAAAGCACGAACTGGGAATTTACAAGTGTTCTTTATTTCGGAAAATACACGGAAGACTTCGTAGCGGTAAAATTACGGGGAACACGGAACACAGGGTTGATCGTACAGCAGCGAGCCGAGAACTGAAGGTTCGAGCTTGCTCGCAGGGGTTATATCGTCTATCATGACTGCGTCAGCAGTAAGTGTCGGTCGGGCGCTATAACTTATATATATATATATATATATATATATATATATATAATGTAATATAAATTCAAAATTTCTGTATCAAAAGTCTGTAAAAACGGCAAAAATCGTGACACCAGAAGGGTGATTAAATATATAAAACGCTGCAAATCCCTGCACAACGGTTTATTATTTTGTACAGAATACCCTCCTGTTACAGATCACAGGTCTCCGTATAGATAACCCTTCTATATAACATATGTACTGTTCTACACATATTATGTAGATCGCGGACCTCCGTAGGTTAGTACCTAACCCCGTACTCGTTACTAGGTACCTCCCTAAACCGTTGTGTAATAATTTACCTGTATAGGTTCCACTTCTACGGAGATAGAATAATGAACCGTTGTGTAATAATTTACCCATCAATAATACTTCCTCGGTTGTTCAAGTTGCAAAAGTACCTATCAACAAAATCCAGCCCCTTCTGGGTAGATGAGCCGTTGTGTAATAATTTGCCATTGTGTAATATTTTGCCATTGTGTAATAATTTACCCATCAATAATACTTCATCGGTTGCTCAAGTTGCAAAAGTACCTATCAACAAAATCCAGCCGGATCGCACACCCTCCGTAGGTTAATACCTAACCTCGTACTCGTTACTAGGTACCTACCTAAATCACGAGGTAAATGTTGCTAAAATAATTCTGTCGATTGCAAACAGTACCTAACAAAAAGAAACTCACATCATTTTTCAAATGAAATAATATCCACAGAACAACCAACTCGACTTCATAGGTACCCCACCAATAAAATCGGTTTCACTACCTATCAACAAACTCCAATAGAGCAATCATTTTGGTTTATTATTTTCAATAATGAACCATTGGAATCGAGCATGAAAAAAAAATTCTTACCCCCCCTCAAAGGTATACCAGTTTAGTATAAGTAATATCTTCACTATGTACAGTAGACTTATCCCAGCGTGTAATTAGCCTGTAATCATTTTATGGAAGCAGGCTGCTGTAAAAAAAAAAAAAAAAAAAAAAAACCCTCAAAATTTGATGGCTTACGTTTCAAGGTATGTAGAATCCAAAACTGCAATAAAAATATTTCTGTCTGTCCGCTGTACGCCTTACGGGCCACTTTTCTTAGTTACCATGAAACAAAATTGATGAAATTCGGGTTATAGGTTCCGTTCGGGGTCTAGTTGGTCCTCGAAGCTCGACGTTACTGTCAGTCATCTCTAAGGGGTTCAAAATAGGGGTTGAAATTTTCAAAACGCCTATACCATTTTTTTTTACGCTTATACCAATATTTTACGGTTTTAAATAGTTCTTGAACTTGCGAGTTTTTTAAGACCATCCGGACCATCGTACGTCCAGCCGTTCGTTCACAGAGGCCCCGAAGTTTGCACCGACAGGCATTTTCGACTCCAGTGTGAATGAAATGTATACAATTCAAACCAAAAATCTCGTAACCAGAGACGCGCCCACAATAGGAAATTTGGCGGAGATAAAAGGCGGAGATTATATTGGCGGAGTATGAAGTCGAGTTGGTTGTTCTGTGATATTATTTCATTTGAAAAATGATGGCTCTTTTGGAGTTTGTTGGTAGGCAGTGAAACTTGAACAAACTTTGAAGTATTATTGATGGGTAAATTATTACTACGGTAAATCATTACTCAACGGTAAATTATTACACAACGGTTCATTATACCATCTACGTAGAAGGGGCTGGAGTTTGTTGGTAGGTACCTACTTTTGCAACTTTTTTCACTCCTCATCAGCAATTTCCTTTCAGAACTTCATTATGTGTGTTTCTTTTTGTTAGGTACTGTTTTTTTTAAATCTAGGGATGAATTCAGGATGGTATGAAACGGATTCGACTATTAAAAAATTTCAACAATTCATGCTCTGAAAATTTGTGGACCCATTGTAATAGCTCCATTCTCTTTAAAAATTCGCAAAAAAACAAAATAGAAGGAGAATGTAAACACAAATGCCTAACATCACGTTTACGACATGTAGGTAGTAAAAATACTACCTACATAAGGGTATGAAAATACCCTTTCAAGAAACTGCATTGAAGTCTTCCTCCTTCGTTGTTGAGTATTTTTATTTGTTAGGTGAGTAGGTAGGTCCAATCACGAGCTGACCACAGAACGCGAGTGTTGGAAGAAAACATACAGAAGGAATGCCATGGCGAATCATCTTCGAGCGTAGTACAAGTAGGTACTACCTAGGTATTTCATCTTTTTGTACGAAAGTACCGGGAAACTATGTTCACTTCATACCTACTTAATAAACTAATAAGTATTATGGTGGGTGGGTAGGTAGCTAATAATTATGAGGTGGTCACAGAACTCGAGTGATGAAAGAAAACATACAGAAGGAATGCCAAAGCAAATCATCTTCAAGTGTAGTACAAGTAGGTACTACCTAGGTATTCATCTATTTGTGCCTAAGTACCTACCGGGAAACTGTGTTCACGTCATACCTAAATATAGTAAGTACTATTTATGTTGGTTGGGTAGGTAGGCAATAATTAAAAGCTGATCACAGAACTCGAGTGATGAAAGAAAACATACTGAAGGAATTCCAAGTCAAATCATCTTTGAGTGTAGTACAAGTAGGTACTACCTAGGTATTTCATCTTATTGTGCCAGTGCCGGGAAACTATTTTCACTACTTATGAAATAATAAGTATTATTTATGTTGGGTGGCTAGGTAGGTAGTAACTGGGAGCTGGTCACAGAATCGAGTGATGAAAGAAAACATACGGAAGGAATACCAAGGCAAATCATCTTCGAGTGTAGTACAAGTAGGTACTACCTAGGTATTCATCTTTTTGTGACAAAGTACCGGGAAACTATTTTCACATCATGCCTACTTGATAAAGTAATAAGAATGGTTCATGTTGAGTGGGTAGGGAGGTAATAATAACTAATAAAGTTGTACTTGTCGAGTTTCCTAAATTAGATAGGTGGCGTACATACCTACCTACCTAGTTGAAACGATGAAACGCCAACTAGAACAACTGTTACAGGTTTTTAAAAATTCAAGATGCCTTTAATCACGAATTCCAATCAAAAAGGTAGAAACTTCCAACTACCTACCTAAATTCGTGATTATTATCCTCAACTACATAATTAGGTGGTGGGGTGGGCCTTTTGTAGGTACGAACTTAATATTTTTCCCTTTCATTTTACCGGACCAGTCATTGTTTTTTCATGTTCTGACCTATATTATGTCAGACAATCAACGAAATGCGTAAGTTACCTATCTACGTGGCATTGGGTGTCCGCCAAATCTTTGACTCCGCTGATTCAAGTACCTACGTGAAACAATAAAAACACCAAATAGGTAAATTTTTCTTGGTTTTTGGAAATTCAAGATCCCGTTAATCACGAATTCCAATAAACAAGTAGAAACTTTCAACTGCCTACCTAAATTCATGATTATTATCCTAAATTTTAGAATTATAAAGAAAATATTACCTACCTTCTTACAATAAACACAAATAGCAACGTTGTACATAAATTTTGTGGTGGAAGGTCCGAAAAGGAAGGTGGTGGAATCCAGTTCAAAGCACTACACAACCATCAGTCGAAACGGTCCGACTGGTGCACTCACGTTTTGTAGCGGATTGCCCGTACTTCACTACCTAAATTCGTTATTGTTATCCCCGACTTTATAATTAGGTGGTGGGGTGGGCCTTTGTAGGATCTTACTTAATTTTTTCCCTTTTATTTTACCTGACCAGTCATTGTTTTTTCCGGCCCTTACGTATTTCAAACATTCAAGGAAATGCACAAGTTACCTATCCACGTGGCAGTGGATGTGCCACCAGAGCTTCGATTCTCCGTATTCTTCAATTACTTACTTGAAACGATGAAAACACCAACTAGAACAACTTTTGGTAGTTTTTGGAAATTCAAGATCCCATTTATCACAAATTCCACTCAAAAACCACCCACCCAAAAACCTACCTAAATTCATTATTATTACCCTCAACTTTAGAATTACTTAATTACCTGAGAAAATATTACCTTCTTAGAATAGCAAGGTTGTACATACCTTTTGTGGTGGAAGATCCGAGAAGGAAGGTGGTGGAATCCAATTCAGAGCACTAAACACAACCATCAGTCGAAACGGCCCAACTGATGCACTCACGTTTTGTAGCGGATTGCCCATTTCACTTTTCGCGGTTAATCGGCGGATCATACCGAGGCGATTCGAGAAGAACACATAATATTAAATAGTCCAGGAATCATTGCTTCTTGATGAATTTTGAAGAAAAACTACCACTGACCTACCATCCGTCACGCGTGCTCGGGCCAGACTGATATTAGAAAGGGGTGGTTGGGAGGGGAAAGGTGGAGGGGTATGTGGTGGGGTGGGACTTTGTAGGTACTTATTTAATTTTTTTTCGTTTCATTTTCCATGACTAGTATTTATTTTTCCCTCTATTCTGACCTAGTTCAAACAATTAAGGAAATGTACAAGTTACCTATCTACGTGGCATTGTGCGGTGGTGGGGTGGGGGGACTACAGCCTCGATTCTCCTTGAGCTAAAACTTAAAACGATGAAAACACCAACTAGGTCAACTTCCGGTGGTTTTTGGAAATTCAAGATCCCATTAATTACGAATTCCAATCATAAAGGTAGAAACTTCCAACTAAATACCTACATAAATTCATGATTTATTATCCTCGACTTTATAATTATTAGTGGTGGGGTGGGACTTTGTAGCGAATTACTTAATTTTTTTTTTAGTTTCATTTTACCCGACTAGTAATTGTTTTCTCCTGATCTTACATATTTCAAACAATATTAAGGAAACGCACAAGTTACCTATCTACAAGCCACTGGGGGAGGGCGCCTTCAGAGCCTCGGCTCTCCTAAATTAGGTACGTACGTAGTACCTACCTAGTTTAAACGATAAAAACACCAACTAGGTAAACCTTCGGTGGTTTTTGGATATTCAGTATCCCATTAATCACGAATTCCAATCAAAAAGGTAGAAAACCCCACCTACCTTCCTACCTAAATTCGTTATTGTTATAATCGACTTTACAATCAGGTGGTGGGGTGGGCCTTTGTAGGTACTTACTTAATTTCTTTTTTAGTTTCATTTTACCCGACCAGTCATTGTTTTTTCCTGATCTTACCTACTTCAAACAATCAAGGAAATGCACAAGTTACCTATCCACGTGGCAGTGGATATGCCACCAGAGCTTCGATTCTCCTTATTCTTCAATACTTGAAACGATGAAAACACCAACTAGAACCACTTTTGGTGGTTTTTGGAATTCAATATCCCATTAACCGCGAATTCCAATCAAAACCCCCCCAACGAGCAACCTACCTAAATTCAAGATTATTACCCTCCACTTTAGAATTACTTAATTACTTTATTTGAGAAAATATTACCTTCTTAGAATAAACCTAAGTAGCAAGGTTGTACATACCTTTTGTGGTGGAAGATCCAAGAAGGAAGGTGGTGGAATTTCAGAGCACTAAACACAACCATCAGTCGAAGCGACCCAACTGATGCACTCACGTTTTGTATCGGATTGCCCATTTCACTTTTCACGGTTAATCGGCGGATCATACCGAGGCGATTCGAGAAGAACACATAATATTAAATAGTCCAGGAATCATTGCTTCTTGATGAATTTTGAATAAAAACTACCACTGACCTACCATCCGTCACGCGTGCTCCGGCCAGACTGATTTTAGAAAGGGGCGGTTGGGAGGGGAAAGGTGGAGGGGTATGTGGTGGGGTGGGACTTTGTAGGTACTTATTAGCGAATTTTCAAAGAAAATGAAGCTATTGCAATGGCTTCGAAATTTAAATAATATAAATTTTTGGAAATTTTCTTCATAGAAATCCGTTTCAGACCATTCTAAAACGATTCCTGAAATTTAACACTTTTTTATATGTATATATATATATATATTTATTTATATATGTGTCACTCCAGACGATAACTCTCGATAGAATTGAGATAAACAGCTCAAATTTGCACAAAAAATCTATCTTGGCAATCGAAAGGCTAAGTTCGAAGATGGGCGAAATTGGCCTACTCTAAGGAGGGTTTTGGCGCATTTAAAGTGCGCAAAAATTACCCAAAAATCCCCAAAATGTTATTTTCCAACAAGTGACCCCTCATTTTAAAGGTTTTTGCACGCTGAACACGATGGTGGAATCGGATTTTAGATATCTTGATCCGTTCTCAAATTAGAGCATTTAAAGTGCGCAAAAATTACCTAAAAATCCCCAAAATGTTATTTTCTAACAAGTGACCCCTCATTTTAAAGGTTTTTGCACGCTGAACACGATGGTGGAATCGGATTTTAGATATCTTGATCCGTTCTCAAATTAGAGCATTTAAAGTGCGCAAAAATTACCCAAAAATCCCCAAAATGTTATTTTCTAACAAGTGACCCCTCATTTTAAAGGTTTTTGCACGCTGAACACGATAGTGAAATCGGATTTTAGATATCTAAATCCGTTCTTAAATTAGAGCATTTAAAGTGCGCAAAAATTACCCAAAACTAGGATAATCTTTAAACTCTTACCCCCACCCCCTTAGAGTGGTCAGATTGAAAAATGTGAGAAGTATTAATTGAAGACGAGAGTTCGAAGCAAAAAAGGGGGAGGCAAACGATTAGTACAACTCCTTGAATTTACCCACAGCGATCAAATAAATAAGCACTTAGTACAATTACGTAATAAACAAACGGTAGAATCAGGATGGACAAAACGTACAAATTAAAATAAATACGAAGAGAATATACATAGAAAACCAAATTTTAGACCGAAGTTTTCCTTTATTCAAAACCATAGCCATTAATTCGAATATTTCTTTGAAAATTCGCTCATTAAGTCATGCTGCATGACTGATTTTTTTAATATTTTTTCGATTCATTTTCCATGACTAGTAATTATTTTTTTCCTCTATTCTGACCTAGTTCAAACAATTAAGGAAATGCACAAGTTACCTATCTACGTGGCATTGTGGGTGGGGGGGGGGGGGGCACTACAGCCTCGATTCTCCTTAAGCAAAAACTTGAAACGATGAAAATATCAACTTCCGGTGGTTTTTGGAAATTCAACATCCCATTAATTACGAATTCCAGTCATAAATGTAGAAACTTCCAACCAAATAAATACCTACCTAAATTCATGATTTATTATCCTCGACTTTATAATTAGTGGTGGGGTGGGACTTTGTAGGTACTTACTTAAAATTTTTTTAGTTTCATTTTACCCGACTAGTAATTGTTTTCTCCTGATCTTACATATTTCAGACAATTAGGGAAACGCTCAAGTTACCTATCTACGTGGTGCTGGAGGCGGGCGCCTTCAGTGCCTCGACTCTCCTAAATTAGGTGTGTAGGTACTACCTACCTAGTTGAAACGATAAAACCACCAACTAGGTAAACCTTCGGTGGTTTTTGGAAATTCAATATCCCATTAATCACGAATTCCAATCATAATGGTAGAAAACCCCACCTACCTTCCTACCTAAATTCGTTATTGTTATAATCGACTTTATAATCAGGTGGTGGGGTGGGCCTTTGTAGGTACTTACTTAATTTCTTTTTTAGTTTCATTTTACCCGACCAGTCATTGTTTTTTCCTGATCTTACCTACTTCAAACAATCAAGGAAATGCACAAGTTACCTATCCACGTGGCAGTGGATATGCCACCAGAGCTTCGATTCTCCTTATTCTTCAATACTTGAAACGATGAAAACACCAACTAGAACCACTTTTGGTGGTTTTTGGAATTCAATATCCCATTAACCGCGAATTCCAATCAAAACCCCCCCAACGAGCAACCTACCTAAATTCAAGATTATTACCCTCCACTTTAGAATTACTTAATTACTTTATTTGAGAAAATATTACCTTCTTAGAATAAACCTAAGTAGCAAGGTTGTACATACCTTTTGTGGTGGAAGATCCAAGAAGGAAGGTGGTGGAATTTCAGAGCACTAAACACAACCATCAGTCGAAGCGACCCAACTGATGCACTCACGTTTTGTATCGGATTGCCCATTTCACTTTTCGCGGTTAATCGGCGGATCATACCGAGGCGATTCGAGAAGAACACATAATATTAAATAGTCCAGGAATCATTGCTTCTTGATGAATTTTGAATAAAAACTACCACTGACCTACCATCCGTCACGCGTGCTCCGGCCAGACTGATTTTAGAAAGGGGCGGTTGGGAGGGGAAAGGTGGAGGGGTATGTGGTGGGGTGGGACTTTGTAGGTACTTATTTAATATTTTTTCGATTCATTTTCCATGACTAGTAATTATTTTTTTCCTCTATTCTGACCTAGTTCAAACAATTAAGGAAATGCACAAGTTACCTATCTACGTGGCATTGTGGGTGGGGGGGGGGGGGGGGGCACTACAGCCTCGATTCTCCTTAAGCAAAAACTTGAAACGATGAAAATATCAACTTCCGGTGGTTTTTGGAAATTCAACATCCCATTAATTACGAATTCCAGTCATAAATGTAGAAACTTCCAACCAAATAAATACCTACCTAAATTCATGATTTATTATCCTCGACTTTATAATTAGTGGTGGGGTGGGACTTTGTAGGTACTTACTTAAAATTTTTTTAGTTTCATTTTACCCGACTAGTAATTGTTTTCTCCTGATCTTACATATTTCAGACAATTAGGGAAACGCTCAAGTTACCTATCTACGTGGTGCTGGAGGCGGGCGCCTTCAGTGCCTCGACTCTCCTAAATTAGGTGTGTAGGTACTACCTACCTAGTTGAAACGATAAAACCACCAACTAGGTAAACCTTCGGTGGTTTTTGGAAATTCAATATCCCATTAATCACGAATTCCAATCATAATGGTAGAAAACCCCACCTACCTTCCTACCTAAATTTGTTATTGTATTCATCGACTTTATAATTAGATGGTGGGGTGGGCCTTTGTAGGTACTTACTTAAAACTTTTTTTCGTTTCATATTACCTAACCAGTCATTGTTTTTTCCTGATCTTACCTACTTCAAACAATCAAGGAAATGCACAAGTTACCTATTTACGTGGCAGTGGATGTGCCACCAGAGCTTAGATTCTGCTTACCAATTCTCCAAGTACTTACATGAAAAGATGAAAATACCAACTAGAACCACTTTTGGTGGTTTTTGGAAATTCAATATCCCATTAATCACGAGTTCCAATAAAAAACCATCCAACGAGCAACTTCCTAAATTCATGATTATTACCCTCCACTTTAGAATTACCTAATTACTTTACTTGAGAAAATATTACCTTCTTAGAATAAACCCAAGTAGCAAGGTTGTACATACATTTTGTGGTGGAAGATCCGAGAAGGAAGGTGGTGGAATCCAATTCAGAGCACTAAACACAACCATCAGTCGAAACGGCCCAACTGATGCACTCACGTTTTGTAGCGGATTGCCCATTTCACTTTTCGCGGTTAATCGGCGGATCATACCGAGGCGATTCGAGAAGAACACATAATATTAAATAGTCCAGGAATCATTGCTTCTTGATGAATTTTGAATAAAAACTACCACTGACCTACCATCCGTCACGCGTGCTCGGGCCAGACTGATATTAGAAAGGGGTGGTTGGGAGTGGAAAGGTGGAGAGGTATGTGGTGGGGTGGGACTTTGTAGGTACTTATTTAATTTTTTTTCGTTTCATTTTCCATGGCTAGTAATTGTTGGTTTATTATTTTCAATAATGAACCATTGGAATCGAGCATGAAAAAAAAATTCTTACCCCCCTCGAAATTTGATGGTTTACGTTTCAAGGTATGTAGAATCCAAAACTGCAAAATAAATATTTCTGTCTGTCCGCCGTACGCCGTACGGGCCACTTTTCTTGGTTTCCATGAACCGAAATTGATGAAATTCGGGTTATAGGTTCCGTTGGCTGTCTAGTTGGTCCTCGAAGCTCGACGTAACTGTCAGTCATCTCTAAGGGGTTTAAAATAGGGGTTGAAATTATCAGAACGCCGTATCTCGAAAACTTTCGATAGAAGGGTATGGTTTTTTTACGTTATTAAATTTGTCTTGAGCTAAACAATTTTTTGAGACCACCCGGAGCATCGTACGTCCAGCCGTTCGTGTGCACCAAAAAGCTTCAACACGATCGTGAATCAAACGGTATAAATCCGGCGGGGATTTCATCACTAAGGAGCACCTGATTATAATCAAGGATGGCTGTATGAAGTCGAGTTGTTTGTTCTGCGATATTATTTCATTTGACAAGTGATGGACTTTCGGATTTTGTTGGTAGGTACTTGTGAAACTTGAACAAACTTTGAAGTATTATTGATGGATAAATTATTACACAATGGCAAATTATTACACATCGGCAAATTATTACACAACGGTAAATTATTACACAATGGCAATTTATTACACAACGGTAAATTATTACACAACGACTCATCTACCCAGAAGGGGCTGGATTTTGTTGATAGATACTTTTCCAACTTGAACAACCCTTGAAGTATTATTGATGGGCAAATTATTACACAACGGTTCATTATTCTATCTCCGTAGAAGGGGAACCTGTACAGGTAAATTATTACACAACGGTTTAGGTAGGTACCTAGTAACGAGTACGGGGTTAGCTACTAACCCACGGAGAGTCAAAAATTGCTATTAAGGGCTAAAATTAATATTAGTTCACCTGACGTTGTGTGGGATGGTGATTGACGACGGAGGGGCTATTTCGATTATAAAAATATTTTTCTCAAAAAGCAGTGGATAAAATTTGACATTATAAGGGTCAAAAATCGGTATAAATTGCTAAAATCGCGAAGAAATTATACAACTTTACGAAATGTGGTACGGTTTCTCGCTATAGGTATATCATCATCTTTTTACACAATAGCACGAACCCTTCTTTGAAAATTCGCTGCATGCGGCATGACTAGAACTAGAAAAACCAGTAAATTTTCGGGTTTTTGGGGGGGGGGGGGGGGGGGGGGGCTTGCAACATCTGAAGTGTGCATCGTACAGAAGAATTAAAGAATTATATTCTGCATCGAATGGCATCCTCGAACATGAAATTCGGTCTATCGGTTTGGTCAGAATCTGCAGTCAAAAATGGACAAATTTTTCCGTTATAACTAAAAAGTGTGTTATGCTCAGTTTCACACGCCCGTAGCTAAAAAACGGTTATTCCAAATGAAAAATTTCGTACAACTCCAGTTTGTTGTAGAGCATCAAATTCTGCATCATAGCACCCTTATTTTTTATTTTAATGGGTAAGTACCTACACAATTAAAAATGTCAAGTTTTTAATCGTTAAAATTTTAAATTGAATATTTTAACTGTCTAACGCAGAATTTGATGCTCAACAACTTCAGTTTACCTATATATGACATTTTTCATTAGGAATAACCGTTTTTTACTTACCTGCAGGCGTGAGAAACTGTGCATGTGTCACACTTTTCAGTCAAAATGAATTTTGACTGCCGATTCCGACCAAACCGCCGAACCAAATTTGATTTTCAAGGAGGTCGGTCATGCAATGCACAATTTAGTTCTCTTCAGTTCTGGTATGTATAACCTTTGTTCGATGCACCCTTCAGATGTTGTCAGCCAAAAACTGAAAAAGTCCCAAAATTTACCGGGTTTTCACGTATTTCACGATGATTCCTAGGGCTTTTGAGTTGGAAACTTGTATTTGTCATTACCATTTCATTACATGCAACATACCAGTGAAGCAGTACTACCACATCTGACGCAAGGCAAAATGCACTATTTCCCTGGTCAGTTGACAACTATCCCAATGTTAACTATCTAAAACGGGCAAAAAATGTTGGGCACCGCTGGGCTAGAAAATGCTACGTATATGTACCTACCTATACCACTTTAGGCCTACTGTTGCTGTTGCCATATTGCTTTACGTCTTCAATTCAATTCAATTCTTTATTAAAACACATATTTAGTACTTAATGAAGAATATAAGTACAGAAACATGTGAAAACCAAGTTCATGAATGGGCCCCTAAGGTCTTGACGACCCGTCCAGGGGCTGGTTGTCACTGAACTAGCTTATTAGTTCGGATTGAGCGTGTACTTTTAGCTGGAAACAATGTATTTACAGACAATATTCAACTTGAATGAAAAAAAAATTAATTTATATATGTATGGGTATGTAGCACCTATGCCATCCACATTACAAGATAGTAATTACCTAAATACATAACACAGTTTCAGTTACAGATCAAACCTGTTCAAGAAGTCAGTGTGCAGGTCAGATTTGTGCATTTGCAGCAGGTATGCGCCAATTCTTTTTTTGAAGGATTTAGTCGACTGATCTGATTGTAAGGTAGTCGGAGGTGAGGCGTATATTGTGGGAGGCAGCCATGGAAATTGTCTTGTGAAAAAATCAGTGGTAGGGCGGGGAACTCGAATTTGGCTCGGGCGACTAGCAGGACAGTGCGGTGGGGCAGACATTTTTTAATCATGTGTACACGAAGCAGGGGATAAACAAATATCAGTCTTGGTGGAAGAATATCAAATTTTTTAAAAAGATCATTGATTCGCGTCTTTTAAGGGGCATATTAGGTAGGTACTGAAACCCTTATCAGTCGGTAATGGTGCAGGGTGTCCTTAGTAGGTATAGGGTTTATTAGTTGTGAAGTTGTAGGCCATAATTGTTCGAAAGCAGATCCTCCAAAGTAGATAACATCGGGGAGTCAGAGGGGAAAGAGCGTTAACATACGTCTCTCAGTTCATTAGCCCGACAGCTAAGAGTGAAATAGGCTAGAAACCTAGAAATAGCGGAGAGAGCCACAAGTCCTCGTGGCGTCCTAAATCGACGCCAAATGGGCGCTGCTCTTCAAACGCATTGACACTGACGCCTGTTATCCAAGTTACAGTTTACGGCCATCTCCAGTCCCATCTGATGGCTTCAGCATTAGGCGTTGAAAAGAAACGTTGTTTGGTAAATTAGAAACAGTTGGTAAAGTATTAGGATTAATTATTACATCCATCCTATAACCAGGTAGGTGTGAATATTGAACCCCCCCCCCCCCCCCCCGGTATTTTTTGTGGAAAGCTCTTCTGTACCAACCTGCTGAAATTCGAAGCTTGGTTTGTTCACAGTTCAATTCACAAGGATTTTGGAAACTCTCTCGAGTTCATAACCCAATATTGGGTGTCGTGGTTCCCCTCGAATCTCGACACTGACCACTTATATGTAATATAAAAAAAGAACGAGCCGGGTAGCGCCAAGGGAGACGGGTTCCTTCCACCAACCGCAATCGCTCCTCAACGGTCATAACTAGGGACTGGAATTGTATGCACAAAATTTGGCCAAGCTATGCACTCAAAATGGGAAAACATGCAAAATATGCACCCCAAGCAAAATTACGTTTAGAAAAAGTTTTAAATATTTCTAAAATGAACTAAATTTTGCTGTGAGATGTACAGGTAGTCTATACATTATGTTCCAGTTTATCGCGTCCTTAAAAAATTATAGAAAAGGATCAAGGAAGAAAATGGAATGAAAATGTACACACCTTTTTTTTCTAAACTATACAATATTTATACATTTATACAAAAATCGTCACTCGCTATCACAATTATAGCACTGGATCACAGTTGATTTTTCCAAATTGTCAACTGTTAATCTCCTACAGTTGTCGCTGACTCTCGACATCACACGACGACACGATCGGTAAGAATTTCAACGCTGAGAGTTCACCTGGAGTAAGGCCAGATGAGAGGTCAGAGTGCACCCCTCTCAAAATTACCCCAATTTCGTTTAAAAATTCAGAAATATGCACAAAACGGCCAAAATATGCAAAAATCTCCAAAATCGACCATAATATGCAAAATATGCTATCTAAATTTCAATTTAACACACGCTAAACGCTTCAGATACCCTCAAAACGGAAAAGTAGAACGATAAGTATATATAAACGATAAAAAACACATATGCAAAATATGCAAATTCCAGTCCCGTCATAACGGCCTATATAAGTCTATATACCTATTATAACGGGGCCTATATAAGCAGACCTTTTGGCCCAGCTCGGCGTCGTTCGACCGACCAACCCTCGACTTACTACTTCTCTCTCGACCCTCTCTCCTACCTTCTCTTGCACTCGCAGTGGTAAAAACCGTGGGGTGCTCCCCCTTCCCAGGTATCTGCTGTGGTGAAAACCGCGGGTTACCACCTTCTCCTATGACACCTGCCGTGGTGAAAACCGCGGGGTGTTAGCCTCCATCTTCCAGGTGTCTGCTGTGTTGAAAACCGCGGGACAGCTTCCTCTCATCTAGTACCTGCTGTGGTGAAAACCGCGGGGTGCTAGCTCCCACATCCCGGGTGCCTGCTGTGGTGAAAACCGCTGGGAGCTAACCTTCCCTCCAACTAACGCCTGCTGTGGTGAAAACCGCGGGGCGTTAGTCAAAATACTCCTACGTCCTTCCTCATCCGCCTTCATCCAACCTCTCAACTTCATCCTCATCCAAACTCACCCGCCGTGTCGTGTGTGTCGTCAGGTATTTACAGAACACCCAGAATCTGTGGGATCCACTGATCTCGTGGAAAGTGGAAACGCCAAACCGTTTCGAAAGAATTCGAAAAGGGAAGCGAGTGTAAGGGGTAGATCGGATTCATTGAGCACGACCGTGCAAATAGGCCGTTTTCTCGTTGCGATACCCAAAACCCCGTGAATTGATCGATTTTTTTCTTCGTGTTTTCTCGTTCGTTGTCACTGCTTCGATTCGATACGCTCCGGTTCCCCAGCGGCCTCGACGCTCGCACGGGCGAACCTCCCGTTCGGACGAGGGCACTCGAACAACGGCAGACGACCAAACACAAACATCTCACAGGTCGTTCCGTGGAATTCGTGAGAAAAGTGAATGTTACCTACCGGGTCGGCTGAGTCCTGGGGTGGACGACGGCATAGAAAGGCAGGAAACGCGGCGCTGAAAATAAGCGTCGATTATTCGAGGTTTACTGGTCGTATTCCCAGTATCGCTCGTAATAATAAACCAATAGGATTTGGCAAAATAAATTGCATGCAATCCGGGGTCTGCCGGTTACAATAACCACAACTAATATCTGAAAGTGCACACACTAAATAATCAGCTAAAACATTATAGAAATTAATTTATGTCTAACCAGTACATTTTTAAATCACTATTATAATCACCCATAACACCCTTGGGTATATTACGATCGGACTGCAAAGGTTCCAGACACAACTAGGGCCCAAATGGAGCATGCGTGCGAAAGAACGAATTTTTTAGACCTAAAGTGATATTTTGGGTAAAAAACGCTTGCATACGAGTCTGCAACGCATTGGGACATTTTCATGTCTTTACCTATTGCTTTTGACATTATTAATATTAAGAGGTAGGTACCTAATTTCAATAAAATAGACGATTCCGGATTAATTATCTTCTACACTCACGATCATTAGTTTGTAAACAAAATATGAGAACAGTTATGCCCATAGCTCCGCTATTCGTATAGTCAATATGTTATGGAGAACATGAAAATGTTCGTTAAATCGAGAGCTTTCCAACGAGTGGTGAACGATTTTTGTGGGTTAAAAAGTGTAGAAAATGAACAAACCTAACAACGGGGTCGTTGTAAGCGGAAATCATTATAAAGGCACTGTAACACAATTTCGTTACGCAATTTCGTGACAGTTTTTTGTGCTATGTGCCAGGGCAAAGACATGAAAATGTCAAAATTGTCTAAACCTCTCAACTTATAATAATTAACACGCAAAACAGTTTTATGCTTTCACTAGGTATCTATGGGTCTAACAATTAAATTCCCTAATGAGAGAATTGCTACATCCTGTCAGAACTCTGATAAATCTGTACAGTACTATTCGATCGCCATTTAACACCTCCAACATTTCAGCCATCAAATAATCCTTTACCAAAATATTTAATGTTTCTACTAACAATTAAGTTTCGTTTGTTAAAAAATAAAAATAAATAAATAAAAAATAAAAATAAAATCTGAATTCCAAAAGAATCGGACACTTGCACAGAAAGCGATAAATGTCTTCATCCTGACAGGTGTTGCATACTGAGCATTTTTTGGATTCTTGAGTTTCATGGTTCCATACTTTCCAATTACTTTGCATCGTACTTTCATCAACACGCTAGCTACTCTGTGCTCCAAACCTTTATAAAATTGACATAATTATGTCTGGGAACACCGATGAATTTTTAAAGCCTTGCGATCCAGTATTACCTATCTCTGCCTTAATGGTCCCTATGTAGTTGAAGGACTTGAGTCATAACCCGTGCATCATTATTATACTGGTCCCAGAATTCTGTTGAATACCTATCTACCTTAATAGCTTGATATTATCTGTTTTGCAGTCCAGATTCACTGAGCCCCATAAACCTTGCTTTGTACTAGATACCTACTCCGGGACAGTTCCGGGGTTGCTCTGGAAAACGGTCTTCCCTTTCCCAGAATCCTTTTGGTTTATTATTCTCTGATTAATACGCCTATGTATTCGCTCAGAAAAAAAATTGTGTAACACCCCCTCACTTTTATTATTTTACGTTTCAAGGTGCGTATATTCCAAAAACGCTGCGAAGTCCTGGTCACATGGATTTATTATTCTATTAGACATACTTACCTGCAGAAATGTTGGCTGTCTGTTGTGTGTCTTTCATGTGTATTGAAATGGCTATTTTTGATGTTTTCCACCAATTTTGGCCCCCAAAACACGAATTAGGTACGCTCCTTTTTATTCAAATTATCTTTGATCATTGGTAGTGCCATTTAATCGTCTTGATCCACGTGTTGACAATTTTTCCAGTGAAATTGTACAAACTGATGGTGATTTCAGAGGATTTTCTAGATTTTTGACTCATAAAAAATCAATTTTGGGAGCTGAACATTTGGTAGAACCTCAATTTTCCGCTCTTTGGTCAACATCGACTTCATATTCGGTCTTCTCGTCCCCCGGAACATGGAAAAACCACAGTCATGCAGCATGGCTATAAGAGCGAATTTTCGAAGAAATAACCACGTTCCTTAATCTTCAAAGTGCTCCAGTTTGAGAACGGAATGAGATATCGCAATTCTGATTTCACCATCGTGTTCAGCGTACAAAAACCTTTAAAATGAGGGGTCACTTGTTAGAAAATAACATTTTGGGGATTTTTGGGTAATTTTTGCGCACTTTAAATGCTCTAATTTGAGAACGGATCAAGATATCTAAAATCCGATTCCACCATCGTGTTCAGCGTGCAAAAACCTTTAAAATGAGGGGTCGCTTGTTGGAAAATAACATTTTGGGGATTTTTGGGTAATTTTTGCGCACTTTAAATGCGCCAAAACCCTCCTTAGAGTAGGCCAATTTCGCCCATCTTCGAACTTAGCCTTTCGATTGCCAAAATAGATTTTTTGTGCAAATTTGAGCTGTTTATCTCAATTCTATCGAGAGTTATCTTCTGGAGTGACACATATATATATAAATATATATATACATATAAAAAAGTGTTAAATTTCAGGAATCGTTTTAGAATGGTCTGAAACGGATTTCTATGAAGAAAATTTCCAAAAATTTATATTATTTAAATTTCGAAGCCATTGCAATAGCTTCATTTTCTTTGAAAATTCGCTAAAAGATACCTAAAAAGCTCATGTTACTAAAACACAGAAAGTACCTACCTATTTTTATACACATTTTCACTCATAACACCCCTGGTATATTCCGGTGGGGCTAAAAAGTCGGGACACAACTAGGGCCCAAATGGAGCATGTGTGCGAAAGAACGAATTTTTTAGACCGAAAATGAAGCCGGTACACGTGATACGGCGGACGGCGGGCGGACATAGCATTTTTGGAATCTACGCACCTTGAAACGGAAAAGAAAAAATTTTGAGGGGGTGTTATAAACTTTTTTGCTGAGCGAATACATAGGTGTGTTATTCGAAGAATGATAAACCTAAATGCAATGTCCTTCCGCCGTATCATCCATACCTGCTTTAATTTCTATCTGAAGAATTCGTTCTTTCGCACACTGGCTCTATTTGGCCCTTGTTTCGTCCCGAAACTTTGCAGCCCGACCGGAATATACCCAGGGGTGTTATAGGTGAAAAATGGGGGTAAAAAATTTTAGCATGGAACATGCTTTAGCCTTGGACTAACTAGCCGAAAAATGTCACGCGGAATGTGTCACGAAAAATTGGTCACAAAAAATGGTCACAAAAAATGGGTGACGAAATTTTTTAATGATTTTCACGTACAACCGAGTCGTTTCTAGGGAAATGAAACTTCTTTAGTTTTCATCGGACAAAAATCGTTCTCCATTCGTTGGAAAGCTCTCGATTTATCACGCATTTATGTCGCAGTTTTATATTTATCTACGAGATATTAATCCAACAATGCGATGTTATAAATGGTTAGTAAACAATCTTATGTGCGAGGGTCGAAGCTTCATTACCAGGGAAGCTAATTAGAAAACATACATCGTATCCATTGCCGTCATGACAACTATAAGAAGTAGTGAGAAATAGTGAGTTGAGAAGTAGTGAGTAATCATAAGTGCTATAAACCTTTATAGTTGTGCAAGAACCTCGTATTTGATCACATTTTTCGAATAAAAAAACAAACAGAGAAAGAAGACATAGCTAAAGCATGTTCCATGTTTCTCGATTTTTAGCCGCAGGCTCCAAACGGTAAGCATCCGGGGGGGTCCAGGGGGGCTTGCCCCGAGTTTTTTTTTTTGTGTTTTAGCAGCATGTGCGGTATCGTTTTCCATGTTTTTTAGGACGAGGAGACCGAATATGAAGTCGATTTCGACCAAAGAGTGAATAATTGATGTTGTAACGAAGTTTCAGCTCCCAAAATTCATTTTGTATGAGTCAAAAACCTGGGAAGTTGTCTGAAATCACCATACACTTGTATAATAACACTAGAATTAGTATCAACAGTTGAATCAAGACAACTAAGATAATTTGTCAAAACCAGGAGCCTAATTCGTGTTTTTGGGGGCCAGAATTGGTGGAGACCATAAAAAAATAGCCATTTCAATTATTGCACATGAAAGAAACAATAAATGTAGTTCCAGCATTTCTGCAGGTAAGTCCAGTAGAATAATAAGCCCATGTGACTTCGCAGCGTTTTTCTATTCGCCTTTGTCCACATTTATTTATTTGTTGTAGGTATATAACTTGTAACCATTTGGTTAGGTCTTCGTACAGAAGTTTTAGGGCAGTTAAAGTTGCATTGAAGTGACTGTAATGAAGGAAGTGAAGATCAGCTACAGAAATGATTCCCCGAGGCTTTAAATGGTTTGGACAAAACATTCCGCAATCCCACATGAGGACGTATTTTTACGGATGTCACATGATTTGAAGGCTCCTCGCTACAGAGTTCTGAAGTAGATGTCTAACCCTACCGAATGCCAAGCTTAGCCGTTATTAGATGAAATCGCATCAGTAGTACGTGACATGAGCCCTTTTCTGGTGTGCTGACCACAATTCGTGACGTGGCCCAGTAATGATCCGTCGTACGGCGATCTGTCTCGGGCGGGTACGCAAGTGGTCACGTCTTGACGGTTTTCAGACGACGGGTCAACCCCAAAGTCGACCTTGCGTTGCCAATTCCTTTAAGGCCTGCTCTGAGTCACCGGTGACATCATCGTAGATCGCCGGTACTCGGTAGGTACCTCCTACCTGACTGTCCCGGCGTAATTACATACTTCTCGCTCCTACTGATCCGTGGAGCTCCGAGAATCGAACGCCTGCCGATTAGATTACTCACAGATCAAAAACTATTGTCTGACTCTTGGCTTAGTTTAATATCCAACATTATAGATAGGGATTGACTAAGTAAGTTCCCATTATTACATTGAATGATACTCTCTTATCATCTTTACCAACATTACTATCAGTAATAGACTGAACACCTTATACAGCAGGCAACGAGGATATCAGGCACAATTCATCCACTCAGTTCTCAGACTTAAGGTGCGGTGACACTGCCACCGGACCTGACTTGACTTGACCTCACTTGCGTGCCTGTCTGAACCCATCCTTCGTATTTCAAAGGGAAGCGGCGAGACTGCGACCAGACCTGACTTGACTTGACTTGAGCCACCCACCGGACTCAGTTCTGATCCGGTCTGGATGGGTTGAGACCTGACTCCGGTTCCCCCTCTACTGCGATTTTCATCCCGTCGCACCCCCACGGGTCATCCAAAGCAGCCCCCATTGCTGTCTTCTCATCCTAAAATAGTATTGAAGTTGAACATCGTTCACTTTGGCGAGTAGGGTGTGAAATTCACTGTATTGTACTCATTCGGAAACATATGGTGACATCCACGACTTATTCAAAGAAAGAAAACTTGTCACTAGTTCTATTTCTTCATCAGAATCGGATTTTGATTCTAAATCACAAAGAATGGCTTCTGTTTCGGAGGACATACTCTTGTGACGTGAACAAACTGGACTGGTTGGAGCCCGGTGACGCCGGTCAAGTCAAGTCCTGCGTCAGTGTCGCACCCCCCTCCGGTCGCCAGTCCGGTAGCTCCGGTCAGGTCAAGTCAAGTCCGGTGGCAGTGTCGCCGCAGCTTTACCCTCACTGATGATGCTGAGAGTCTATTTTGTAGCATTTTGTAGTCATAGATTGTTATGCTTTCCCTCGAATTTCAGCATGCTACTGATGAAAGAACGTCTTGATTGTTCATTATTTTTATCACAAAGTAGTCACCATGCGAGTACCTCAGCATAAAGCTACAGTTGTATGATAGCGTACGGTGAAATTTTCTTTGAGTTGAACCTGCAGCAAGGATGCACCAAAATTGCTGAAATTTACTTGGGGGGAAAAACTGAACGTAGGTACCGCAAAAAGCATTAAAATTGGTTAGAGGATCCTAGCAGAATGAGATGTTGAGATGAAGTGTTTGGTGGGATACAAACTAGGCCTAACAGAGTTGTACATTTCTTTACTTTGTTTCGGTTTTAAGTAAAAACCAGTAGGTACCTACCTAGACCATTTCGCGACTTGAAACCTGTAGTAGGTACTCTTAACTTACAAATCGTATAAATCGTAGGTGTTGATTGTTATGCGGATAATAATGATAGCTGACGAATGCTGAACCATACCTAATGTTTACGATTCCGGCATAAAAACAGATGTAGTAGGCTTCCAGTTAGGTACTGGTTTACCATCCAGCGTATTTGTAAAGCCAGCCAATTTATTGACAGAGCTGTACCAATAGAATAAGTCGGCCAAGGGAACACTGCGCTGGTCTCACAGTTCGACGTTACCAACCTAATAGAATTGAATGTGTCAAACTGCAATGGAAGCTGGAGATCCAGTTGTTGCTAAGCTTGATCCTCCCATTTATGAAGGTAGGCGAATGGAAGTCCATAAATTGTTCCGTAGGTAAATGGTAAATAACAGATATCCAGTTCATACATTTTTTTTAACAAAAAAAACAACAAAGGTTCTTTACAGAATGAAAAGAAAGCGACAGTGTCTTCACATTCCACAAAACGGTAAGCTGCTTTCTCTTGTTGCCAATGTGGATATTGTGGATGTTACTCGGGGGAAGCCGAAAACATGATATAGAACATGCAGAAGTTATATACATATATGTGAACTGGGACTAAATAACGGGCCTGCGTTCCATAAGCCCTCAAATCTAAAAACATGCAGACTTTGTTCGGAATAGGTGTCTTTAGTTTTTATAAATGAGTTATTAAGGATTGTTGTTTCTACTATTAGGTATGTTTTGTGGGAGCATTGTAGTTTTTTTTAACTTTTCCGTATATTAAACACTTCTTAGCTATCTCTACTGTGTGGAACTTACAGTGCATACAAATAAATACAAGCTACCAAGCTCCTGCTCCTAAGGCGAACATTCTTGCAAAGTTATCGAGCCTATTTCTCGAACGTATTCGGAGGTACACTGATTTGTTCTTGTCGTGGTACCCCTCGAATTCTTACATTTACCGGCGGGGGTGTTTTCTCTATAATTATCCGCGAAGTTACAAAATAAACAAATATCCGTAGATGCCTGTTGAGAAAACTTAGTTTATGTATAAAACATGGCTCTACGAGGAAAAAAATGGAAGAAGGTCCTTTGCCCATAATCTTATGAGAGATGAATATTCAAACCAGCTCTCGAGATGCAAATGGGGGTCCTGTCAGCGGCTGTTGATAATGTCATTTTCACTTCTCCACACAAAAGAAGTCACGTTCTGGACAACAGTCCTCCCACTCCGTCGTTGACTGCGAGTTGTGTACTGGCTTTCCCTGGGAGTCCAGAATTCGGTTCGAGACAAATATGTGTGATGTTACTGTGTTTGAATGTTACAATAACTTGCTGTTACTATAAGTCCGGGAAAACTGCTCGTCGTGGTATGTACCCAACCGTCTGCAAGTTCCTAGATAAGTAGTTTATATCCAGCTGACCCGTGAAAGCCCTTTGAGATCCTCTGTAGGCTGTGCAGGATGTCTGTAGATGCTCTTATAGGAGACTGCAAATTTCGAACCAACTTTTACCGATGACCGCTGCGTTATATAAAGACATTTTTTAATGTCTTGTGTCATCCTCGGCCCTACCGACTAGAACACCGTAGAATTAATTCTATGCCGAATATCTAAATCCTCTGTAAAATCATGACTAACCAGATTCCCAGGGCCCTACAAAACCTAGCGCATTACAAAATGCCTAGGGCCCTACAAACAACTAGTCACATTCATTTGGTACCTACCTACCTACTGAGGAAAATTTGCTGGAAATATCATTTTTTTAATGTTGCGAATCAAAAACATGGTTCAAGGATTGTACCATTACACAAGAACGGTGCATATTATGATTAAATTTACCTATTCGCTCATAAAATAGACCACTGATTCTATTACCTACCGAATTCAAATTTGGTCTATGGTGCAGGGGCGGATCCAGAATTTTTTTCCGGAGGGGGTCACAGAGTAGAACAATTTAAAAAATAACAAAAAATAACCAAACGAACAATTCAAACCGAATTTTCAACCTTATGCCTAAACTCGTCCAATTTGTCTACTTACAAAATTAATTGTATTTATTTATAAAATGCATTGTTTATATATGCAAAAAATATTTTTCAATATCTATTAATTATTTAACTGATGAATGTATTTATTTTCAATTTTCTTCTAAAAAAGTGTCCTAATGTGTTTTCAAACAAATTGGCGCATTTTATGGCAGCGTAGCTAACTTCAGAGTTTGCAAATCAAAACATTGAAACCACAACAATCTATTGTTGATCTCAGTGAGTTCAGTATCGTTTTTACTGAATTTGGCAGGAAAGAAAACGAGAACGAAACAAAAACAAGATAATAATTAATAAAAATAAGAAGAAATAAACAAGGTGTAATTTGACGGATACACCAAGGTAAATTTATTGACATAATTGTATATAAAGTAACATTGGTAGGACCAAGTGTACGATTGTATTCGACTAATTTTGACATTTTTGATCGAATCTTTTTAGATTTTTTATAGTTCTTTTTTGATTTCACAAAAACTGGGTTCGTTTTCGTTTGGTTTTTTTTTGTTTTCGGGTTTGTGAACAATTCGTTCAGCTCTGCCTTTTTGAAATGCAGGCTGATTCTGGGGGGGGGGGGGGGGGGGGTCATGACCCCTGTGACCCCCCCCCCCCCCTTGGATCCGCGCCTGCTATGGTGAATCTCGTAAATCAAAAGATACATGACCTCTACCTAGTAAATGTATAGGTGGGTACCTACAGTATTACGGTACACATGCTTAAACAGCAACCTACCGGCCGAAAAACTTGATCAATTAGACTAATTTATTTATCGGTTATTCATCGTAAATGGTTGAAATCATCTCCTCAAACGTTGTACCTACCTGTGTAAATAGAAATAACTTGGAAGTCCAGGTGAGGTCGAGCCGAGAGACGAAGGACTTGAAATAAGTACTTCCTAATAAGTACATTCCTATTTCCATGAGAAAAATACCTACCTACTGTCCGAATTCGAATTTTTCGTTTCAGACATTGTTGGCGCCTACCTAGGTAGGTACCTATGTTGTACCCTAAATCGTCACTCTTGAGGTCGCTGAGTTTTGTATGGTTTTCTGTAACATTCTGGCATTTATAAAGAACGTTGTTATTGTAGAAATGAAAGTGTCTTCAATCGTCAATCTCTGGTCAACCATCGCGTTACTGTTCTATAAAAAACCGTTTGCCAATTTGAGTAGGCAGTGTAGCTCACTAGAATCACATAAACGTATCGAATAGTTGGCTAGGTTCATTGGGCAGGTTCATTCAGCGGACAGATGGAGTATCCGTGCATGGGTTACATGCATTTGAGACCATCATACACCTCACCTCCATCTATCTTCAAAATTTCACCGCTTTACGATGATTTGCAGGATAGTTACGGGCGCTACGAGGATCTGACGCTTGCGCATGCGCAGACGAAAGTTACATTACGGTTTTAATGATTTTGATTTGGGAACATCTGCGATCCAACCCTCATGTATCCTCAAAATTTCTGCTCTCTGCGACTATTTTTCGCATAGCTAAGTAATAGCGTTACAAGGAAATGGTCAACATTTCATGTTCGCGCATGCGCAGACGAAAGTTACTGTACGATTCCAATGAAATTCATGTGGAACTATCAAACTACTATTCCTGATCGACCCTCCAAGTTTGAACTTATTTCACGATATTTAAGTAGTTATGGGCGTTTCAAGTATTTCAAGTTTGCTCATGCGCAGATGAAAGTTGTTACGGAACTTTTTCAATGATTTTGGTGTGGGATTACCTGTGACCCAACCCACACCTACCCTTCAAATTTCAGCCCATTTTGACCATTATTTCGGGTAGTTATGGGCGTTAGAAGGAATTGACCACAGACTAAGACACGGAACTAAAAATGTTCCTTGATGTCTGAAACGTAAAATGCGAGTGGAAATTTTCATTTTGGAGGACATAAATTTTTGTCGACTCTTACACTAATACAAATTTTCCCTACCTTCGGTAGTGAAGAAGCAAAATGTGACAGCAACCTCATCATGCTCGTTGATTTTGTGTTTCAGAAAGAAAATGTCCGAGCAAACGATGGAGCCGAAGCTCCTGCAGGACTCTCTCAAAGCTGCCTCGCCCATCCTCATCAAGATACTCGAGCTCGTAAGTACCTTCAAGATGCGATGAATTATTCACTACCTCTCTTCATTGTGGCGCAGTCTTTCGCCTATTAATGACGTTGATTCACGTCACAATTGTCACGGCGCGTGCGCGTTTAGAAAAACCGGTTTTCAAAACGAGTTGCATCTTTTGAATGCGGGCCAGGCCGACCAGTGCGTCGGAGCGCAAAAGCCATGCATGTTTTGGACGTGCCGTAGAACTTAGATATTCAAATATAAGGCGCATTGGTGGTTATATCGTAACCGCTATGCTTGGAATATTGTTAGTTGCAACTATGTGCGTAGGTAGCGGTCTATTCGCTCATTTCCAAGGACGTGATGACGAGGTCTAGATATACCCCATATGAATATGAAACAACCTGTAAGCAGGTTGGTTGGTATTTAGACCACCTTCAAAATTTGGATCAATGTAGCCTGAACACGAATCTGACGATAAAAATCCGAAATCACACCTGTCACTATATTTCTTTCTTTTTTTTATATTATATTTTAATTATATTATTTTTTTATTATATAGGTAAAGTACCTATTTAGTTTTTAATTATATTTTTTATTATATCTACCTACCTAGTTCTCCTGCGCCAAAAAACTGCAAAAACACGGGGTTTTTCCTTGAAGAAATAACTCAGTACACACCGTCAATATATTTATGTATACAGATGGTTGTTCGGTAATGAGTTTGGTAGTGATTTTCGGTTAGGTTGTCAGATTTAATGTTTTATATTTGGTTGTTTGGTGTTACTTCTTCCGTAAACTGACGATGTACAGTTCAACAAACTCAAAATGGTAATTGATTATCAATTTCATATACATGGGAATTGTATACGATCGAGTAGGTAAGGGAAGAGAGAGGATGCGTAGGTAGGTAATTTACTGACTGTTGTGTAATGCACGTCAAATAATGCTATAGGTACCTACTAATTATTGCAGTCGTTTCATTTAGACAAAACGCGTTTTTTACGTTTTTGTAAATTAATTTAGGTCATTTATTTCAAAAATAGACGTGTCGAAGATAAGTAGTAAGTTTTTCGTTTTCAAGTTAGAATTGCATCTTTTGTTTTCAAAAGGCTTTTCATGGCCACAGCACTCAATAGCCTTCCACCTAATGAATTACTTATAGCGAGAATGAAGGTTTAGGAGGGTACACATACTTTTGTCATGAAAATCATTGAGGCGTACAAAAATAGAATAAGTAATAAAATAATATTGACAGAACTAATTGAAAATATCTCATACTGGTTGATTATACTCCGGATCGACTTGGATGAAACAAGGAGTTAAATAATGTAATAGAATTTTGGAATTCAGAAATGGCGCACTATCGAGTACGTAGTACTTCCCTGAGGTTAGTATGCAAAATAAAACTCAAATTTTTCTTCCAATAACATTTCACTCGTTACAACTGGGATAATAATTAAGAAAACTACAGATTTATAAGGAATATTTTCAGTCTCCAGCATTAGAAAGGTGAAAACCTCATATGGTCACAGGGTAAAACAAAATTAAGAAAAGCATTTTCACAATTGGCAATCAAGGACATCAGGGCGTAAAATTAGTACAAAAATTCAATCTGCAATTTCTCTTAAGCCCGATGATGGAACTCTCAACTTTCCAGGTGATCGGTGCCCTCTGCGTCTGTCTGATATTCGTCCCTTTCGACAACCAACTCCAGAGGAACATCCACCGCTCCGGAGTCGTTTGCATCGCCTTCGCCCAGATCCTGATCGTCAACACAGTCGTCCTAATTTGCCACTTCCAGAGACATCCTTTCCCCAAAATCGCTGTGAGTAAAACTCAAGTTCTCACTCAGGAACTACTTGAATAGGCAGGCCATTCATTGGCTTTATTTGTGGGAGGTTCAGGGGAAATTGTTACGACTGAACCTACTTGAGTGTTGGGTTGAAATTTTGATAATCCCTCTGTTGGTGTTTTTTAGGCTCGGCCTCTCGAAGAATTTCTCTTATGTCCAATTTGTCACCTTTTATGCATACTTCAGGCATACCTACATCAAAGACCGTCATCGAGGAAGCACCATTTATGACCATCTCCTGAACTCAACTAGACAATTTAAAAAAAACCTCTATCAAGTTCAATGGCACATAGCTTCCACGTTTCGATACCATGATCATTTAGACCAGTTAAACGTATGAAAATATTCACTACACATTATGGTGGATTCAAGAATTCTATTCTGAATTAGTTGTTTTGCATGAAGCATAACGTGACCATCCAGGGCCCAACCCGCATGATTACTGAAAATTTCAACAAATTTGGGCCATCTGGAAGCTACACCCCAACAACTCGTAACCAGATTTGAGCAAAATCGGGCCACTGGTTCGTAAGAAATTGATTACCTGTACCACGGATTTAGAGTTTGCGCATGAGCAGTGATCGTACTCGTGATCCCATCTTTTTAAAACTCATTGGGGATCGTCTGGGAGCTACGCCCCAACCACCTACCGAATTTGAGCAATCGGGCCATTGATTCGTGAGCAGGTACCTCGGATTTCGCATCCAGGCGTTCGCAGTGTTCATACCAATGATCTGGTCGTTCTGAAATTCATAGGGAACCTTTTATTGGGCCCATCCCGCATGATCCCTGAAATGTTCAGCAAATCGGATTTGATTTGAGGGAGTTTTGCGTGTCGCAAGGATTTGCGGTCTAACAGACAACGAACCACCTTTTTTCAGGAAGCTCTAAAACGTAAAATGCAGGTGGACATTGATTTTGGAGGCAAAAAAGTGAAAACAGCTTCCGCTACCTTGGTAGACTCAAGCAGTACGAAATGCTAGCTCCTTCAGATGGTAAAAGTAAACTAACAGCCATTTCAGGCTGGGGCTTTTCGTCCGACTACCCTGCCAGCAAGATGGATGAATGGATACTGTCGATAAATCACTTAAAAGGAACTCAAAAGAGTTAAGGGAACAATATCGACTGGAAGACGGGACCTACACAGAAAACCGGGTAGGTATTATCACAAAGAAGTCGCACAGTTTCTGAAATAGAGTGTTGTATTCACTATAAAAACTCACAGAACTGACAAACTAACTTTACTCGAATAAAAATTGGTGAAAAAAGACAAGAATATCGACTTGAATAAACTTAAATTCACAGATCGACGCACAAACTTGATGAACGCAAAGTAAAACGTGAATTCCATGGAAATCGAAAAATACAACCAACCAAACCAACCAAACCATACGAAAATAATACTATGCAGAACACGTTGCGATGACATGGATGCATGGAATTTCCAACAGATACGATGCATTCGTGTTTTCCCTGAAACACTCATAACTACCCCGAAGAATGCCGAAAAGTGTTGACACAATGAAAAGACCTATTATTGACATTGGAAAGAATGGTCACCTGTTGTAGATAGCTATGTACCTGGTATTTGCATATATCCTCACTCCTCAGTCATAATCCAGAAAATATTTAGATGAATAGTTGAAATATCTCCCAGTTAATAACTTTTCGTGTTAGTAACATACAAATAAAGCAAATTACTGTTTCTAGTCAACACTATATATACACGATTAAACGATACAAATAAAGCAATTATTTTTGCTTATATATATAATTACCCGGGCGTTGCCCCGGTCGGGGTGCGTAAATAACTGGACGTAAAGTTCCCCCTCCCCCGCACCATTACCGACTGTGTACTCGTGGTGGGTTGTGTTGATGCAAGTTTAAAAACCACAGTCATGCAGCATGGCTATAAGAGCGAATTTTCGAAGAAATAACTGATTTTATGTAAAATAACCACGTTCCTTCATCTTCAAAGTGCTCCAGTTTGAGAACGGAATGAGATATCGCAATTCTGATTTCACCATCGTGTTCAGCGTACAAAAACCTTTAAAATGAGGTGTCACTTGTTAGACTGTTTCATTTTGGGAATTTATGGGTAATTTTCCCCCCTAAAACTCCCCAAAACTCCCCCTTAGAGTGACCCGATTCTGCCCATCTACGAACATGTACCTGCCAATAGTTTGGGAGGCATCTGATTTAAATCGTGTTGTCCTAAAATGGAGTGAACTTTCCTTGTGAAAACAACTTTGAAAAAAGATTTGACGCCGTGTTGATAGGTACCAATAAATAACTCGGCGAGTTGCTGCGAACATTGTAAATATGTAAATAACTCGGCAAGTTGTGGTCCTAGAAAAATCGTTCGCCACTTTTCGGAAAGAGGGGAATTTGCCCTAGCCGAGGACACCACTCACGACCCGATATGAAAAACTCGACGAAACTGCTTTTCCCATTTTTCTTGACAACGACATTCTCGACAACAACTTTTCAAGATCGGGGTTGCTAGGAATAGCCTGAAAACCGTTGAAGGAAGTCTCCACCGAGAATGCAACCTAGTCAGAAACCATCCCCGGTGTTCCCAAAACATATTCCCAAAGTTTCATCCCGATCGGTCGAGTAGTTTAGGAGTCTATAGGGAACATACATACAGACAGACATTCATTTTGGTTTATTATTTTCAATAATGAACCATTGGAATCGAGCATGAAAAAAAAAATTCTTACCCCCCCTCAAAATTTGATGGTTTACGTTTCAAGGTATGTAGAATCCAAAACTGCAATAAAAATATTTCTGTCTGTCCGCCGTACGCCGTACGCCGTACGCCGTACGCCGTACGGGCCACTTTTCTTAGTTACCATGAAAAAAAATTGATGAAATTCGGGTTATAGGTTCCGTTCGGCGTCTAGTTGGTCCTCGAAGCTCGACGTTACTGTGAGTCATCTCTAAGGGGTTCAAAATAGGGGTTGAAATTTTCAAAACGCCTATACCATTTTTTCACGTAAATATTTTTACGGTTTTAAATAGTTTTCGAACTTGCGAGTTTTTTAAGACCATCCGGAGCATCGTACGTCCAGCCGTTCGTTCACAGTAAGGCCCCGAAGTTTGCACCGACAGGCATTTTCGACTCCAGTGTGAATGAAATTGTATACAATTCAAACCAAATCTCGTAACCAGAGACGCGCCCACAATAGGAATTTGTGAATACGGCCAATCATTGGTAGGGATCACCTGATTATATTGGCGGAGTATGAAGTCGAGTTGGTTGTTCTGTGATATTATTTAATTTGAAAAATGATGGCTCTATTGGAGTTTGTTGGTAGGTAGTGAAACTTGAACAAACGTTGAAGTATTATTGATGGGTAAATTATTACTACGGTAAATCATTACTCAACGGTAAATTATTACACAACGGTTCATTATACCATCTACGTAGAAGGAGCTGGAGTTTGTTGGTAGGTACTTTTGCAACTTTTTTCACTCCTCATCAACAATTTCTTTTCAGAACTTCATTATGTGTGTTTCTTTTTGTTAGGTACGGTTTGTCATCGGCAGAATTATTTTAGCAACATTTAACTCGTGATTTAGGTAGGTACCTAGTAACGAGTACGGGGTTAGGTACTAACCTACGGAGGGTCTGCGATCTACATAATATGTGTAGAATAGTACATATCATATTATATAGACGGGTTATCTATACATAGAGCTGTGATCTGTAACAGAAGGGTATTCTATACAAAATAATAAACCGTTGTGCAGGGATTTGCAGCGTTTTATATATAGAGACGAGTAGTTTAGGAGTCTATAGGGAACATACATACAGACAGACATTCATTTTTATATATAGAGATTAAATAAAGCAAATTATTGTTTCTCCAACCACAACGATTACACGATCCTTATGACGCGACCCAGCGCTCGGACTTTCGGTTCAAGTCCATCAACTCTAATAAATTATTGTCAGCACCTCTCAGGCAGCCACAATAAACGCGTCGCCCGACCTTGAGCTGCAATATGCCCCCACTCCAATGTACCTAATATTTGTCATAAGCCGTAGGAATGACTCGCTAGGAGCAGTCAAGTTCGTATGACTCACCCTGGTAAGGAGCTCGTGGAAGTCGTCTTCCTTTGAGATGTAACTAGACCAGACTCACTAGAACATTCCGTCAAGTCCACTCATTGAAGCTAACCGATCGCGCTACCTACTTCCGGTTTATTATTTTCAATAATCGGAATCAAGCAAGAAAACAATAGGAAATATTCGTGGGTTAGAAATTTTCCTTTTTTTGACAAAATTCTGTTCAATAACGGAAATTAACACTTGTTGACCACATAATGAGGTGTTTCTGTCAGAAAGTCTAGACAGAAAACGAGTGTGAAATTTGAATTTCCGAGTCCCCGCAAGAAATGACGTATGAGGCCGAGCAGTTCAACTCAAATCCAGCTTGAAGCTCTATTGCATCACTTTAAACTTTAAACGATGTGCAGAATCGCAGTGGATGGACGGATGGAACCGCAAATTTATAAATAAATTTAAAAAACACGTCCCCAAAATAAAAACCGAAAGGAAAGGGTCACGGCATAGGTTCTTGAAGGTTGCCACGAAGGTTTGCCATTTCTAATGTTGGGTTGTTGGCAGCATTAAGAACCTTTGCCTCTGAGGCTTCACTCCGCCTCCCTGATTGGGCCATCAGCCAATCAGATGTCAGTTATATAGACCTCATACGTCATTTTTTGCCGCATATTTACTGTTAATCACCCTCATTTAAAAAAATAGCGCTCATTTTTGGCAATGGGATTTACATTACCATTTTTCCAATAATTCTGAATATTTTTAAAAAAAGTTCGACGAAAATTCCTAATTGTTTGCCTCTTCAATTTTTTTTTTTTTTTTTTTTTTTTAACAGCCCGTGCCTAGATTCCGTTCCGTAGCGGTACCTAACACGCGAATATTTCTTGTAATGCGCTTCTGTTCCCAAAACATACCTATCCCTTTCCAGCACCAAAGCTTCAGAAAAAATTCCCTCCCATAAAAATTTTTTTTTTTAACTCCGTGAAAAGTCCGAGTTAGCCACTTCTTACCCCTTCCCTAGTGTTGGAGTGGTTTTTGCGTTTATTTCAGTTTGGTACTTATGAGTTTCATTTTTTCATTCACAAACCACGCTAAATTTTCACGATGTTTTCTTTTTTAAATAATAATATCCTCCTTTTTGAGAAATTAGTTTTCTAAATACCTAAATATTTTTATTAAAATTTGAGCGCGCAAGTTATAAACCATTTCTGTTATTTTGGTGTACATCCATATTTGTTTTGGCTCATTTTTTAGTGAAAAATGAACAGATTAATGAATGATGAATGATGAATTTATGATGAATTATTGCGTAGGTGCCTGATCACGGTTAGGCTAGGTAGGTACCTGGTACCTCTACATTTTGGCATACATTTTTTATTGAATTCAAATCATTAGTTGTGAGCAGCATAATCGTTTGCTATTGTTGTTGCCTACTTGGCGTAAAGGGGAAAAAACGCAGTTTGGACGAGAGAAGGCTAAGTGCTGAAACGGGATATGTTGTGGGAGCAGAAGCGCATTACAAACCATTTGCAATTTTGGTAGGTACCGCCACGTGACTGAATCTGGGTATGGATTGTAAATTGGAATCCACCACTTATCCTTATGGCAATGGCCATTACAAGGGTGTACAGCGTTCAAAACGATGGTCTAGTCCTAGTGGAAGGGTCATCTACCGGCCCTTAGCAAGACAGCAGCATCTGGCGTAGGTAGTGCCCGAAATGATTTGATGGCTCTGAGAACTTTTTGGAGATGGTTGCTCGCTCTACAGAATTCCTGAGTCTCAGGGATTGAAGATTTCGTAAGGGAAAAAATTCCAGTCATGCAGCATGTCTTAAGGTCTTAATGGTCATTTCCCAGAGCACTCATTACGGCCTGACTGGGCACTTGTTGAGATCAGAGTGGCACGTCATGCAGAAAAATCATGTCAAAAAATCATTTTTGGACGTTTGGAACGAAAAAATGGTGATTTTGATCATCCAATGCAGTCTGAACGTGCTAAAAATACTCGCAACCTCTATTCAGCGACCACAAAAACATGGTAAACGACACCTCACATGCCTACATAAAAAATACGCAATTTTTTTGGATTTCGGATTACAATTTTGTGAATTCGGCAGGCTGGGTGCACCTATTCGGATGGGGACCAGGTGCAATCGATTCAGCGCCCCAAAAATCATCATTGGCAACACCCCGCATGCCTGTGTTGCTGAAATAATTTTTATTTTTATTTTTTGTGCCAAAAATTTGTCAACTTGGACCGCTGCGCACAGTGCGATCGGGCTGGGTAACGAACTCGTTATTATGATGGCTGAGACGGGTTTTTGTGCGCAAGAACGATTTTTTTACCATAAAAATTTAGGGACTTATCGTGCAGAATGACACATATATATTAATAGCTATATACCAGTATCTAACGAAAAAGTGAAAAAACCTATTATTTAGATCTCCGATGCATGAAACGGATTTTGGAGGGTTTTCCGTATCACAGGGAGCATCTGTGAAATTTTGGAACGAGCCAAATAGCTGCATTTTCTTTGAAAATTCGCTAAGACTCGAATACATCGAGCTCAAAGATAAACAATTTACAATATAAATATTGGACTTTGTTTCAGCTGTACATCTTCTCATTCGTCGCCGGTGTGTTCCTGGTGACTGCAGGCAGCATCCTCATCGCCGACTGGTGGATGTTTATACGAAGCATTCAGTTCCACCCTCCCAAGATGTTCCTCGATCTCATGCTCTCCTGCGGCATCTTCTCCTATTTCTTGTCCATCATCTCCTTCACGGACATTTACTTAACGCGCAAATTTTATTGAATCTTGCGCCTTTTCGTGTTCCCCTAGCGGATGCCTACCTACTTATTTCATGATATCACACCCCTGCAATCCACAGTGCCTTTTTACCTGACTTTTTGAAAATGTCGCGTCTTATGTTTTGTCACAGAAATCGCATTTGAAAAACCGAACAACCATTTCATATACAAAATTCAAGAGAACTGCAACACAGCATTCATTACTCAAGGAAAATCTGCTATATTTGTTAAAACTATAGCACTATACCTATAACATTTTCAACTAATTATTCATTCATTAAAGAGTGACAGGTAGGTACCGACGTGTTTAGTTTTAGGCGATATTACAGCAAAAATCTTTAAATTACAAAAAGTTTGCTTCCATTTATTTTAAGAACAGTACAAATTGACCAAAGCCTAGGGTAAGTGTTTTAAAACGTACCTATTGTACATACAATGTACCTCTAATATGTAGTAATCTTGTAGATAGTCTTAATAAATACCTATAATACTGATATTCTTCTAGGGCCTTGGACTAGTGTAAAAGCAGGCCGGTAGGTATGTACCTAAGTTTTATGAGATGTTTTACCTACTTAATGTACTGTTTGTCTACTTGAATGTACTATTCTTGAATACTGTTCGCGAAGAGACAGATACCTTCCACTCCCACCACTTCTTTGTGCTTTATTACTCACGATGTTTACAATATGCGCTTTGAAATTACCTGCTTTCTTTTTCAATAATTTAATTTTAATTAATCCAATTTATGTCCTTTGAAATTACTTATTACTCTTTTTAGTTTAATAGTCAATGTACATTTCAATCTTAGTTCATTTAATGTTGAATGGTCTCTGGGAGAGAACAAGAGAATGTTATGGAGAAAGCCAAGTCAGGAATACATAGCTTATAACTGTACAAAAACTACTTCAATACTGTTCACTTACCTACTATATGTATAATACTGAAAACTTTTTTATTGTTGGCGCTATTTGTGGATGCACATAGAATTTCTAAAATTATAAATTCCATTGCCGTTATTTTCGTACGCTGAGCAAATAGTGTAAGCCTATACAGTTAAGTATGGGTAAATATTATTTGCATTGAATTAAATATTTGTGTAATGAATTCTTATTAAATAATTAGGCTCTTAGGCGTTGGAACCGTCATATAAATCACAAGCCCCAAATTCCGTCCATTAAATTAATAAACTTATTTTACTGTGTACATAAAATATTAAGTTGATATTTACGTAGGTGTCATTGTAGAATAAGGTGCTTTCTTGATACAACAGGTAATATTGCAATAAATTGTGCTTAGATATAAACCTACGATGTTATACGCCCGGATATTATGGGGACCAGTAGTTTGGATTAATTAATCATGAAATACGAATTTACCATACAGAAATACGCCAAAGATCATTAATACATTTAGGTTCTTAGGTATATTTATAAATCTATTTAATCTGTTACCCCATTGTGCAGCTAAGAACCCTTCGGCTTGAATATCTAGTCCTCCAGGTCTGAGATGGTGATTTTACAATATCACCAGAAATTTTTAATATTGTAACTTGGTGATTTGTTATGCCAAATAGAAGACCACGAGAAATACAAGGATGGGGCCTAACTGAAATTAGTAGTAAATTTAACTCACTTAAAAGGAACTTATGAGTTATATCGGCCAGTCCAGAACCGCCTTGTATATTCATGTAGACTTAGTTGTATCATATAAAACATTAGTAACAATACTAAATTAGTACCTACGTGTTTATTCACAAACATGACTTGCCCAACAGTCCGGATCTCGAATCTTGGACAGTCTTTCCCGAATTCATATAGGCATTATTTTATATGTTTTATACATGGCACGTGTAAGTTTTGTATGTTTATAATAAGAAATCTGTATGTAAATAAAGCTTTGATATTTGAGAAGGCCACTATTATTGATCATTGCAAGCTCCAGGCTGGAAATTGCTTACATCTACCCATGCATAATGAGCAGGTAGGCACATTCGGGAGAATGTTGTGTTCTGACAGACGACTAAAAACCACTGACGACAGCTTCGTTGTAAATTGTAATCGTGTTTGAATAAACAACGGACGTTAGGTTTCGTCATACCAACAATTATTTTTACTAATTTACGAATGCCCAGGGTTACCGTCTCATTCTTCTGAAGGTAGAGGACAGACCACATGAAACAAGGGCAGTCACCGCCGAATGCAGGACCGACCATATAAAAATGTATAACAAGAAGTACCACCTATATTTATGATTTTTAAAAAATTTTCATAACTTTTTTCTTCAACAGTTACCGATATTTCGAAAACAGAGATTTGAACATAATTATAAACATCACACAAGAAGAGAATTTTTCGACGCAATTATCCATAAAACTCCGTCACCATTCAACATCATACCTATCCTAAAAGAGGAAGGTGAAGTGAGTGTATAGTTAATACCATAATTATATATTCAAAAGAATCGGACATTCGAGGTAATTTATTTTGTATTAATATTATGATTATTGTAACAATTTGTGGCGTAAAGTAAATAAACTGAGCCAAAAAAAAATCAATACAGTCAATAAGCATTGGGGTTACACGTTGGAAAACGCTGCAAATCCCTGCACAACGGTTTATTATTTTGTATAGAATACCCTTCCGTTACAGATCACAGCTCTATGTATAGATAATCCGTCTATATAATTTATGATATGTACTATTCTATACATATTATGTAGATCGCAGACCCTCCGTAGGTTAGTACCTAACCCCGTACACGTTACTAGGTACCTACCTAAATCACGAGTTAAATGTTGCTAAAATAATTCTGCCGATGACAAACAGTACCTAACAAAAAGAAACACATAATGAAGTTCTGAAAAGAAATTGTTGATGAGGAGTGAAAAAAGTTGCGAAAGTACCTACCAACAAACTCCAGCCCCTTCTACGTAGATGGTATAATGAACCGTTGTGTAATATTTTACCGTTGAGTAATGATTTACCGTAGTAATAATTTACCCATCAATAATACTTCAACGTTTGTTCAAGTTTCACTACCTACCAACAAACTCCAAAAGAGCCATCATTTTTCAAATTAAATAATATCACAGAACAACCAACTCGACTTCATACTCCGCCAATATAATCAGGTGATCCCTACCAATGATTGGCCGTATTCACAAATTCCTATTGTGGGCGCGTCTCTGGTTACGAGATTTGGTTTGAATTGTATACAATTTCATTCACACTGGAGTCGAAAATGCCTGTCGGTGCAAACTTCGGGGCCTTACTGTGAACGAACGGCTGGACGTACGACGCTCCGGATGGTCTTAAAAAACTCGCAAGTTCAAGAACTATTTAAAACCGTATAAATATTCACGTAAAAAAATGGTATAGGCGTTTTGAAAATTTCAACCCCTATTTTGAACCCCTTAGAGATGACTCACAGTAACGTCGAGCTTCGAGGACCAACTAGACGCCGAACGGAACCTATAACCCGAATTTCATCAATTTTCTTTCATGGTAACTAAGAAAAGTGGCCCGTACGGCGTACGGCGTACGGCGTACGGCGGACAGACAGAAATATTTTGGTTTATTATTTTCAATAATGAACCATTGGAATCGAGCATGAAAAAAAAAATTCTTACCCCCCCTCAAAATTTGATGGTTTACGTTTCAAGGTATGTAGAATCCAAAACTGCAATAAAAATATTTCTGTCTGTCCGCCGTACGCCGTACGGGCCACTTTTCTTAGTTACCATGAAACAAAATTGATGAAATTCGGGTTATAGGTTCCGTTCGGCGTCTAGTTGGTCCTCGAAGCTCGACGTTACTGTGAGTCATCTCTAAGGGGTTCAAAATAGGGGTTGAAATTTTCAAAACACCTATACCATTTTTTTACGTAAATATTTTTACGGTTTTAAATAGTTCTTGAACTTGCGAGTTTTTTAAGACCATCCGGAGCATCGTACGTCCAGCCGTTCGTTCACAGTAAGGCCCCGAAGTTTGCACCGACAGGCATTTTCGACTCCAGTGTGAATGAAATTGTATACAATTCAAACCAAATCTCGTAACCAGAGACGCGCCCACAATAGGAATTTGTGAATACGGCCAATCATTGGTAGGGATCACCTGATTATATTGGCGGAGTATGAAGTCGAGTTGGTTGTTCTGTGATATTATTTCGCTTGAAAAATGATGGCTCTTTTGGAGTTTGTTGGTAGGTAGTGAAACTTGAACAAACGTTGAAGTATTATTGATGGGTAAATTATTACTATGGTAAATCATTACTCAACGGTAAATTATTACACAACGGTTCATTATACCATCTACGTAGAAGGGGCTGGAGTTTTTTGGTAGGTACTTTTGCAACTTTTTTCACTCCTCATCAACAATTTCTTTTCAGAACTTCATTATGTGTGTTTCTTTTTGTTAGGTACTGTTTGTCATCGGCAGAATTATTTTAGCAACATTTAACTCGTGATTTAGGTAGGTACCTAGTAACGAGTACGGGGTTAGGTACTAACCTACGGAGGGTCTGCGATCTACATAATATGTATAGAATAGTACATATCATAATATTATATAGACGGGTTATCTATACATAGAGCTGTGATCTGTAACAGAAGGGTATTCTATACAAAATAATAAACCGTTGTGCAGGGATTTGCAGCGTTTTATTGCAGTTTTGGATTCTACATATCTTGAAACGTAAACCATCAAATTTTGAGGGGGGGTAAGAATTTTTTTTTTCATGCTCGATTCCAATGGTTCATTATTGAAAATAATAAACCAAAAAGTCAAACCAAATGTTTTATTAAAACTTGATATTGCATTTTGAAAATAATCTAACTATATTTTCGTTGATTTGGGTAGATAACAAACTAAAAATTCAGTCCTATGGAAAGCTTCAGTTCTCTACGAAAGGCCTATCTATCTACCTATATTTCGGCACATCACTCACTCTTCAGGTCTGAAACACCATAACAAAGCCAAAAAACTAATGTCAGCAAAGACTAGGCAATAGAAACTATTATTGTTTGATAAATAATAATTATAAGACAAAAGTCAGGTAGGAGATACCTAACTTACAGTTATGATTAACGAAGGGGT
Source organism: Leptopterna dolabrata (assembly GCA_954871275.1). Taxonomy (NCBI): domain Eukaryota; kingdom Metazoa; phylum Arthropoda; class Insecta; order Hemiptera; family Miridae; genus Leptopterna; species Leptopterna dolabrata. The sequence continues at coordinate 35,619,559 of OX940982.1, read as the reverse complement.
AAGATCATTCTATGTATTAGAACAAATCAGGGTTGAAATTGACTTGAAAAATTCATTCTGTACATTGCTGATCCATTTGTTTATTGTACTTTGACTGCAGATCCAAAAAGTCGAACAAAACCCAATTTCAATAGGAAGGAGAACAGGGTATAAAAAGTAAGTGTCCTCCAAAAGGAACCCTGCATGCCTACTTACCTACTTCAATTAGCATGATGAGGGACCCTGAATTATCACTGTCTCACTTTAGGTAGATAGTACCAAGGCATGTTCTCGGCTCAATTCAGGAGATATTTTAGAGAAAACAAAACCGTATTAGGTTAGGTAGTTAATGTGAATTTTGTCGACTCAAACCCGAGCCGAGGACCTATGGCCTTTACCTGTTCCACTAATTTCGGTAGCCTGTGAACTAGAGGGACGTACGTAAGTGTGTTTTCAGTACAGAAACGAGACCAGGTAGGTAAGTATTTAAGATTCAGGCTCAGCCTGGAGCCTTCTACGTGAACGTGAGTTTCCCAACAGGAAACCAAATACAACGGTGACGAGTAGCTCCACGTTGAGTTGGTAAAGTATCAAGCAGTCATAGAGTAAGTGACCGTTGGGTACTATCAATGTGATGGAATACTAGTTCAATCACAATTATTGTGGTATACCAACATCGGGTCACGGGAACGGGTTCTAGGATCCGTCGTTGTTATAAACAATAGTTGAATAAAATATTCAGTTTCGTTCCAGACATTGATTGTGCAATATATTACATTTGGCGACGAAAAAAATCTGATCATGAATAGAAGCGTCGAAAGGACAAGGGGACCTTCATTTGAGGGTACAGAACGTGTTATTTTCCTATAGGATAGCGATACAGCGTACGACGGGGAGAAGTCCTGCAGAGATTTTACTGGGAAGAAGAATGAATACAGTGCTGGACCAATTGAAACCAGACCTCGCAAACGATGTAGATCGAAGTTTGACAGTACAGAGGGCGATTCATGACCAACGTGCCAGGTGGAGAATCTTTGCTGAGGGTGATGAGGTCTGGGTCAAAAACCCACTGACGAAAGGGTTCAAGAAAGGGAGGATAAGAAAGAAAAACCACAGTCATGCAGCATGGCTATAAGAGCGAATTTTCGAAGTTTTCGGCATCTTCCTCCTCCGCCTAAAATTTTCTGAAAATTAATTTTCGGCCAATGTTTTCCCAACTTGATACCATACAAAATTAAAACAGGAGTAGTTTTACGCAAAGTAAAATTTGGGGTGGAAGGAGGGGGAGGGGGAAATCAAAAATGTTTTGAATACCAGAAGAGTAGGTATTGGATACGCAACAAATTTTTTGTTCCATTTTTTGCCGAGTAACACCTCGGCTTGTAGATTTTCCAACGCTGAACACGATGGTGAAGTCAGAATTGCGATATCCCATTCCGTTATCAGATTAGAGCAGACGAACAAGGAAGAACATCTCAAGAAATAACCACGTTCCTTCATCTTCAAAGTGCTCCAGTTTGAGAATGGAATGAGATATCGCAATTCTGATTTCACCATCGTGTTCAGCGTACAAAAACCTTTAAAATGAGGTGTCACTTGTCAGACTTTTTCATTTTGGGAATTTATGGGTAATTTTCCCCCCCTAAAACTCCCCAAAACTCCCCCTTAGAGTGACCCGATTCTGCCCATCTTCGAACTTAGCCTGTCGATTGCCAAGACAGATTTTTCGTGCAAATTTGAACTTTTTATCTCAATTCTTTCGAGAGTTATCGTCTGGAATGACACATACATATATAAATATATAAATATATAAATATATATATAAATATAAAGTGTTGGGTGTAGAATGACCAAGTCTAGTCGTGGTTTTTTACTTTTAATCCCGACGTTTCGGCGCCTGAATTGCGCCCTAATCATGGGAAGAAGTATTATAATAAGGCGTTCAAAGGCAAGGAGGTTACATAGTGTAGTTAGTCAGAGAAATACTTGTGAGGAAAACGCCCAGAATATAATATATATATGTAAATATATAAATATAATTTAAATAAATATATATATAAATATATATATATATACATATAATTTTTGGTGTCTTTCGGCAGTGAATTCAGGATGGTCTGAAACGGATTTTGGTATAAAAATCTTTCGGAAATTCGAGTTTTAAAAATTTTGGACCGAGAACAATAGCTTCCTTTTCTTCGAAAATTCGCTAAAACGGGACCTGTATCTTACATTGTGGAGTTTGACGGAACGCAACGAAGGAAGCATGCCGATCAGTTGAGGGCAGCTTGAAGAGGAATTATGAAGAGGGGGAGTAAATGTGGTATACCAACATCGGGTCACGGGAACGGGTTCTAGGATCCGTCGTTGTTATAAACAATAGTTGAATAAAATATTCAGTTTCGTTCCAGACATTGATTGTGCAATATATTACAATTATTTTTATGGTTCGAACAATTATTTCGTACGTTAAACGCAAATTTTTTGACCCGTGTAAATTGTACTGCAGATAGCCTATTAGTAGGTAGTTACCTACCTAAGTTATGTCTGTTCCTATAAGTAATTTCTGTGCAATTTACAGTTTGCTATGGAAACTTACCAACCATAATACCAAACGTAATTCATACGACGAGATGGGAAAATCTGCGGTAAGGCCAAGTACATAAGTATATGGCCTTTACCTACTCCGCTAATTTCGGTCGCCTGTGAACTATAGGGACGTAGGTACGTAAGCGTGTTTTCAGTACAGCAACGAGACCAGGTAGGTAAGTATTTAAGATTCAGGCTCAGCCTGGAGCCTTCTACGTGAACGTGAGTTTCCCAACAGGAAACCAAATACAACGGTGACGAGTAGCTCCACGTTGAGTTGGTAAAGTATCAAGCAGTCATAGAATAAGTGATCGTTGGGTAGGTGCTATCAATCTGTGATGGAATACTAGTTCAATAACAATAATTATTGTTATGGTTTGAACAATTATTTCGTGAGTTAAACGCAAATTTTTTGACTCGTGTGAATTGTACTGCAGGTAACCTATTAGTAGGCAGGTACCTACCTAACTAAGTTATGTCTATTCCTATAAGTTATTCCTGTAAGTTATGTCCATTTACAGTTTGTAACCTAATGGTAAACTTACCTACCATAATACCAAACGTGATTCATTTGACGAGATGGGAAAATATGTGACTAGCAATAATTTATTCTTGAATTCGACAGGAAGCACGGGAAAGTCGATTAAAAGCGCCAGGAAATTGAGTAAATTATAATAGTAACAGAATGGGCAATTTGCTATAAATCATGAGCTAACAGCAAAAAGAAACGGTGACGTGAGGGAGTAACCACCGATGAGTTAGATTTAAGCTGTCATAGGTATGTACATACCATGTCCCATATCCCCTACCACGTATGTATGGGAACATTTTCCCATACATAAGTTATGTCTCTTCCTATAAGTTATGTATGTGCCATTTACAACCTATTAATGGTAAACTTACCTACCATAATACTCACCAAACGTGATTCATTTGACGAGATGGGAAAACGTGCGGCTAGCTATAATGTATTCTTGAATTCGAGAGAAACTACGGAAAAGCTACGATTAAAAGTGCCAGGAAATTGAGGAAATTATAACCGTAATCGAATGCAGCAATTTTCTTTTTTTTTTTTGTCAATCAGAAACTTTATTGTGGTGGCCACTATCAAGTGCGCTAACAATACATTAAATACACAAAGCGCGTGGCACATGCAGTATTGCTCCTCATATATATTATCACCCAGTATATCACCCCAGTATATCACCCATTGGTGAGTTAATACAGAACTATGATAAAAATAACAATTGAAGTTAATAGCTAGAGATAAATATCCATAAATGGCAACAATTAAACAAGGAAAGATAATGTAGTCATTTTCGTGGAGCTGAGATTGTAACACGAAGGGTATAATAATTATTCTATTGCCAAGTTGTTAGCTGGTCAGCAGATCGTTGTGCCACTTCCGTTTAAGTTTTGACGTTTAAGCTTTAAGAGCTGACTAGAGGGTTACAGTGTTGAGGCATACGATTGGCAAGGGCGCTGTATGATTTGCTCAAAACCTCGTGCACATAGGGAATGTCCAAGTCCGTATGTAACGTTGTATTGCGCACGTACCAAGGGGCATCTGTGATTAAGCGTAGAACTCTATTCTGGAGGGTCTGGATTTTCTTAAATCTGTGTTTCAGCTGCAGAGTTCCAAATTTCACAAGCATATTGCCAGATGGGTCGTATGACTGTGAGGTAGAGCAATCGGTTTATGTTGAACGGGACGGACTTGCTAGCCAAGATTTGTTATTTGGGAGATTCTTGAGCGAGTAGCAGCTTGCAGGTTTTTAATTTGGGCGTTCCATCCATTTTAGCTTGCTATCCAGGGTAACACCCTACTGAGAATTTACTAAATCATGAGCCCAACAGCAAAAAGAAACGGTGACGAGAGGGAGTAGCCCCCGTTGAGTTAGATTTGAGCTGTCATAAGGCTATGCTTTGACCAGAGCACCCGGCCAAGGTGTCATGGGATCCCCACCAGAGCAGGTCCCGCCCCAACCTGACACCCGACGGCCGAGGCAGGGACAAATTACATCCCAGCAGTTTCTGCCGGAGGTCCGAGGAACTTCCCCAAGGCGAAAAGTGAGCAACAGGTGCTCCGCGTGTAGCCTTGCACAACAACCTCTTCCCGCCACCTGTTAACAGAACCGATAACTACAAGTATATATACCCCACCACTTGGTTGGAACGGGAAACTCGAGAACGGCGGAGGGAAGGCCCACACCACAGAACAGGAGAATACGGAACTGTTTTTTCCCCGTGTCAGCTGCTGCCTCCCACGGTCGAACGGCGACTTGTGGAACTAACGCTCGTTCTCTACTTCCCCCGCTTTATCAAAAGCTTGCCTAACCTCCGAAAATTTCGGAGTCCCAAAGTTTTTCAAACTCCAAGCTGAAAAATCTAGTAGGTAGGTAGAACACAAAAATAATTTTTAATTATTTTTTAAAGATTCCCCTCGATTTTGGTTTATTTTCAATAATGAACCATTGGAATAGAGCATGAAAAAAAATTTAAACCCCCCCCCCTCAAAATTTCATGGTTTACGTTTCAAGGTACGTAGAATCCGAAAATGCAATAAAAATATTTCTGTCTGTCCGCCGTGCTTCGTACGCCGTACGGGCCACTTTTCTTAGTTACCATGAAACAAAATTGATGAAATTCGGGTTATAGGTTCCGTTTGAAATTTTCAGAAAGCCGTATCTCGAAAACTTTCGATTGAAGGGTATGGTTTTTTTTTACGATTGAAGGGTATGGTTTATTTGTCTTGAGCTAAACAATTTTTTGAGACCACCCGGAGCATTTTACGTCCAGCCGTTCGTGTGCACCAAAACGCTTCGTCAACACAATCGTGAATCAAACGGTATAAATCCGGCCCGGATATCACCGCTAGGGAGCACCTGATTATAATCAAGGATGGCTGTATGAAGTCGAGTTGATTGTTCTGCGATATTATTTCATTTGATAACTGATGAACTATTGGATTCTGTTGGTAGTGGCTTGTGGAGCCTGTACAAACGATGAAGTAATATTGATAGGTAAATTATTACACAATGGTAAATTATTATACAACGGCAAATTATTACACAACGGTTCATCTACCAAGAAGGGGCTGGATTTTGTTGATCGGTACTTTTGCAACTTGAACAACCGTTGATTGATGGGCAAGTTATTTCACAACGGTTCATTATAGGTATTGACCACAGAAAACAGTGTTCTACGCAGAAGGGGCATCTATTTCACTCCACATCAACAATTTTCCTTTAGAACTTCATTATTTGCGTTTCTTTTTGCCGTTTTAGTTACTGTTTGTCATCGACTGTATTATTTTAGCAATATTTAACTCGTGATTTAGATAGGTACCTAGTAACGAGTACGGGGTTAGGTACTAACCTACGGAGGGTCTGCGATCCACATAATATGTACAGAGTAGTACATATTATATTATATAGACGGGTTATCTATACAGTAAAAGAAGGGTATTCTGTACAAAATAATAAACCGTTGTGCAGGGATTTGCAGCGTTTTTCAGCTGAATCAGGGGTGTAGTTAAATTAATTCGACGAGTGTTTCGGAAACCTCAGAATCTACTCTTTCCCATAGTTTCATGATGAATTAACTTCCTCCTGCGCATACATGAGAAATGTGGAATTGGAAAAAGTGGGGACACATAAGGAACTATTACTACAGTCAAGAAGTTCCGTATGTGTCCCCACGCTGTTTTTGAGTCGGTAAGTGGAACAACGAGCCCTAAAACCCTTTTGTAGTTGGACTTCCCAATTATAGACATTTGACGATTAATCATTCCGTCAATTTTGTCAATCCCCAATCGATGGCTCACACACAAACAATTGAGTCGACGTGGCGATCGATGAAGCGCTGTGATGCAAAATTCACGGCGGAGGAAACCGGAACGCTTTGTTTTCTCACTTACGCGAATTCGTACGGAGAAGGATAATAGCCTTAATTTCAATTTTACATGTTCCGATCAAGTGGGGTGGGTATCATTTTCGAATGTATTTTCAATGCGGAATCGAATGAAACCACTCCCGTGCCGGTAGGAGAAAAGTCCAAAGTTCCGGTGTAGAGATTGCCACAAAATACTTCAACGTTCTTATTATTTATGGATACCTACACGTTTGGCAGGAGGGGTCGCCCATTTCGGCCTGACTGGCCGCCCGTTTCGGTCAAAATCCGTAAATTTGCATAGAAATTCAAATTTAAACCACTTTCTGACACCACACCAACGTCTTTGGCTGGTGAATCTAGAAAATGTTCGACCCAGTCACCCACTTCCCCACTTACTTGAACTTTTGGTTCAAGTTGGCTAAACCTTACTGAGCGAAAGGCTGGACGCACCTAAAGTTCAGAATCAAATTAAAAACGAAATAAAAACCACAGGTAGGTACCCTTCAGTTATATCTACTTGTCCTCTTTATATAATATGTAAAGGTGCAATAATCCTCGGCGTTTACCTGGCAGTTTACTATACACTGCATAAATACCACACACTTGTCTTTTGTAACAACATTTAAGAGAGAACAAAATTAGGTGATAGTGTTTTATCCAAATTCAGGCACAAATGTAATTGTAGTCCCTGCTGGGCAAATACAGAATTAAGTCGTTATCAAAACTGTAAGCTTATTCACCTTATTTGCTTATTCATTCAGTGTTCAAAACAACTCTAGTCTACAACTTAAATCACTTGCGGAGGAACATTGGGAATCCATAGCAAAAAACTACAGGATAAAAATAGAATAGTCTATTTCCACCATCAGTACACAATAGACTCTTCTATAATAGAATAGAATCTTCTATTGTGTACTGATGATGATTTAACAACCGAAACCGGTCTACAGTTTGTTAGCTTACGTGGAAATAGACTATTCTATTTTTATCCTGTAGTTTTTTGCAACTCTTGTCTCTTCAGTTGACTTGGTGTGGTGTCGAGCTACGGCGTTCTGGGATGTCAACCCCCATTTTTCAACCCTTGGAGATGATTGGCAGTAACGCCGGTCTTCGAGGACCAGCTAGAACCCAAATAGGACCAACAAAACAAATTTCACTAGTAGTTTCACTAGTGGGTGACCTTACGCCATTTTCACAACAGTTCCTACCTACAATAACAGTTATTTATCGTTCGCAGTAAGGATGATTGATACAGCTTTGAAAGATACCTACTTATTCCATTCTATTCACCGTGCTGGAAAACATGAAAACTACCCAGGGGCAGATCCAGAATTTTTTTCCGGAGGGGTTCACAGGGTAGAACAATATAAAAAATAACAAAAAATAACAAAATAACCAAACGAACAACACAAACCGAATTTTCAGCCTTATGCCTAAACTCGTCCAATTTGTCTACTTACAAAATTAATTGTATTTATTTATAAAATTCATTATGTAAAAAATATTTTTCAATATCTATTAATTATTTAACTGATAAATGTATTTATTTTCAATTCTCTTCTAAAAAAGACAAGTGTCCTAATGCGTTTTCAAACAAATTGGCGCATTTTATGGCAGCGCAGCTAACTTCAGAGTTTGCAAATCAAAACATTGAAACCACAACAATCTATTGTTGATCTCAGTGAATTCAGTATCGTTTTTACTGAATTTGGCAGGAAAGAAAACGAGAACGAAACAAAAACAAGATAATAATTAACAAAAATAAGAAGAAATAAACAAGGTGTAATTGGACGGATACACCAAGGTAAATTTATTGACATAATTGTATGTAAAGTAACATTGGTAGGACCAAGTGTACGATTATATTCGACTAATTTTGACATTTTTGATCGAATCTTTTTAGATTTTTTATAGTTCTTTTTTGTTTTCAGGCTGATTCTGGGGGGGGGGGGGTCATGACCCCTGTGACCCCCCCCTTGGATCCGAGCCTGAAACTACCTATACCAAACACTCATTATTCTGACAAACGGCACCAATGGTGGCACCAAAAACTACAGAAAATTTAATTCGAAAGAGCCAACGAGTCTACCCTCGAATTTTCAAGTCAAAATACCCAAAATTGCGGCTCGTAGCGCGGCACAGTCATTTCCACCCGCAATGCCGCTCGAGTCCAAGAAGCGACTTATTGTTTGACGTTCGGCAATCATGACGGGCAGTCTTTTCTCCCTTCTAATTCCATTTTCTCATTGTACTCAGTACAATGGTATTAGGTACCTTGAAACGCAAACCATCGAATTCTGAGTCGTGTTTTCCCTGCCTGATTGAAAAGGTTCATTATTGAAAATAATGAACAAAAAATCAATGAAGCATCGTTGAATCCCTAGGTACTATTACGTTGTATCACCTAAGTTCCATAATTATATTATATGCATTGCTTTTCCGTCTATTGAAGTACGAGACCCCCCCCCCATCAGGTGAATTTCAACGAGGAACAACACTAAAAACGCTGCAAAATCCTTGTCACATGGGTTTATTATTCTATTGGACATACCTATTTTATATGTTTCTTTCATATAAAATAATTGAAATAGCTATGTCTGGTGGTTTCCAGCAATTTTGGCCCCCAAAACACGAATAAGGTACGCTCCTTTTTTTCTCTTTTTTTTTTTTAATAAATTATCTCTGATCATTGATAGTGCCAATTAATCGTCTTGATCCACGTGTTAACACTTTTTCTAGTATCATTATACAAATTGATGGTGATTTCAGACGATTTCCCAGGTTTTTGACTCATAAAAAATCAATTTTGGGAGCTGAAAATCTGGTACATCCTCAACTTTCCATTCTTTGGTCAAAATCGACTTCATATCGGTCTTCTCGTCCCCAAAAACACGGAAAACGATAGGTACCTCAAAAGCTCATTTTACTAACATGTTACTAAAACATAAAAAGTACCTATTTTTATACACATTTTCACTCATAACCCCCCCGGGTATATTCCGATCGGGCTGCAAAGTTTCGGGACACAACTAGGGCCCAAATGGAGCATGTGTGCGAAAGAACGGCGCCGGTACACGTGACACGGCGGACGGACATTGCATTTTTGGAATCTACGCAAGTTGAAACGGAAAAGAAAAAATTTTGAGGGGGTGTTATAAAAATTTTTTGCTGAGCGAATACATAGGTGTATTATTCACAGGATAATAAACCAAAATGGGATAAGACCGCTTGACATGGACCTAAGTGAAACAGATCGCATGCAGCTCATAGCTGGTCAAGCCCTTCTGTCCGTTACCAATGTTAATTACACATCGGACTCCAGACAGCAATTAAGTAATGGTCATCGAGACGGGCCTTTAGCGAGATGCCCCCCCGGGCTTCCCGGAATACCGATATCCGCCTTCCCGAGTCAACCGAGCCGACTTTGATGAGGCAAAGAGAATCGTTCTTTCTTTTCCACGGAGATGTCATTTACCACCTTTGCCACCGACTTGTCTTTCTAACTTGACGAACGGGTGGAGTAGAAGAAAAAAAAGGAGAAAAAGGAAGAAGGAAAAAAGAGAGTGGGGATAAATCCCGCTTGCTCCAGCTTGTAGGTTGGGTAGGTACGTACCTAACTATCATACAAGCTCCATCTGGCACAATACTGATACGAACTAAATCACTCGCGAAGAAATCGTGGAAACTCATTTCAAAGAAAAACGGAGTTATTGAAAAAATTGTCTATTTCCACTAATACACGAAAAACGCAAAAAACACTGTTATACCGGTTTCGGTGATCAAACCATCGTCAGTAACAAACAATAACTGAAGGCATATTAGAGAGCTGACCTTATAAATAGTCAACAACGCTGCAAATCCCTGCACAACGGTTTATTATTTTGTACAGAATACCCTTCTGTTACAGATCAAAGCTCTCTGAATAGATAACCCGTCTATATAATATAATATGTACTATTCTATACATATTATTATGTAGATCGCAGGCCCCCCCGTAGGTTAGTACCTAACCCCGTACTCTTTACTAGGTACATAAATCTAAATATGTTGCTAAAATAATTCAATCGATGATAAGCAGTAACTAAAACGGAAAAAAGAAACGCAAATAATGAAGTTCTGAAGGAAAATTGTTGATGTGGAGTGAAACAGGTGCCCCTTCTGCGTAGATCACTTTTCCTGCGGTCAATACCTACCCTTGTGGTCAAGTATAATGAACCGTTGTGTAATAACTTGCCCATCAATAATACTTCAACGATTGTTCGAGTTGCAAAAGTACCGGTCAACAAAACCCAGCCTCTTCTTGGTAGATGAACCGTTGTGTAATAATTTACCGTTATCAAATAATTTACCGTTGTTTAATAATTTACCGTTGTGTAATAATTTGCCGTTGTGTAATAATTTACCATTGTGTATTAATTTACCCATCAATAATACGTCAAAGTTTGTTCAAGTTTCACAAGTACCTACCAACAAAATCCAATAATCCATCACTTATCAAATGAAATAATATCGCAGAACAACCAACTCGACTTCATACAGCCATCCTTGATTATAGTGATGATATCCGGGCCGGATTTATACAGTTTGATTCACGATCGTGTTGACGAAGCTTTTTGGTGCACACGAACGGCTGGACGTACAATGCTCCGGGTGGTCTCAAAAAAATGTTTAGCTCAAGACAAATTTAATAACGTCAAAAAAACCATACCCTTCTGTCGAAAGTTTTCGAGCTACGGCGTTCTGAAAATTTCAACCCCTATTTTGAACCCTATAGAGATGACTGACAGTAACGTCGAGCTTCGAGGACCAACTAGACCCCGGACGGAACCTATAACCCGAATTTCATCAATTTTGTTTCATGGTAACTAAGAAAAGTGGCCAGTACGGCGTATGGCGGACAGACAGAAATTTTGGTTTATTATTTTCAATAATGAACCATTGGAATCGAGCATGAAAAAAAAAATTCTTACCCCCCCCCTCAAAATTTGATGGTTTACGTTTCAAGGTACCTATGTAGAATCCAAAACTGCAATAAAAATATTTCTGTCTGTCCGCCGTACGCCGTACGCCGTACGCCCTACGCCGTACGGGCCACTTTGCTTAGTTACCATGAAACAAAATTGATGAAATTCGGGTTATGGGTCCCGTTCGGGGTCTAGTTGGTCCTCGAAGCTCGACGTTACTGTCAGTCATCTCTAAGGGGTTCAAAATAGGGGTTGACATTTTCAAAACGCCTATACCATTTTTTTACGTGAATATTTTTACGGTTTTAAATAGTTCTTGAACTTGCGAGTTGTTTAAGACCACCCGGAGCATCGTACGTCCAGCCGTTCGTTCACAGTAAGGCCCCGAAGTTTGCACCGACAGGCATTTTCGACAGCAGGGTGAATGAAATTGTATACTCTCGTCACCAGGGACGCGCTGGATTCAGTCAATCAATCAATTTATTCAATCAATTGATCAATCAATCAATCAAAATTTTCAATTGAAATTGGAATAGTTTGTAAATTATTGGATTACTTTATTGTTTGCAATTGGGGAATCATAGGCTTGTTTGTGTGTCTGTTGTTTTCAATTGCAATTGGCCACTGCTCACCACTGTACCTAACATCCCCATCTAAATTCCCGACACACTAATCCTATAAACATACACTCCACATTCGCCAAAATTGGCAAAGTTGTGTTAATTAAATATTGAAATTGCAATTGGACCACTATTTCAATTGCAATTGGAATTCACTTAGAATTGTAAATATTGGTATACTGAATTGGACTTTAATTTGAACTGGAATTTTTTTCGAATTGCCTAATTGGCATTGCGCTCGTTACCAGGGAAGCGCTCGATTCCATCAATCAATCAATTTAGTCAATCCATTTCGAATTGGAATTCATTAATTTGAATTGGAATTCATTTCGAATTGTCTAATTGGCATGGTGCGCATTGGCATGGTCCGAAATGGTTCTGCAATTCTATTGGCCAACGCTGTCTGCGATTCACATAACATGTATAGACTAGTACATATATATTATACAGACGGGTTATCTATACAGAGATCTGTGATCTGTAACAGAAGGGTATTCTGTACAAAATAATAAACCGTTGTGCAGGGATTTGCAGCGTTTTTTATAGCAGTTTTGGATTCTACGTATCTTGAAACGTAAACCATCAAATTTTGAGGGGGGTTAGAATTTTTGTTTTCATGCTCGATTCCAATGGTTCATTATTGAAAATAATAAACCAAAAAGTGAAATGTGGTCGATCGGGATTGGTTGTAAAGAAGAATGGCGAAGGGATCAAAGGAAGGGGGGGGGGGTCGATTCTGGTCATAGCTTCAATTTTGATCTTGCAGACAGACAGTTCATTGAATTTCTTCATTTCTGCCCAAAAGGGAGCATGTTGGATGTACTTGAAAAATTCGAAATTATTAAGAGTGATAGGTTGGTAACAGCTCCCCCTCCCCCATACCTTTCACCGCGTGGTCCTTTCACTTTCTGGCATTCTCTTCCTGGGCCAATCAGAATCGACCCCCCTTCCTTTGTTCCCTTCACCATTCATCTTCACAGCCAATCCCAGTCGACCACATTTCACTTTTTGACTATTTATAAGGTCAGCTCTCTAATATGCCTTCAGTTATTGTTTGTTACTGACGATGATTTGATCACCGAATCCGGTATAACAGTGTTTTTCGCGTTTTTTCGTGTATTAGTGGAAATAGACTATTTTGTCAATAACTCCGTTTTTCTTTACAATACTGATTTTCCGTCATCAGCTTACCCAATGAAAAGATCTTCATCTAACAAGCTCGGTTTGTTATGTGGTTGACTGGCCAGAGGGGAGCAGGTACAACACGACTTCTGCTTATACTACTTTCCCATTTTTAAATGAAAGCAGGTTTCATTATCAAAATTTTGTCGCCAACCGCACTGTCATACGATAAACTCCTACTTTTTCTACGACCTTTCAACGTTTCGGAAACAAGTGACGTCACTGCACTCCTCCCGCCTTGACCATTGCACCCCCACTGCCCAGTGTGACGTCACTTGTTGCCTAAACTTTAAAAGCTCATACAAAAAGAACTGATCATCGTAGGAGAGTGTGATTTGCCTCAAAATTCTCAAGGAACCTCCTTTATATAAAAATATAAACAGAAGTCACGGGTACCACCTACTCCTCATTCGAGTTTGTGAAACCTTCCACATCTGAAAGTCCTTGCACAAAGCCCAGGGCGTTGACATGTACCACATAGTGCAAGTTGCATTTCTTGCTAGGTACAATCCTCGTCGGTGAGACGGATATGTGCCACACCAAGTCTTACCGTCCCATTTTGGTTTATTATTCTCTGAATAATAGTACAACTAATACACCTATGTATTCGGTTCGGAAAATATTTTTGGAACACCCCCCTAAAAATTTTGCTTCCTCGCTACCGAAGGTAGGGAAGCCTTGGTTTCCTGATTGAGTTAAAAAAATTTATTTCCTCCAAAATGAGAATTTCTACTACCATTTTGCGTTTCAAATATCGAGGAACATTTTTGGTTCCGTGTCTGTCTGTCAGTCTGTGTAATTCCTTGTAACGCCCATAACTACACGAAATAATGATCGAAATTTGGAGGGTAGGTGTGGGTTGGCTCACAGAAGGTCCCATTCCAAAATCATTGACAAAGTACAGTAACTTTCATCTGCGCATGGGCAAACGTGAAATACTTGAAAATCCCATAACTACCCTAAATATCGTTGAAATAAGTTCAAACTTGGAGGGTCGATCAGGAACAGTAGTTTGATAGTTCCACATGAATTTCATTGGAGTCGTACAGTAACTTTCGTCTTCGCGCATGCGCGAACATGAAATGTTGACCATTTCCTTGTAACGCTTCGAACTATGCGAAAAATAGTCACAGACAGCTGACATTTTGAGGGTACAAGTGGGTTGGATCACAGATGGTCCCGTATCAAAATGAACCTACCCAACTATTCTATACGTTCATATGATTCAAGTGAGGAAGCTCTACCGCCTACTCGAATTAGCAGACGTTTTTTCTTTTACGTTTCAAGGAGTGTAGATTCCAAAAATGCCATGTCTGTCCGCCGTCCTCCATATCATCCATATCTTCCTTAATTTTCGGTCTAAAAAAATCGTTCTTTCGCACACTGGTTACAATTTGGGCCTTGGTTGCGCCCCCTATCACGGCAGCCCGACCGTTTCATTCACGATCTTGTTGACGAAGCTTTTCGGTGCAAACGAACGGGTGGTCTCAAAAAATGCTTCAGTTCGGGATCAATTTAAAAACGTTAAAAAAACCATACCCTTTTACTGAAATATTCGAGCTATGGCGTTCTGAAAATTTGAACCCCTATTTTTCATCCGACCAACTGACCCCAAACGGGACCTACGAACCAAATTTCACTAATTTTGGTTCATGGCAACTAAGAAAAGTGGGAAGTACGGCGTACAGCAGGTAGACAGAAATTTTTTAATTGCATTTTCGGATTCTACATACCTTGAACGTAAACCATCAAATTTTGAGGGGGGTTAATTTTTTTTCGCTAGATTCCAAAGGTCCATTATTGAAAATAATAAACCAAAATTACGACCCCGTACCAAAACTTTCCTCTCTCAAATATTTAGGTACTGTTCTGACGGACTTGGTTGCCCCCGGGTGAAAACCGAATGGATGGTCCCTTCTCTAAACTTAACGCTCAACTGAACAACTGGCTCTCTATGCAAGGACTGCAGGCGCGGATCCAAGGGGGGGTCACAGGGGTCATGACCCCCCCCCCCCCCCCCAGAATCAGCCTGCATTTCAAAAAGCAGAGCTGAACGAATTGTTCACAAACCCGAAAACAAAAAAAACCAAACGAAAACGAACCCAGTTTTTGTGAAATCAAAAACCAGAAACAAACCAAACGACCAAAGTCAACTTACCATAATGTTAACTTAACACATTGGAAACAAAATATAACAATAACTACGATTAAACTTTTTATAGAATACTGATTTTTTTCTGTATTTCGTTTGTAGCAACACTTGTGATTTGTTTACATTTGTATAAGTTCCAACTGGGAACTTGGCCACATGGTCTTCTCAATTTTGCTTCATGAACAACTGTGTAAATATTTACCATAAAACATCCGTCAAATTGAAATTCCAATGTCCTCGCCACTAATTACTGTAATTTCTAATTACACAAACGGTAGACAGTGTTAAAAAACGCTGCAAATCCCTGCACAACGGTTTATTATTTTGTATAGAATACCCTCCTGTTACAGATCACAGCTCTATGTATAGATAACCCTTCTATATAATATGATATGTACTATTCTATTATATACATATTATGTAGATCGCAGACCCTCCGTAGGTTAGTACCTAACCCCGTACTCGTTACTAGGTACCTACCTAAATCACGAGTTAAATGTTGCTAAAATAATTCTGTCGATGACAAACAGTACCTAACAAAAAGAAACACACATAATGAAGTTCTGAAAAGAAATTGTTGATGAGGAGTGAAAAAAGTTGCAAAAGTACCTACCAGCAAACTCCAGCCCCTTCTACGTAGATGGTATAATGAACCGTTGTGTAATAATTTACCGTTGAGTAATGATTTACCGTAGTAATACCTAATTTACCCATCAATAATACTTCAACGTTTGTTCAAGTTTCACTACCTACCAACAAACTCCAAAAGAGCCATCATTTTTCAAATTAAATAATATCACAGAACAGCCAACTCGACTTCATACTCCGCCAATATAATCAGGTGATCCCTACCAATGATTGGCCGTATTCACAAATTCCTATTGTGGGCGCGTCTCTGGTTACGAGATTTGGTTTGAATTGTATACAATTTCATTCACACTGGAGTCGAAAATGCCTGTCGGTGCAACTTCGGGGCCTTACTGTGAACGAACGGCTGGACGTACGATGCTCCGGATGGTCTTAAAAAACTCGCAAGTTCAAGAACTATTTAAAACCGTAAAAATATTTACGTAAAAAAATGGTATAGGCGTTTTGAAAATTTCAACCCCTATTTTGAACCCCTTAGAGATGACTCACAGTAACGTCGAGCTTCGAGGACCAACTAGACGCCGAACGGAACCTATAACCCGAATTTCATCAATTTTTTTTCATGGTAACTAAGAAAAGTGGCCCGTACGGCGTACGGCGTACGGTGTACGGCGTACGGCGGACAGACAGAAATATTTTTATTGCAGTTTTGGATTCTACATACCTTGAAACGTAAACCATCAAATTTTGAGGGGGGGTAAGAATTTTTTATTTCATGCTCGATTCCAATGGTTCATTATTGAAAATAATAAACCAAAAACTGAAAACAAAAAGAACAACTATAAAAAATCTAAAAAGATTCGATAAAAAATGTCAAAATTAGTCGAATATAATCGTACACTTGGTCCTACCAATGTTACTTTATATACAATTATGTCAATAAATTTACCTTGGTGTATCCGTCAAATTACAACTTGTTTATTTCTTCTTATTTTTGTTAATTATTATCTTGTTTTGTTTCGTTCTCGTTTTCTTTCCAGCCAAATTCAGTAAAAACTATACTGGATTCATTGAGATCAACAATAGATTGTTGTGGTTTCAATGTTTTGATTTGCAAACTCTGAAGTTAGCTACGCTGCCATAAAATGCACCCATTTGTTTGAAAACACATTAGGACACTTTTTTAGAAGAAAATTGAAAATAAATTCATTTATCAGTTAAATAATAAATAGATAGGTATTGAAAAATATTTTTTACATAAACAATGAATTTTATAAATACAATTAATTTTGTAAGTAGACAAATTGGACGAGTTTAGGCATAAGGTTGAAAATTCGGTTTGTATTGTCCGTTTGGTTATTTTGTTATTTTTTATATTGCTCTACCCTGTGCCCTCCGGAAAAAAATTCTGGATCCGCCCCTGAAGGACTGATGATGGTAGAAAGATCGACACATCTCAAATAGGTATATTTACTCCACTGACTACAACTAGATTCAAGATCTACACGATCTCGAGTGCATCATTACTCCATTTTAAATTAATCAACTACCACCAGAACAGGTGCTTTTCACCCACAAGGACTGCGTCGTGAGGTTCGACCTATGCAGCATGACCATAGGTATATTACTAGCAAATTTTCGACGTTTTGACTCCTACTCGTAGCTACTTTTGACTTAGGTTATTTTTGATCCACCCGATGTAAAGACTGTGGAATATTGATCGATGCAGTAGGTAGCCATTAATAGACACCGGGAAAATTTACACTGCCAAAACGGTAGTGATAGGTTTTATTTGATCATGTGGAAAATTCGTTTAAACCTAGTTTACGTTGAAAATCGATCGTCGCTCAATTCTATTTGTATGACGAATGAATTATAGTACAGTAGAAGTCGCTTACAGTGATCGAATTGGGACCGACTGGAAACAATCACTATAAGCGACCAATCTCTATAAGCGACTTCTACTGTATAAAATGCTTTGTGGTGATTTTAGCCATTTTTACCGATATTGGCGAATTTGACACCCCAGAACAGACTTAATTTTGATTAATTTTTTTTAGGAATCCTCATTAAAACCTATAGGCAGGTAGCCTACGCTCTTCTGTTTCTTCTATTTCGGATCATTGTTCAATAGGTACCACTTTTGGTGAATATATATACCATTTTTAGGAGATATCAACACTTTTTAACTATTTCGCCGACTTTTAACATCCAAAAACTAGAAAACTAATCACTATAACCGACCTTTTGATCACTATAACAGGCTAATTCACTGTGTGTTTACATACAGCCGATCGGGACCTGAATGTTTCTATCCTTATATCCGACTTATTCCTAACCACCTTTCTACTAAGCGACTCCTACTGTACCTTCCCCGAACTGAGTCCCTGACGCATGCGTGCAGTCCATTATTCCTACTCGGGGTTCCTTTCCCTCGTACCTATATCACGAATCGCCACTCGGAAATCTGCATTTTAAACCCTCTTAAGGACGAGAAGTAGACACCTTCATGTCTGGAAAACAGTAGGTACCTACTGCCATTTCACATGAGGATAGATAGATTCTCCAGCCGAATTTGAGAACTGAAACCATGATAAAAACATCAACCTTTCTTTACATAGCGCCAAATTTACTTGCCTATTTTGCTACTTAATAGGTAATGAATATTCAGTATTCAATAACATTCTATTATATATTCTATATTAAATTCTATATTCAATAAATAAAACTGCATAAAGAACACAGGTAGTTGGTAGGTACCTACCCCTCCTACGAAAACTGAGACGTTCTTAGTTCTGAAGGATTTTGTGCTGAAACTAAGCTCTTCAGGTTTGCAAGATTGCTGAACACGATTTTGAGGTCAAAAGAACTTCATTTTGTCCATTGAGCATTCTATATTCACTAAACGAAATGAATGGAGCATGCACCTACGTCCATTGAGTGCCAGGAAACGTTAGGTCTACAAGGGGCATCTTCATCTGTTAATATAAAACCGAATATGGTGAGGCTGTGGCAGACAGCCTATGGAAGGAAGGGGGCCCGGGTGGGGGCCCTGAGGCCCGTTCCTGTTTTCAATGGGCCAGTCTCTTGTAAGGCTTGGCAGGATGTGGGCCAGAGGTCCACTTCTGAGTGTTCTTGTGTTCGTATCAGCACGGGTCCTTTCCACAGACTCCGCACCAAGTGAGTACGCAGTGATCATTCACCTTTCCTAGATCATAAATAATTATAATAAATTATACCTAATTATTACACATAATCGGAAAAATGAGTGTTGTGAAGATGAAAATTCACTCCTCCAATGCGCTGTACGATTGATTCATCGTACACTGAATGGAGCAACTAAATTCAAACCAACGTCTACTCTCGAAACAGTTTTCAGAGTCCCTACCTCTCACAAACCACTTTCCCACATACATGATGTGAAATTTATTTCATACCTACCCAGGGCCGGCTGCAGTACTGCGAGAAAGTAGGTAAAACTACTGATATGTTGTTTACATGATTCTTATTTGCATCCTGCTCTGGAAATGTTCACAAGACTCTTCTTACATACCTGCCTAAGTACCTACTTACCTACTCAACAATAACGACAATAGATTTTTCGGGCGGAAAAGTTAGGATGAGGAGTATTCTGAATGGTAAACAATTGACTTCAAAGGAAGTCGATTTTTCAAAAAAAAGTTTCATATTAGCCTCTGACTTGGTTTGAAAATCATTGTCATCTGCATAATATGAATAGATGTTTCCTGAGTGATCCACATTCAAGAAACGACTCCCCACTGTATTAATTATCCAGTTGCAACTGTTTGCTGCAGCAATCGTTCTAGGTTCTACTCAACGGCCCTCAAAACATAATAATTATTATTGGGATATTCGTGATTCGTGTATCTGTGAAACGCTGCAAATTATTACACAACGGTGTATTATTTAGCTGCCTGTAGATGGCCCTTCAGCGTAGATCACAGTTTTCTTTGGTCTATTTCTACCCCCGTGATTTTCCCAGGGAAGTCCTAAATCGAGTGCTAGAGCCGGCCGGGCAATTACAATTTCATAAATATGCGGTGGACTCAAGAATTCTATCATCATTCATATGTTTTTATGCATGAAGCATAGCGTGTAGTTTTTAAAAAGCTGAACGAAATTCCTCTGTGTAGTTCGAAGAGAAGCTCCTGAAAATGTCTTCGAAATTGGGCCACAGGTTCATGAGAAATTGAGTACCTACCTCAGATCTGCGTTTGCGCATGCGCAGTGGTCATACCAATGATTTGAGAGTTTTTAAATTCATAGCTGTTTCATCTAGAAGCTACATCTCAACTACCCACCAAATTTGACCAAAATCGGGCCATTTGTTCGTAAGAAACTAATTAGGTAGGTTGTCGCGTTTGCGCATGCTCAGTGGTCATATGAATGACCACTGAGAAATATAGTGCGAATCTTTTCACGAGAAATCGGATTCGCGTTTACGCATGCATAGTGGCCGTAGGTATTCATAATCATGTGTGGCCCAACTCACATGATCCCTGAAAATGTCAGCAAAATCGGATTCTTATTGAGGAAGTTGTGCGTGTGGTAAGGATTTGCGGACACAGATGTACAGACACCGAACCAAATTTGTTCAAGTTACAAAAGTGCGTATCAACAAAATCAAAAATAACCATCATTCTTCAAATGAAAAATCACGGAACAACCGCTCGATTTCATACAACCATCCTGATTATAATCAGTTGTTCCCTAGCAATGATATGTGAGCTGGATGATTCACACTCCTTCCTTTTTGAAGGACGGAAGGTAGGTACCTACTACTTTTCAACCCGTGGTTCTGCTGTACTTCAGACTCCTTGGAAGGATTTTCAAAAACGCTACCTACCTACTTCCGTAGGACCATTCCGACATGGAAATAAATGAAAATTAGCTAAATGTTGGAATATACAAATTTTTTAAAATGTATAAGTAATTTTGATTTCACCCAGTAGGTATGAGCTCCCTACCTCTCGCAGGTTCTCCTCTATGACGACGCACTGAGGAGCGCGCCTCTTTCGTTGCTTTGCTTTGTGTTCTTTGGTTTTTGGTTATCAGTTCGCGGGCTTCGTTATCTCTGTTATCTTTACATAGTTTATTATTTCACACGCATTACTGACATTTTTTGATTCACCAAATCAAATTACTGAAATTAGAAATTTCCTTTTTCCAATTTCGTCCAGTCCTTTTTCGGCCGAGGTAAGGGATATTTTACTGTTTAAAATAGGGAAAGTTGGAGCTAGAAGTGTCAGTTAGTTTAATCCGGAGCTTTCCCGTTTTCCAAGTTTAAGAACTGATCCGCATGTGGTTATTCGCAACGTGTGCAGTGGCGAAACTGATTCGGCAGACAGTGGTCGCAGTAGTTTAGAAAAACATACCTACTTCACGCTGTCAATGCTGCATCCTTCAGTCAGGTGTTAAGAAAGTTCTTCCGTCCAAACGAGATGCCCACAGATAACTACGTCCGCTCTTCTAGCCGCTAGAGGGTACGTGTATAATATTGTTTTTCATGCCATTAAACATAATAATTATGCATACTTTCCGGTCCATCGATTGTGCTTCAAGACTGATAGCAGATATATGTATGAAGCCAAATTTTCCCTAGCTCGCACTAAAGCTGGGGCTATTGCTAAAAATGTCTTGGCCAAAGAATCACGAACGTAACTTGATATTTCTCTGCAGAAAGTTGACTGTTATTCAGTAATAATTGACGCGTCCAACCATACAGAAATCTCCCGGCAGAAAGATACTGCCGTTGATTATTGGGAGGTACTTAGTTGTTGAAGAGACCGCCTTTTTGAGAGGGTACGTGCACTCAACCTTAAAATCATTCAGTATTCTTGAAAAATGCATAGGTCTGTCAGCGGACAATACCAACGTAAACTTTGGAGTTTTAAAGAGAGCTGGGGAAAAGGTAACCAAGGGGGAAACACAGGCGACGTTGGGACAAATTTTGGAAGCCAAAAAACCCCGCAGATTTGGCATTTTTCAAGTTTTTGTCTTGTAACATCGGAATGTTAACCAAAAAGTTTACTCATACAAAAATTAAAGAGCATGAAATTCTGCATCGGATAACCTCCTCAAAACATTTTTGGTTCTAGGTACAGTTCGATTCCAATTACTACCAAGTTTTGATAACGAAACCTGAAGAACGTGGCTTACACTTGTGTCCAACATATGAGGAGCACATGTGAGAGTAGAACAAAAGCCATCCAACAAACCAACTTGCCATAATGCAATCACTAACCAACATTCTTGCTATAATGCATCGATACCGTTATGCTGGTTAGTCGGAACCAGTTTAGCGTTTACCTCACTTCTGTCTCAGCTACAGATAGTTTCAATAGTTATATATTTCGAGAACCCACATGAAATTATCAATAATGAAAAAATCTATCAGGAGAGTTGGGATTTATATGCACTAAAAATGACCAAATGTCCATGAAACTATGCACTAAAAAAAGCCAGAAACATGCTCTACAAATAAAAGAAATGTGCATTCAAAAAATGCATTTGTCAAAAATATTGAAACAAAATGTTGAATTCAACTCAAATTATCTTTGTCATTCGTCAGACATGTTAGCACACCTGGGAGAACATGATTAGGCTGTCAGTGGAAAATACTGTTCCCCTTGATCTATTGCTGTAACAGGGTTTTCCTGCTGCTCTCGACTTCTGGCATGTTTAAAAAAAAATGTTTGAACGATAAGAAGCGAACCACAACGTCTAGTATGACGAATGATATGCAGGAACTAACAGGGCTGAGCCTTATCGTTTGCGGTAGGCAGGTACTGTTTACATTTGTCAGAGGTAGTAGGTCAACAGATCACAACAAATATCCGCAACAAGAGATTCACCAACAGTGAACGCCACTATTTCTTCAACCGTTGACTGGATTGCGAAATGCTTCTTTTCTTCGACAGCGCTCACTGCACAACAATCATGGTGACAATCCTTGGTGGATTTTGGCCTACCGTACAACAGCCCTCCAGGCCGTCCGTTCCATAATTCTCGTTCTCCAGTCAGTAATCCCCATCCTTGACAGGTCAGCCGTGGCATCCTCCAACCATGTTCTACCTGGCCTCCCTCTTCGACTGGTACCCTCAAACCTCGCATTCAATAGCTTTCGTGGCATCCTCTTATCCTCCATTCTTTGGACATGTCCCAACCATGCAAGCCTTAATGATTTCGCAAAACGCGCAATGTCCTTTCCATTCACAATGCAATCAGGTCCCCGTTATTCCTGATCCTCCACGTTCCAGCATCACAGATGGGTCCAAAGATCCGGTGCAGAATCTTTCCTTTGAATACTCTCAAGTACTGCATGTCCAGAGCTTTCAGTATCCATGCTTCAGCGCCATAACACACAACAGGTCTTACCAAAGTCCAGTAGAGCTTCAGCTTCGTGTACCTAGAGAGTAGAGACGATATAAATAATCTCACTAGACTGAAATAGGCTCTGCTACCCACCAGAGTTCTGTTCGTAATTTCATCTCTCACCCTGTTTTCATTGTTCATTCCAACTCCAAAGTAGGTAAATCTTTCAACTCCTTCGAACGTATGCCGCCCCATTTGCAGGTTTCTGGGAGTTCTTCTACTGCTGTCTGATGAGACCAACATGTATTTGGTCTTATCTTCATTGATGTGCAGACCAACCAGTTCGCTATTCAGCTCTAGCTCATGGAAAACTTCCTCCAGTGCACTCATACTTCTGCACATTATCACCAGATCATTGAAAAATACTTGAAAAACCTCGCCAGATCATTGGAAAAACATCGAAAATCGCCTATATCAGTGAGACAAACCTCGAAAATATGCACAAATATGCATTAAACCCCGCTATAATGCTCTTATTCGATAAACCAGCCAAAATATGCTGTAGCATTTGCACATAGGTATGCATTTATGCAAAATCCCAACTCTTATCGATCAGTATTAGCTTTGTTCCAGCTGATGCGAGTTTTGTAATGAGTTCTACACACAAAACTGTGTTCCAACCACACACAGTGTTGAAAAGGTTTTCTCTATCAACTTACATTTTATCTACAAACTGTTCCAACCGTGTCAGGTCCAGGAACTGAGTTCTGGGAGTTTCGAAACTTTTCACACCCGATCGGGGATGGGTTTTTTCCAGCAGAACTGAAGATAACCCCGCTGGAACCTTCCCAAACTCTCATTTCCCTCCAGCCATCACGTAAATGGGTCTTTAAGCTGGGTTCACATTGAGGTGTAATGGACGTTGAGTGCGTAAAACGCAAAGGCTGTAAAGGTTCGCGTAAAGCGCGTAAAAACGTCAAACCGTTCACATGGACAACACCAGTTATGGATGTAAACTGCATTTATTATAATCGTCGAGATATAGCATGTGCTGCAGCTTCCGCCTCTGCAGAATCCACGCGCAGATCTGTAAAGCACGTAAATACCTGGATTTTTGCTTCCTCACTATTGAAGGTAGGGAAGCATTGGGGATTCGTGATTGAGTAAAAAAAATGTATGCCCTCCAGAATGTAAATTTTCATTACCATTTTGCGTTTTAAACATCCAGGAACATTTTTGGTTCCATGTCTGCCTGTATGTGAAATTTGGAGGGTAGGTTCGGGTTGTGTCACAGATGGTCCTATACCAAAATCATTGAAAAAGCACGGTAACTTTCGTCTGTGCATGCGCAAACGTAAATATCGTTGAAATGAGTTCAAACTTGGAGGGTCGATCAGGAATAATATTTCATAGTTTCAAATGAATTTCATCGGATTCGTAATGTAACTTTCTTATGCGCATGCGCAAACATGACATGTTGACCTTTCCTTGTAACGCTACTAACTACCTGAAAAACAGTCGTAGAGCTGAAATTTTGAGGGAGATCATCCAATCCCAAAATTATGGAAATTGTTCCGTCTGCGCATGCGCAAACGTGAAATAATTGAATCGCCCGTAACTACCTTAAATATCGTTGAACTTGGTTCAGATTTGGAGGGTCGATCAGGAATAATACTTTGATAGTTCCATATGAATTTCATTGGAATCATACTGTAACTTTCGTCTGCGCATGCGCGAACATTAAATGTTGACAGTTTCCTTATAACACTTCTAACTACGCGAAAAATAGTCGTAGAGAGTTGACATTTTGAGGGTACACGCGGGTGGGATCGCAGGTGGTCCCGTATCAAAATGAACCTACCCAACTATTCTATAAGTTCATGTGATTCAAGTGAGGAAGCTCTACCGCCTACTCAAATTGGCAGACGTTTTTTATCTTGGACACTGGTTCAAAAGTCGTCGCATGTTAAGAGCGTAAACCTGATGAGCCAATCAAATTCAATTACGCGTTTTTCTTCGATTGCGAGTCAGTGTGAACCCAGTTTAATTCGATAAACCAGCCAAAATATGCAGTTGCATAAATGCATTTATACAAAATCCCAATTCTATCGATCAGTATTAGGAATCCAGGTGACGCGAGTTTTGTGATGAGTTCTACAACCCACTGCTCACAAAACTGCGTTCCAGCCATACCGAATGTTGAAAAGGTTTTCTCTATAAACTTAGGTTTTATCTTTAAACTGTTCCAACCGTGTCAGGTCCAGGAACTGAGTTCTCCCAGTTTCACAGCTATTTGCACCCGATCCGGGATGGGTTTTTTCCAGCAGAACTGAAGATAACCCCACTGGAACCTTCCCAAACTCTCATTTCCCTCCAACCATCACGTTAAACGGATCTTAGTCTCCCTGGTACCTACTCAGCAATTTTTCGGCCAAGTCATCCCAGTTGTTCAGCGCGTTTCCAAGGTGTTCCTGCCGATGAGTTCTCGAACTGAAGCACTTCTAAAACTCATCCCCACCCTTCAGAAAAACTTGGTTTCTGGTTTAAAAAAAAAACTTATTAAAACCAGTACCAGTGGCTGGAACATACCTGCTGTAACTAAGGAATTTCAGGAACATGCTATCGAATGACACGATATTGCCGGTATCGATACTTCTCTTTCGATAGGTATGTATCAGTAAAATCTTGCGATACTGTATCGATACCAAATATCGGATCGAAGGTGGTAACAGAACGTTACTCTACCGCCAACTCGATGATACTATCGGAACTGTCGCCATCCCCCAACCCTCGCTACTCTTAAAGAGGTATAACACGGCCCTTTATTTTATCCATTTATTACATCATTGACGTCCAATGTAGATAATTAACTAATTTTTTAATCTGTGGTAAGGATAATTCGTTTTTACCCAAGCAATATAACTAAACCAGACCTTCGACCTGGTCTCATCGAATCGAGCTAAGTCACTTGGGGAATCTTGAAGTGATGAAATCTTGAACGGATTGCATCCCCTCGGCGATCTTCCCTTGCCACAAGGGGAGTTTGGTCTCCAGTTCTGCCCACTTCTCTTTGACGACGGTCATCGCCTTTTCCGCCGACATTTTACTCAGTCCATCCGACGACAGTTTGTCCGCGAGGGCGGTCTGTCCCGCGTCCGTCGTCTTGACGTCGGAGTCCGTCAGCTCGCCGTCTTTCTTCAGGTCCGACGTCGTGATGTGCATTTGTGACGTCAGAGGCGGCTTTCCGAGGGAGCCGTCGACTTTGGTCATCATGTGACGTCGGATCGTCAGTAGGAATTCGGTTCTTAGCAGGCTGCGGAGAAAGTTCATCGCTCTCCTGCGCAAATTCCACAACGAGATAAAATTTTCGGGGTCGTACTCACCAAGTCTAACTTACCTTTAGCCCGAGACACATTTTTAGCTAACCTTTAAGCTCACATTTAAAATATTTTATTGTGAACAAATGAGACCAAAGATAAACTGACTCCGCTAAAACGTCAAATTGTCGCACAAAAAACCCTGAATGGTTTCTGTTGTGACTTCTAATGGTTGGGTAGGTTTGGGTAAGGTGAAGGATGAGTGAGATGGGAGATTGGATAAGGTAAAGGATGAGAGATTTGGCCCCTTAGGAGTCTTTTCGGGTTGCTAACACTATCACCACGAGTTTTCACCACAGCAGGCGTTAGTTGGAGAGAAATCTAGCACCTCGTGGTTATCACCACAGCAGGTGCTAGATGAAGGAAGGTATCCCGCGGTTATCACCACAGTAGATACCGGGAAGATGGAGACTAGCACCCCGCGGTTATCACCAGAGCTGGTGCTAGAGCTAGATGAAAGGAAGGAGTCCCACGGTTATCACCACAGTAGACATCGGGAAGATGGAAGCTACCACCCCGCGGTTATCCCCACAGCAGGTGCTAGAGGAGAGAGAGAGAGAGAGAGAGAGAGAGAGAGAGAGAGAGAGAGAGAGAGAGAGAGAGAGAGAGAGAGAGAGAGAGAGAGAGAGAGAGAGAGGGAGAGAGAGAGAGACGTATCACGGTTATCTCCACAGCAGGTATTCTAGAAGGGAGCACCCCGCGGTTATCACCAAAACAGGCGCAAGGAAGGGTAAGAGAGAGGAGATGTAGGTCGAAAGTAGTAGTGGGTAATGAGAAAGGAGTCGTGGGTAAGAGCGAGATCAGTCGAATGAAGAGATGGGCTGGCCGGGCTGCTTATAAAGGCCCCTTTCCACTCGTCCCCCGTCCATCAACGGCCGTTAGAACCGTTGAGGGGCGATAGAGTTCGATGGAGGGGACCCTTCTCCTCCTTTCCCCGCGGCTTTGCTCAACTCGTCGTTCCCCTCGTTTATTTGGTTAGATCTTTATCATATCATATAGGAGTTACATTAATCACTGTAGTTCCAATTTGTTGGTATGTTGTATGGGTTGATACACTTTTGCAAAATCCCAATTTCTACGCACTTTGAAACGTAAAAGGAAAAATTATGAGGGTGTGTCATAAAAAGTTTTTTAAAAAGCTTTGTGAATAAGTATACATAGGTATATTCATAGAATAATAAACCAAAAAGAGTATAAAAATTGGTATTTTTTGGTTTATCATTCTACGAATAATACACCTGTATATTCGCTCAGCAAAAATTTTTAAAAACCCCCCTCAAAATGTTTTCTTTTACCTTTCAAGGTGCGTAGATTCCAAAACTGCAATGTCCGTCCGCCACATCATGCATACCGGCTTCATTTTCGGTTAAAAAAAATTCGTTCTTTCGCCCACACGCTCCTTTGAGCCCTAGTTGTGACCCGAAACTTTGCAGCCCGATCGGAATACACCCAGGGGTGTTAAAATAAGTTAAAATGGGTATAAAAATAAGTATTTTTTATGTTTTAGTAACATGATCTTTTGGGTTTCCATGTTTTTTGGGACGAGAAGGGGGGTTTTGGGGGGGGGGGGGTATTTTTTGGGGTTTGGTTCTACCAAAGTTGATTTGGTATTGATTATTTATTAGTCAAAAACCTGGGAAATTGTCTGAAATCGCCATCAATTTGTATAATAACACTAGAAAAAGTATCAACAGGTGAATCAAGACACCTAAATGGCACTACCAATGATCAGTGACAATTTGAAAAAAAGAAGCTTACCTAGTTCTTGTTTTGGGAGCCAAAATTGGTGGAAACAGTCAGAAATAGCTATTTCAATTATTGCACATGAAAGAAACAATAAATGAACAGCCAACATTTTTAGGACGAGAAGACCGAATCTGAATTCGATTTTGACCAAAGAGTGGAAAATTTAGGGTCTAACGAAGTTTCAGCCTTAAATTTACTTCGAATTTTGGTCTAAAATCACCGTTTTTCCTCACAAAGTTTGGGTCCCCATTGGGGAACACGTTTGGGGCCTAGTGTTGTGCCCTTTATCCCGGCAGCCCGATCGGAAAACACCCAGGGGTGTTGTGGGTGAAAAATGGGGGCAAAAGTAGGTATTTTTGAGGTTTTGGTGAACTTGCCCTTGTGAGGTATCATTTTCCATGTTTTTTAAGGGTGAGGTGCCCAATATAAAGTTGTTTTGACCACTACGTGAAGGACTGAGGTTCTAACGAAGTTTTAACTCTCAAAATTCAATATTATGTGTCCAGAACCTGCGAAAATGGCTGTAATTTGTCAGAAATAGCAACCTTATATTCGAGTTTAAAACCATCAAATATAGCTTTGTTCGTCTCTTTACTGAGGTCCCAATCGTGTCGTATTCAGTCGAGAATGTAAACCCTTGTGCCAAGGACTTTGCAGCGTTTTTTAAACTGGAATTAATCTCTGCAATTTGAGACCAAAACGAAGTTTCTAGCTGTAATACTTTCCGAGATACCTACTTTGAATTTTGAAATTTTTTCTGAAAAATGTGACGACAGCTTTCTAGTCGGTTTTTGATCGATTTACGATACCAAGTAAATAATGAATCCTACACCGAAGTTTGACAATAACATTCATGGCAGAGGTAAAAAGCTAAAGCTTGAGACCAAACTGGTTCTGCTAGGTCGTTTAGACGCTGAGTCTGCAATCTTTTTTTTTCTTTCTTTTTTTGAGGAAAACCCGTAATAATTGAATATTGACAAAACCAATGAATATATTTAAATACCCAAAACAAAAATGTTATAATACAGTTGCTTATTACCTTCAAGAGTACCTTCTGTGGAATGTCAGTTTAGCATGGTTCAGCATAGTTCTTATAAGTGCCTGTGTCGTGTGTGTTAAATATATATTTATATATATTTGTAAATATATATTTGTCCGGTGGTTTGGAAGCGGAGAGAAATGAATAAGGGCAAAGGGGCTGACTTTGCACCTTATGAAAGGAATTCTTAAACCACTCTCCTCGACGTCAAGTTCATAAAATGAAATTTACTAAAATGTGAGCTCACATGGTACCTACAATAAATTGGCTGAAGATAGAGTTAAGGTATATTTCAGTAGTCAACATATTTATTATTTTTTTAAAAAGTGGGTGAAATTTAAAAACTGTGGGGGTAGAATTTGAGATTTTGTGGGTAATAAATCCATAGAAATGGATGAAATGACTGTAAATTGATATTAATTCCTGAAAAGTATATTTCAATAAATAATCAAAAATATTCACAGAATTGGAGGTCCAATTTGAGCTTAGAGGAGTCAAAACTTGGTAGAATTCGCAAACACCACCTAAAGTTCATTATAATCAAATGCGGTATAGAACAGGGACTCAAGATTAATAATGACTATTTCATTATATTGTTTAACAAATAGGTAAACTGAAAAAGTTTACTCAATTGATATTAGAAAAAATCTAATTTGAAGTAGAACTTACAGTTTGACGGAAAATGTATACTTTATAACGTAAGCTTCACGTTGCAACATTACTGGTCGGTAGGTGGTTGGTACCTGGGCCCTACCCAGTGAGAATAGTATATTCTCACTGGCCCTACCTCGTAAATACTCGTGAAATAAAATTTGATCACCTTGAAATCTGCACTGTTCAACTTGGTACGTCAACCTGGGAAGTCCGTGCTTCGTTTAATTTTTCCAGTGGTACAACGATGATGTTTGTCGGAGAATCAATAATTTGCAAAACTGTGGAGCATAAGAAAATGCGAAAGGTAAAAACACTTCGTCTCGCCACTGATGGGTAGATCACATTGATTAATGATCATATGTTGTAGGTGGTCGTTAAATATACAAATTTGATTCGAGTCGACGTGAATGAGAAAAAAGTGAGGTGAGAACCGCTGACCATGAAAATTTGGTCGAGTCTTCGACTCTCGCGGCATCGAGAAAGGGAGTCCCAGAATGAAGGGCTTCGGTATTAAAATTTATGCAATATATGCAAATTTTCTGGAAAAAAACGTTTTTAAATCATTTTTCGCAATTTCAACCGATTTTTAGCAGTTTTTGTTCCGTAAAAACATATTTTTGACCTCTAAAAACGTACAAAATCGTTGGCCTTTGTAGGTGCTCATTATATTTTTAGTAATTGTATTGGCATTATGGATCAAACTTGGGTTTTAGACCGTTCCCAATGTAAGATTATCGTCACATGCATATAGGTAGGCCCCCATGCGGAAAATGGTTAATTTCAGAATCCTACTAATTTAACAACCACTAATTTCATAGTACCTATATTTCGAATAGGTCGCGGTACGTGCGCAGAAACTCAGCCTTGATGGGCTAACTTTCACATAAGACTGACAAAAAAGCCATTGGTTCGACATGACTGGTATTGAACTCACCTTTCACCCAGAGACATGTTTCAAAAAGAATTGCAGATTGGGGGCAGATTGTAGCAGCTGACTTCAACCTCGCTGTTTAATTTGTTAATTTTTATACTTACCTTCTTTCTAACTTACCTACTATATTTATGCAAACTCCTACTGTAAAATAAATGTAACATGTCCTAACCCCCCCCCCCCCCCCCCCTAACAGCCAGCATTTTTTATACCTTTTTTTCTGACTTTTTAGGAAAGAATTAAAATAAATTAGCATAAAATTTTAATTTTTCGAAAATTTGTAATTCCTGGCGGAAAAGGGTTAAATGGGGCCCTACTGAATGTATCTGTAATAGCGAGTTCTGTTGGATGCTATATTTCTATTATGAGATTATGTACATACATATACCTACCTACTACTTCGTTCATTTTCTCACTGCCTTCATTCAACTCAAATATAGATAATAAAAATTTGTTTACTTCTTATTCATCCTCTGTCATATTATACCTATCTTTCTTTAGGCAGTTTTAGCTATTTCAGGTGGGCACGTGTCTTGTTTACCCTCAAAGGACGGGTTTAATTGCTAGGTGTTGAATATAATAAACCGACAAGTTAACCAATCGCAGATGCATCCTTAGGGTAATGCTCAAAATGCTATCTACTTATGTCTTTTCCCGAATTTGCTGATTGGCGGTCATCAAGTGGTCGGTTGCAACTCGGCATCCCGAGTCGTCTGCCGGGGGTGCTGTAGGGATTGCCGGGGATGATCCTCCAGGAAGACCTCCCAGGCTCCTCGTCCTGGTCCGAGCGCAAGCCATTCATCTTGGGCCTGGAACCTGACCAAGCCAGCTCCAGCCTCGCCAGACCAGCCTTCTCCTTCCCTCCACTTCCCACTCTCCTTGATAGACCACCCAAATCAGTCAACCCCCTCCGGATGGACCCCCCATGTCACTCAACCCGTATACCGGCTTTTAACTGTACCTTTGTTTTGAAAAGGTTTTTTTGTGGCCCCCGGGGCGGCATCGCCTCCAATTTTTCGTCTCGTTTGCTTCTTCCCCGATCCTCGTTCCCTCTCTTTCTGTCACCTTTCTCTTTATCTCACGGCGGCTCTCTCCCTTTCGTATTCACGAGAGCTTAATATTTATACCGACGGAACTTGAATGGCGGTGCAGATAATAACAAGGACTATTTTGAAGGGTCTTTTTATAAAACCTGAAAATGAGGTTTATGCTAGACACCCATTACTGTCCCGGCCCCAAAAACCAATGAGTCAGTCAACTCAAGTATGAAATTATGAAACATGCCTTTTATTATGACGTCCGTTAGTAGTAAGAGACGACCTTATGTTCCGGTCAGAAGAAGACAACACTCAGCCGGGAATGAAAAGAACCACATTCAAATCCGTTTCAGACCATCCTGAATCAAATCCGTGAAAAAAAAACGCTGCAAATCCCTGCACAACGGTTTATTATTTTGTATAGAATACCCTTCTGTTACAGATCACAGCTCTATGTATAGATAACCCGTTTGTATAATATGATATGTACTATTCTATTATATACATATTATGTAGATCGCAGACCCTCCGTAGGTTAGTACCTAACCCCGTACTCGTTCCTAGGTACCTACCTAAATCACGAGTTAAATGTTGCTAAAATAATTCTGCCGATGACAAACAGTACCTAACAAAAAGAAACACACATAATGAAGTTCTGAAAAGAAATTGTTGATGAGGAGTGAAAAAAGTTGCAAAAGTACCTACCAACAAACTCCAGCCCCTTCTACGTAGATGGTATAATGAACCGTTGTGTAATAATTTACCGTTGAGTAATGATTTACCGTAGTAATAATTTACCCATCAATAACACTTCAACGTTTGTTCAAGTTTCACTACCTACCAACAAACTCCAAAAGAGCCATCATTTTTCAAATTAAATAATATCACAGAACAACCAACTCGACTTCATACTCCGCCAATATAATCAGGTGATCCCTACCAATGATTTTATCTCCGCCAAATTTCCTATTGTGGGTTGTGGGCGCGTCTCTGGTTACGAGATTTGGTTTGAATTGTATACCTTCACACTGGAGTCGAAAATGCCTGTCGGTGCAAACTTCGGGGCCTTACTGTGAACGATCGGCTGGACGTACGACGCTCCGGATGGTCTTAAAAAACTCGCAAGTTCAAGAACTATTTAAAACCGTAAAAATATTTACGTAAAAAAATGGTATAGGCGTTTTAAAAATTTCAACCCCTATTTTGAACCCCTTAGAGATGACTCACAGTAACGTCGAGCTTCGAGGACCAACTAGACGCCGAACGGAACCTATAACCCGAATTTCATCAATTTTTTTTCATGGTAACTAAGAAAAGTGGCCCG
Organism: Leptopterna dolabrata; assembly: GCA_954871275.1. Lineage (NCBI taxonomy): Eukaryota > Metazoa > Arthropoda > Insecta > Hemiptera > Miridae > Leptopterna > Leptopterna dolabrata. Next base: position 35,586,148 of record OX940982.1, on the reverse strand, counting down.
TACGGCGGACAGACAGAAATATTTTTATTGCAGTTTTGGATTCTACATACCTTGAAACGTAAACCATCAAATTTTGAGGGGGGGGTAAGAATTTTTTTTTCATGCTCGATTCCAATGGTTCATTATTGAAAATAATAAACCAAAACCATAGGTGTATGTCTGGGAGAGGGGTGTGTGTGTGTGTTTCTTTTTTGGTTTATTATTTACAACAATGAACCATTGGAATCGAGCATGAAAAAAAATGCTAACCCCCCCTCAAAATTTGATGGTTTACGTTTCAAGGTATGTAGAATCCGAAAATGCAATAAAAATATTTCTGTCTGTCCGCCGTACGCCGTACCCCTTTCCTTAGTTACCATGAATAAAAATTGATGAAATTCGGGTTATAGGTTCCGTTCGGGGTCTAGTTGATCCTCGAAGCTCGGCGTTAATGTCAGTCATCTCTCAAAATAGGGGTTGAAATTCTCAGAACGCCGTAGCTCGAAAACTTCCGATTGAAGTGTATGGTTTTTTTTACGATATTAAATTTGTCTTGAGCTAAACAATTTTTTGAGACCGGGCCGGTCACTGTACGTCCAGCCGTTCATGTGCACCAAAAAGCTTCGTCAACACGATCGTGAATCAAACTGTATAAATCCGGCCGGGATTTCATCACTAAGGAGCACCTGATTATAATCAAGGATGGCTGTATGAAGTCGAGTTGGTTGTTGTGCGATATTATTTCATATTTGATAAATGATGGACTATTGGATTTTGTTGGTAGGTACTTGTGAAACTTGAACAAACTTTGAAGTATTATTGATGGTAAATTATTACACAACGGTAAATTATTACACAACGGCAAATTATTACACAACTGTAAATTATTACATAACGGTAAATTATCACAAAACGGTAAATTATTACACAACGGTTCATCTACCAAGAAGGGGCTGGATTATGTTGGTAGGGAGTTGTGAAACTTGAACAAACTTTGAAGTATTATTGATGGGTAAATTATTACACAACGGTAAATTATAACACAACGGTAAATTATAACACAACGGCAAATTATTACACAACGGTAAATTATTACACAACGGTTCATCTACCAAGAAGGGGCTGGATTTTGTTGATCGGTACTTTTGCAACTTGACCAACCGTTGAAGTATTATTGATGGGCAAGTTATTACACAACGGTTCATTATACTTGACCGGTGGGTAGGTACTGACCACAGAAAACAGTGATCTACGCAGAAGGGGCATCTATTTCACTCCACATGAACAATTTTCCTTCAGAACTTCATTATTTGCGTTTCTTTTTTGCCATTTTAGTTACTGTTTGTCATCGACAGAATTATTTTAGCAACATTTAACTCGTGATTTAGGTAGTTACCTAGTAACGAGTAGGTACGGGATTAGGTACTAACCTACGGAGGATCTGCGATCTACATAATATGTATAGAACAGTACATATTATAATATAGACGGGTTATCTATACAGAGAGCTGTGATCTGTAACAGAAGGGTATTCTGCACAAAATAATAAACCGTTGTGCAGGGATTTGCAGCGTTCTTTTCGACGTAGAATTCAGTCTAGTTGTGCACTATGTCGCCGGAATTCCGAAATTTATTTCAATAGGGGTGGGGAGAACTCGGGATTTTCTGCAAATCGTGTGCCCGACGCCCCTATTCTCAACTTTTGAAGGTGGCATACGACATAGGTAATAAGAAACAATAGGTAAGTCCCTATGTAAGACCATCCTAATCTTAGATCAATCAATCCATTTATTCACAATATTCTTGGGGCAACGTTATGATGATAGCATCACCATCTATCATCTCATATAGGTAGACAACAATGGATGTAAGCTGTTCGTATCGCGTCAGTAGTCGCGAAATTAGGTGGTAATTAAACTGCACAATGAGTTCATCATCATCAAAGATCAATTACATACGTATACTTCCAGACGATCTGCAATGAGTGAGAGATCTATACGCCACCATAAGAGACGTCGACTGTAATTACTCTACGGAATGTTTTACACTAACAAGAAGAAATCTTCTGGTGAAACACTTGCACACTGCATTGCAAGTAACTGTACTTGTCGTGCATTAAACTGTTTAGTTGTGCACTACATTGCCGGAATTTCGAAATTTACTTCTAGAAGGGTGGGAGGGGGTTAATGCTGAAAAACGTGGGGTTTTCGGCTAAATCTTGTGTGCGTTGCCCAGGGCTTAATTATTTCTCAACTGATTCACTTTTTTTCTCTCTTTTTTTTAAAGGTAATGAACCATTGGAATCGACCATGAAAAAAAATTCTAACCCCCCCTCAAAATTTGATGGTTTACGTTTCAAGATACATATATGTAGAATCCGAAAATGCAATCAAAATATTTCTGTCTGTCCGCCGTACGCCGTATTGGCCACTTTTCTTAGTTACCATGAAACAAAATTGATGAAATTCGGGTTATAGGCTCCGTTCGGGGTCTAGTTGGTCCTCGAAGCGGCGTTAGTCATCTCTAAGGGGTTCAAAATAAGGGTTGAAATTTTCAGAACGCCGTATCTCGAAAACTTTCGATAGAAGGGTATCTTTTTTTACTTTATTAAATTTGTCTTGAGCTAAAAAAAATTTTGAGACCACCCGGAGCATTGTACGTCCAGCCGTTCGTGTCACAAAAATCCTTCATCAACACGATCGTGAATCAAACGGTATAAATCCGGCCAGGATATCATCACTAGGGAGCACCTGATTATAACCAAGGATGGCTGTATGAAGTTGAGTTGGTGGTTCTGCGATATTATTTCATTTTTGATAAGTGATAGACTATTGGATTTTGTTGGTAGGTACTTGTGAAACTTGAACAAACTTTGAAGTATTATTGATGGGTAGATTATTACACAACTGCAAATTATTACACAACGGTAAATTATTACACAGCGGTTTATCTACCAAGAAGGGGAGTCCCTGGATTTTGTTGATCGGTACTTTTGCAACTTGAACAACCGTTGAAGTATTATTGATGGGCATGTTATTACACAACGGTTCATTATAGGTAGTGACCACAGAAAACAGTGATCTACGCAGAACTGGCATCTATTTCACTCCACATCAACAATTTTCCTTTAGAACTTCATTATTTGCGTTTCTTTTTGCCGTTTTAGTTACTGTTTGTCATCGGCTGTATTATTTTAGCAACATTTAACTCGTGATTAAGGTAGTTACCTAGTAACGAGTACGGGGTTAGGTACTTACCTACGGAGGGTCTGCGATTCACATAATATGTACAGAGTAGTACATATTATATAATATAGACGGGTTATCTATACAGAGAACTGTGATCTGTAACAGAAGGGTATTCTGTACAAAATAATAAGCCGTTGTGCAGGGATTTTCCGCGGTTTTTTTTTTTTTTTTTACGCAGAAATCTCTATTGAGGGGGGGGGGGGGGGAGCTGGGTTAAAGATCCAAACGAACTGCAATGAGTGAGAGTGATGCATGCATTTCTTTCCGGGATGTTTATAATATAAGTGTGTATTACAAAAAAAGTAGTTTTCAAGAAGACAGGCAGTAATTTGTGGCCACTTCGGTCCGTCCGACGAGTTTGCCTTAAAAAAAAATCAAAAAATATTTCAATTTACAAGAACCTGAACAGGAATGACAACCCCGATGTTACAGAATGTTGAACTCCAGGGATGGGTTCAGAATGTTCGAAAACGGATTCGTGTGGAAAAGCTTTTCAATAACTAATATCTACCAAAATGTTTGGCTTATTTTTTTCGAAAGCTCGCTACAAAAAAATAATTGTCCACTTTTTTTTCTCCAGACTTTGATATCAAAGGGGCCTGGGGCTCCCCCCCCCCCCCCCCCCCCCCACCTCACGGGCGGGCCTGTTCGAATACTTTGAGTTGGTGTCCAAAGAGTAATCGCGTTATAAGCAATATGTACCTAGGGTAGTATATTCCCACATTAAATGAAATGCTACGACTATCTCGTATTACCTTATTACCTATATTTTACCGCATTGTAATGCATAGGAAACATTTGGGTCCGCAGACCAGGTGCCTCACGCAATTTTGAAAATAGGCTCAAATTTTGCCTGTGTACCACGCTCACTAATGGCTGCTTTGCGTTTTATGGCTAAATATTTATCAGTCGCTGTAAGGAAGATGGATAGAGCTTTGAATTCAATTCAGCATGCTGGAAACATGCAGAACTATACCAAACACAGATTTTTCTGACCGATGGCACCACTGATGCCAGCTTGGCTCTATTCCTTGGCACCGTGGTGATACCAAAAACTATTCAGCAAGTTCTGGAGGCCTTAACATTTTTCTGACGTATGGCACCACTGATTACAGCGTGGCGCCGTTCCCTGGCACCGTGGTTGCATCATAAACTACAGCAAATTCTGGAGGCCCAAGGAGTTTACTGCCAAAATTTCAAGTCAAAATTCCCAGAACTGCGGCTTAATAGTGTGGTGCAGACATGCATACAAATTCACCCACAAATGTCGCTCGAGTCTAAGTAAGAAGCTTCACTAACGTTCGGCTACAACCAAGACGTGCGTGACTTTTATCCTCAAGTCCCAAAAACCCCATAGTGAATTACGTAATCTTATATGCCTACAATTTAAAAATCTTCTCACAACGTGTTTTTTCACCAATGATGATAGGTAGCTATGTTTCTTGTATGACTGAATGGTTGACAGATTAGTTGTTCGATCCCTAGCGGCATTGAAGTCTCGAGTGTGTACACGCTGTCTACCTCCCGTGGTTGCGGAGTGAAACGATAGCTCAGGATGGGAAGAAGACGCGGACCAGTAGGAGACTTCTAGTTGTACAGAGGTAGAAGGTAGTGGTAGAGGTAGTGGAAGTGGTAGCGTCATTTAGGGCCGTCTGGCGGGGTCAGTGACTCATTAAATATTTGCAAGCTATCCCTAAGTGTTTCTCACGACTTCCTCCGCTTCCCGGTACCGCCGTTTTTCCCTCGTCATCACAGCAGCCGATGCCACATTCGAGTCTTTTGAATTACTCCTGCAACTCTCACAGTTCACAGAGTCAACTCTTGGTCCCATTGTTCATTTTGGTCAGCCGTGTGTTGTAGTTTGACAGTTTGGTCGGGATGTCTCCTTGGTGTGAAGTTGATAGTTGACTTTTCCATATAATTTTTTTACTCCCTCAACACGGCCACCTCCACAGAACAGCCACCTTCCTAGGTTCTTTGGAAGCAGGATTGACATATGGACTACCGACATCAGAACAGAAATTATTCATCCTGCATCAATATATAAATAAAGCGAAATGATCAGATCGAATTCTGATTCTCTCACTGGAGGACAACTGATCACGTCCGCGCCGCTGGCAGGGTAATCGGATGAAAAGCCACAGCCTGGAATGGCTGTTCACTTTATTTTTTTACTTCACTCGATGTACTTTAATTGTATGTTTTTGTGAAACACAGTACCTAAGTACTTCAAGACAGTTTTTAGTGCGATAGGCCATACGTGATTATCGGCCAATAAACGTTACAAAGCTTAACGCTTTCTCTCCTCCTTTCTGCTGTAATTTGACATGAGGCCTCCTCGGTACGCTGTCTAACAATGAGCAGGATACGAGGCACCGCTGTCAACTGAGGGCGCACTGAAGCAAAAGCATAGTAACCAATATATTTCCTACGATGCTGAAATGTGACATGAGGCTTCTTTGATAAGGAGTGCCTTGAGTGAGATGGCAGCTGCGTGGGAACTGAGACTAATTTCTCCCCTATTCAACCTATACCGAATTCAACCTGTACCAGGTGCGATGCTGGAAATTGACGTGAGACCTCTTTGGTACAACTAGGTAAGAAACGCTAAGCGAGAGACCCCCACAGATATTTTGTTCCGAATGGGCCACTGAACAAACTGTCCACCCTTGAAGGGTCATCACTGAAGCAGCCAACCTGCTGGAGGCCTGGAAAAGCTTGGCAGATACTGTCTGAGGGGTTGATCTGAAAATGAAACTGATGCCAAAACCTTAAGAAACAGATAAACAGCTCGAGACTGGCCTCCGGGAATAAAACTTCTCAAACATGAACATCGGCAGGTTAAAGGACATTATGGAAGTCCAGTCCAAAGCGAAAATCGTCAGGCGTGGCAATGGACGTCCAGTGAGGTGGGAAGTGTAGGTGGAGACCATGCTGTACAAGGCTATCATGAACGACTCGAGATTGTACATAGGTGCTTTGACTCCCTATTTATGTACTAGCTTCGAGGTTTTGAAGGTGTACGAGGGTAAGGCACTGCTTCCAGGGTGGTACATTAGGTAGTCTACCAGAGGAGTAGAGCTGTAAACGACGTGGGGAAAAGGGACGCAGAATTGCTCTGCAGCAGTTGGAAATTGAACATAAACATGTCCTGCATAGCTGCATAGAAGCCGGCAAAACATATCGAGTGATCAGTGTACAGTATGCACTAAGGCGAAAGAGGCGGCAATTCAGGCAACAGATTTTGGTCATTAAAGCCCAGGAAGACAAAGGGACCGCCACTATGGAAAAATCTTTGGCTCACGCAAAAGGCTTTCAAAACGTATTAGATCAGCTCAGTTTGAAGAATGCGCTCTTGATGAAACTGGCCCAAAGCGATGGCAAATACTGGTCACCAGAAGAAACGAGCATAATGGTAGCAATAGAATTCTCCAGCTAGAGACCATAACAGACACACTGGCCTTGCTGCGCCAAATGCCTTCAACAAGGTTACAATGATGGAGATCACTATAATGGTGAGAGTCGGCTCAGGTTCATTACACACAAGAATAAGATGTGACGAGAGGTCGGCGTACTGGAAATAATCATCTATGCCGAATGGATTGTCACACAACCGAAACAGCTGCACATGCCCTCCAAGTCTCCCCTTCTGTCATGAGGTATAGGTGTAGCATAACGCTTCCCTGCACCAATTGAATGGCTACGCACGACAATCGTCTTGTTTGAGCACTGAAATTACTCGTTGAAGGTCTTTAAATGGTAAATGTAATAAAACCCTTACAACGTCCTGCGCAAATGATCAGGTGTACGGGATATTTCATTCATTAGAAGAGGACTGCGTGGCCAAGTGATGACTTGGAACACGATTTTTCACAACCTCGTAGTGTCCACAGGTTTGACTCCCACTCCCGGGTGAATTTATTTGTTATTTATTTTATTTTTTGTTCTTCAAAAAATACGTAGCGCGTAGGTCATGTAGCATTACCACATAAACGAGCTTTTGGAGATGGTGTATTGCTTATGTTTAGCGTTTTTTTCCTACGATTTTTAGCAAATTTTTTATATTTTTATCTCGTAGCTTTGATAAGATATCGTCTGGAATGACAATTGAACACAGGTATGTTATGTAAATGTGTTATATATTATAATAATAGCAATTTCTAGCGGTCCGTTGAGTAATTACCGGTTCATAGATTTGTCAGCGCCGTGCCGCTACTCTACCACAATTGTGACACGAGAAATTATACAGCAATTTCTATGTCAACGTTCGGCTGGCCGCGCACACTAGGAAATAGACGTATCAATACGTAACCTGATCAATCAACGTGAACAAAGCTTCGATATTAAATTTGCTTACCACTTACCACTTTAGTAGGTGTACGGTGTCAACGAATTCCATTAAGTATGTAAGGAGTAGGTATCATATAAATATATATTCAACCTTCAATGCGGAAGGTTTATCGTCAAGTTGCTACATTCGTGAACGTCCATTCCTTCAGCAATTCAACAACTATTGTTTATTTAGAGCTAGTAGTTTTTCAGTTTATTATTCCAAACAGTTTTTTCGTAGCCGGTATTATTCGAGTAGGTACCTAACCACCTCATTGGTCCCATATGAATTTCGCCTGGACTAAAATGATGTTTCGTTCAAGTATCCGCAAACCCATGACTTCTGTCCATATTATTTTCCCATTTTTAAATGTAGGTAGGTTCCATCCTAAGAATTTCAAGACCAACCGCACTGTCCTACGATGAATAGTTCTTTTTCTATGAGCTTTCAAAGTTTCGACAACAAGTGACGTCACTGCAGACCTAACGGCAGGGTGGAACTCCCTCGTCCAGTATGACGTCACTTGTTGTCGAAACTTTGAAAGCTAATAGAAATACTTGCCCATCAATAATACTTCAACGGTTATTCAAGTTGCAAAAGTACCGATCAACAAAATCCAGCCCCTTCTTGGTAGATGAGTCGTTGTGTAATAATTTACCGTTGTGTAATAATTTACCGTTGTGTAATAATTTACCATTGTGTAATAATTTACCCATCAATAATACTTGAACGTTTGTTCAAGTTTCAGAAGTGCCTACCAACAAAATCCAATAGTCCACCACTTATCAAATTAAATAATATCGCAGAACAACCAACTCGACTTCATACAGCCATCCTTGATTATAATCAGGTGCTCCCTAGCGATGATATCCGGGCAGGATTAATACCGTTTGATTCACGATCGTGTTGACGAAGCTTTTTGGTGCACATGAACGGCTGGACGTACAATGCTCCGGGTGGTCTCAAAAAATTGTTTAGCTCAAGACAAATTTAATAACGTAAAAAACCATAGCCTTCTATCGAAAGTTTTCGAGCTACGGCGTTCTGAAAATTTCATCCCCTATTTTTAACCCCTTAGAGATGACTGACAGTAACCCCGAGCTTCGAGCACCAACTAGACCCCTAACGGAAACTATAACCCGAATTTCATCAAGTTTGTTTCATGGTAACTAAGAAAAGTGGCCCGTACGGCGGACAGACAGAAAAATATTTTTATTGCATTTTCGGATTCTACATACCTTGAAACGTAAACCATCAAATTTTGAGGGGGGTGGGGGGGGGGGGGTTAGCATTTTATTTTTTTTTCTAATGCTCGATTCCAATGGTTCATTATTGAAAATAATAAACCAAAAGAACTATTCATCGTAGGAGAGTGCGGCTGGTCTCAAAATTCTTAGAATGGACCCTACTTTCATTCAAAAGTATAAACGGAAGTCAAGGGTACTCCTCATTGGGATCATTGGGCTATGAAAATCTGTGCGTCACTTGGTAGACGGTTTCTTAATCGAATAAAAAGTTCCTTAAAAAACTCCGTTCAGCAATGAGGGCCTGCGTGTTGGATCCTCATTCAACGCGTGCACTATCCTCAACTATTAGGAAGAAGACACCGTTCGAGAGGCCATAAGGCTGTCGAAAAAAGTACATCTTTCTCTTTCGAATATTACGCACTTCGAAAGAAACCAGCAAAACCTGAGGGAACACCATTAGCAGAACAATGGGCGAAAGAATGTTGGCCCCATTCAGGAAACTAGGTAAGTGGTGGGCAGAGGCAGGTCCTGGGCTGAACCAAGGTTGATTACCTTGTGCTTTTAGAACTTTTACTTAGGCAAGTGGCTGTGGCTTGGGGGCATTAGGAGAGCGGAGGACAAAGCGCTTGTCTCACTTTTCCCATCCTCTATCCCAGCTTGGGCTCTTTTCCTACGGGTCGAAGCGCTTCAATAAATTGAGGTCGCCGGAAGATTTATCACGAGTTGGATTCGGGTTTGAATATTGTTTGTCAGTCCGTCGTGACCAGTTATTGAGTGTTGGTGGTATCCGTCGATCCGTATCGGCTGATTGTTGATGCGTGAGTTGAAGGGTTGTGGTTGTGGGAGTGAACTGACCGAACGTTCGAGAGGCTCTTGATTAGACCAGGCAATGTCTTTCAGTGTTTTTGTTCCGCGGAAGACGTCCGAAAGCGCTTACGGCTCTAGTCCGACCACCCGAAAGAGCTAATCCGGAGAAGTAATTTTGAACAAAGGGGGAATGAAAAGGGACCGAAATGATTTTATGAAATGTGGTTCATTAAAAGGGTGTGGAAAAAACTGTCTACCACAAGGTCACAGTTTAATATTCTAACATACAAAAATTAAAAATAATTACAATTGTTGTATAGGTTCGCTACCGTCCAGATTTTCGTCTTATAGTTATAGTTGTATCGCTAATTTAGAATCCCCATTTTTGGTCGTGCCTGATCCATCAAGAGTTTAGACGGTTTTCATTATTTTGAGGGGGAAAAGCGGATTTACCCAGTTCAGTAACGCTGAACACGATCCATCGGGGGGAAAAATTGAAATTCAGCTCCTTCAGGTGTGTGTGTGAGTGTGTGTGCACGCGCGCGCACCTGTCTGTGACTTAAACCTATGGTGTTCCCCAGGTATATTTATTCCCTGAAGGAAACTTCGGGTGTTATTTGTAGAGTGGTGTTGACGCTGGGTAATTCAAATTTTTACGATTTGTATGACAAAAACAGATAAGAATTTTGTACCTTCGCTTGTTTAAAATATTCCAGTTTTAACATTTGGAATATTAATTGTAATAATTTTATTCCAGTTGGGTCTACCAACTAAATTCAAATTTGCCAACTGACTAGGATTGCCATCTTAACCATTTGAAATTCGCAGTGCTTTCGTGACGCTTTGGGGGATCGTTTTGGAACAAGTTAGACGTCGCCAAAAATTTATGATCCTAAAAAGATAAAACAAAATCTCAGTAAATGGCGTAACAACATAGAGCTATCACCAGCTCTCAACGATTCGGCTGTAACTATCAAGTACATTCTCAGCCAAGACTCATGACATAAAAAAATAGTCATATTATCAGACTCGGAAAGTCTTCTCACTAAATTTGAATCCGTGACTCCCCAGGTATTTCTGACCAAAATCGAGAGCGAAGTGCTTCACGGAATCTATAGATTGAAAGAACGAGGGACTCTAACGATTCTTCTATGGATTCGAAGTCACGTGGGGATTTTGAAATGAGAAGGCCAGACCCACTTGCCAGACATGCAGTAGAGCTAGATCGTACAGACGAAACCACCAACCTTCGGACGTTCGCAGAACTTTTAAGAAAGAGGTCTGAGCAGAATCAGAACCATGCATTTAGCTGTGGAAACTCCTACAAATCACTCTTCCCCATAATAACCGGACGTATTTGGTTTTCAGAAGTTTCAGGAATGCCAAAATCATTTTATAAAACCATATCCAGGATCAGAAGCAATCATTACCTCTGCAGAAAATATTTACACAAGTTCAACCATGTGGAAACCCCTCATTGCCCCACATGTACACAAGAAGAAGAGGATCTGGACCACATGTGCCCACGATTCGATGCCCAACGACACACCCTGTTTCATAAAACAAGTGTATTCAAGAAAAGTGGGGACGGTTCCTTTTAATTTTCCTGTACCCAGAGGAGTTTTATTTCCTGGAAAGCAGCAACCATTTCCGAAGACCGATGTTGGATCAAAGAGCATATTGGGTGGACCCGATCCTCTCCAAAACGGAATCTTTCGGAGAGTTTCACCACCTTCACCATTAACTTGAGGCTGACCCTAACAAATGTTTCGATTATTATCCGTTTTATTAGTGTTATGATCCATTTTCTGCCCAGAGGGTAATTTTCACCAACTCAAAACGGGGCCTGCGCGTGAAATGACTCGAAATGACCAGGGATACGAGTGAAATGGTAGGTAGGTGTTCCGAAGAACCGTCCGTTAGCGATTCCAATGTTTATTTACGTGGAATTCCTACCAAAACCGGTAGGAAAGTGATACTGACAACAATGGGACTGAACGAGCTACGAGCGGCAGATCCAACTTTTTTTGTATCTGCCGCTCGTAGCGCGTTGCCGCTCTTGTGCGCCTGTAGCCGCCCGATCGAGTGCGCTTCCAGTGGACGACCCCACTAAGTTTTGTTTTTTGAAATATGTTTGACCAGATAGGTATATATTTTAAAATAAACATTTTAAAAAACTCAACGAAATTTACAGCTTCCGTTATTATGTGTTTCAAAGGTGTTCGCATTGGAGGGAGCAGCAAAAGCTGCAATGTGGGCGGGAAGAAGTTCAGTGAGGGCGAGCGACTGAAGACGGCAGACCCTTGTCTTGAGTGTCGGTGCAGTGTTGGACGTATCGACTGCCGCCTACGGGTCTGTCCCAAACTACCTCGACCACCGCCTCCGGGATGTTTCCTTCTTCAGCGACCCTCCTCCTGCTGCTCTTCCTTGCATTGTCCTCAAGGTTAATGTATATTTGTCTTAGATATTTACGTTATATATGTACCTGTAGTGAGCAGGTACTGGACGGAGAAGGTGAACAGTAAACCGTACAACCCGTGAACTATAAACTTTATTTTCTTTCCGAGAATTTTGCAGACAGTTGTTGGGATACCGCAATATTTGGGTTATGGGAGAAAAATGGGTGTAAAAATAGGGATTTTCGAGGGATTTTTGAGGTTTTAGTGAACATGAGCTTGTGAGGTATCGTTTTCCATGTTTTTGGTTTATTATTATGTGAATCACACATATGTATTCGCTCAGCAAAAAATTGTTATAACATACCCTCAAATTTGTTTTTCTTCGGTGCGTAGATTCCAAAAATGCAATGTCCGTCCGCCGTATCGCGTATACCGGCTTCATTTTCGGTCTAAAAAACTCGTTCTTTCGCACATGCTCCATTTGGGCCCAGGGGTGCTGTGCGTGAAAATGGTTATAAAAATAGGTAATTTTTGTGTTTTAGTAAAATATTAGTAACATGAGCTTGTGAGGTATCGTTTTCCATGTTTTTTATGGCAAGAAGACCGAATATTAGGTTGATTTTGACCGTAGAGTGAAGAATTAAGGTTGCAACGAAGGTTAAGCTCCCGAAATTCATTTTTTATTTGTCAAAAACATGGGAAATTGTCTGAAATCACCATACATTCGTATGGTACTAGAAGTAGTAGTAGCAGGTAAATCGAGACAATTAACTGGCACTAGCAATGATCAAAGATAATCTCTGAAAAAAAAGCCGAGCATAATTCGTGTTTTTGGGGGCCAAAATTGGTGGAAACCATCAAAAATAGCTATTTCAATAATTATTGCACATGAAAAAAAAACAATATACGAACAGCCAAAATTTCTGTACGTAGGTGTGTCCAGTAGAATAATAAACCCATGTGACAAGGACTTTGCAGCGTTTTTACCTTTTCTTTGGTTTTTTCCCCGACCTTGTATTGGATACTACACAATGTTTTGTCTTGGGCAAATTATCCCCCCCCCCCCCCCCATGCCTTGCATTTCTTCCTTTTTGTGGGAACTTCTGAATTCTCCTGTGGCCATTCACCCCCGGCATGCATAATAATATATTTTCGGTCTCGATTGACTGAATTGCTTGACTTCACATAAATTTCAACTTTCGAAGATTTTTGAAGGTCGAAATTTGGTACTCAACTAGGTACGTACTTCTTCAGTCTGGCCCATATCTCAAAATTTTATTCGGAGTTATCGACGTTTCGTTTCTCAAGTGGTCAGAATTTGTCCCCCATTAGACTTTGTATTTTAATCTCCAAGTCTTTATCTTGAAAATTACAAGACGATGCCACCATTAACTTCTCCCCAGGTTCTTGTTTTGCACTGCGAAACTAAAAAATTTCACACATTACTTCGACTTCTGGAATGAAATTAATTATTGTTAAAAGCCATTTTAGCCTCTTCCTAGTTCGTCCCTACATCTGGGAGGTTTTGAAATATTCACTGGCTGAGGATTATTTCAGTGACATCATTTAAGTAAGTACCTATATTTATGCACTGGTCCTTGACCCGTGCACTTGAACTCGACCATGAATCAAGAGTCTCCGTGTGTTGACAAACTGAAAAATTTATTTGCTGACCTCTAATTTGGTCGAACAATAAAACCAATTTCTAAATTCACTGAATTTCCAGGGACGCCACACCAAGAGCAAGCAAGGTCTAATTTAGCGCCCATATTGTCTGAACGACCCCAAGAAGGTAGGTAAATCGTGTTCCACTTAGCATTACTTACTACCTAATACCTTAATTGACTCAATATATCTACTATCCAGGATTTTTTTAAAATTTCTTTCTTTCACCTATTCATTGTTTTATGTAACTTATTATTCTATATAATCTGTTTAGTACAGCTTAGTTAAAAATCATTTAGGTAGTTTGGTTTTAATAAATAATAGAATAGCTGCCCTGATATTCTTTCGGCTCTTCTTCGATTCGTGTGTCCTGGACTTATTTCTGGATTAGACGAAAACTGAATTGTGCGTTAATCACTGGAAATATACGCTTTTTCTTCTGGGGTCAAGAGCCATATTACTCAATGCTTCAAAAGAGGGATACTCGTTGAGTCCTTTGTCAGGAGCTTGGTTTTTCGCCATTCCTACTAACAGTGTTCAACTAGCTTTCCATCAAAACCCGGCTTAAGTTCTTTCTATCATGTAGATGTTGGCATTCCTGTTCTCTGCGCTTGTTAGCCATCGTTGATATAGGTACAGTCTGTGGATGTGGATATTGATGAGTAGGTAGTAAGTAGTGATTTAATTCTAAGTAATACTTCTTTTAAAACCAGGATGCATTTTGAACGGGACGCTCTACGGCGAGGGGTCAGCAATGGTGACGTCATCACTCTGCGAGTACTGCTACTGCATCCGTGGTACACAACACTGTGTCCGGCCCAAGTGCCTGCTCACAGTACCCGCATGCACGCCTGAATACGCCACTCACTCCTGCTGCCCTACCAAATATATTTGCAGTAAGTTGGATATAAATTAGGTACTGAATTGTCTTAGCTTGTACGATGCATATTCATGAATCACCAGCTCAAAAAGAGCCTTAGCCCGGTACAACAAACAAGCATCATGTGCTGCATTAAAGGCCATATTGGGTCGTTCAAACCACTACTAGCTCTCTGTAGTTTGGAATGTCGCTTTCCAAACACATGCTGCAGCATCTGCTGCCGCATCATCATGGCCTACAAAGCAGGACATGAGAATACACATTTTCATGGGCCTTTTCTGTAGGAACATGCTTTTTGCTTATGGTGATAATGATAAATAGTGATTCAACTCTAATGCACTCCTAACTTTGATTTTTTGAACGCATTTGAAAAAATCCGTCTATTAAACGCTGTCCTTGAGGTCATAACAAAATCGTTTGTTCTCGATTCAACTCGTGCTTGTTGATCCTTAGTTTAACTGTGTTCTAGCAAGTTCCAACCATAGTGATAAAATACTACTCTAGTATCACTTTGATTCCAAATAACAAAAAATTGAAAATAATTATGGTCACCAACAAATTTGTTCGCACTGGCTTTTTCTGATGGTTAGCTGACTCGTAGAAACCCGCAAGAAACCATCCGTCATCCTATGCCATTTGATGATGGTTGGGAATCTAGAAAGCAGTGCATGACCAGTTCTCGTTCGCCCAATTTTCTGTAATTCTCTGAAATGACGATCAGAAAACTGGCTGTGGATAGTAGGAACACTACAAACAGCTACTTAGTGTCAGAAAAGAGTCCGAGAATCACTGCGAACGACCCAACCCCTTTCTGACGGTTAGAGTACCGTCAGGTGGCCACTGCGAACAAACCTATTATGGTCACCAAATGACGAATGCTCTGCAATAATGTTCCAGGCAGATTTGGGTTTTACAATAGAGGAGCGAGCCAGTCATCCCCCTAAACGTGACTTCAAGTTAATTTTAAAGAAATGTAAACAGAATTTTATCATACCTATTCGGCTATTCGTGTCATTTCCCTTCACTCTCATCTTCATAAAGCTGTCACTGCTCGATTACATTTAGCCATATTATAAGTACTTCATCATTATATGGTGAAAACCTGTTTAAACCCAGTTCAACCATACTTAATCATCAGCTTAAAACCTGATCGACACCTCGCCACGTTTTTGAAGAGTTTTATGCATCATTACTCTGCTGTTTGTATTTGTTTACTCCCTGTTGCATTTCATTCTTAATTTATGGGTCTCATTTATATCCCATCAGGCGAAATAGATGGGAACACAGACAACAGGACAGTACTGAGTACTACATCACCACCCTCCACACCTCCAGGTGAGCAGAATTCAAGTAACAGGATCCATTATTCAAGTAGACATTGAGAGTTATTCAACCAGTAGCACTCTAGTAGAAACACAAAGTAATAATGCAGGCACTACACAAAAACAGCACGTTGATTAAGCCAGTAGACTCGCCAAAGCGAGTCTTCGTTGTTAGGATATGAGAAGAAAAATGAAGTAGTCGTGCTCTTTTTACTTTTCGGAAAGGTTTTTATTAATTATTTTATACTTTTTAATGCGCTTTTCGAGGTAGTTTCTCACACACACAAAAAAATACATTTTGTACATGTACTTCTAAGCAGTTTACAAATTGTGCTTACGTCTAGATCCCCAGTTATTTACGATTTGGCCTATATGTCACAATGACCTGTCCAGGCCTTCTTTTAAATGATTTTTTTTTTAAATTACCTACACGTTTCTATGCCAACGCCAATACTGACCTAGTACTGACTTGATACTAGCCCATTTACATTCATGCTGTCAAGTACCTACTGGTACCATCAGTACGGCTGCAATGCGTCTGGGACGACTAATCCGAAATGCAATGCGTTTGGGCCGTTAGCGGCAATGCGTTTGGGACGATGGTCTAGGGAAGCCAGTATGGCGCCTCTGTGCGGTCCTAATGATTTATCAACAACCAGTCCGTATAAGATTTGGATATTGAATATATTTTTAATTGCAACACATGAAATAATAAGGTATTAACGCGATGGGAGGAAACTTGGTAACTAACCGAGACGAAACAATAATTTAAATCTTGAAGTCATGAAATAAATAAAATTGTAGCTCCGCCACAAACCACATCCCCCCTTAACCAAGGACGTAGTCCTGGAAGCGGACAGGCAATCTTCGGATTCGTCCAGAGCGTCTCAAAGCAGGAGGCTCAACATCCCCCTCCGGTCTCCTGACTCCAGGTTGTTCTGCCTGATCTTCTAGCTGTCGATCAGCTGATTCAGGTTGTGCTTCTTCCTGCTGTTCCTGACGTCTCTGCTCTAGTTCATTTCCGGTCCTTTCCATAATTATGCTTCGTCCTGCCAGGCCTTCATCCTCACTTTCTATGAATGCTGGTTTCAGCCTATCAATTGGGACTGGGGTATCTTTGCCTTTTACCTTTACTACAAATGTAGTCTCGCCTGCACGTACAACTGGAAACGGTCCTAGGTATGGCGGCTGAAGCTTATTTTTCAAAGCTTCATTGCGTACCCAGACTTGTTTACAGGATCGTAGCTCCGAGTGAATGAAAATTGCTCGGGTATCATGCCGGGATGTAGGTATAGGCCTAAGCTGTTCCATATTGTGACGCAAGTGCTGTAGGAACTCGCTAGTCGTGTTGGCTGCTGGTGTGAG
This sequence comes from Leptopterna dolabrata, assembly GCA_954871275.1. Classification (NCBI taxonomy): domain Eukaryota; kingdom Metazoa; phylum Arthropoda; class Insecta; order Hemiptera; family Miridae; genus Leptopterna; species Leptopterna dolabrata. Next base: position 35,568,906 of record OX940982.1, on the reverse strand, counting down.
TGGTCTGTCCTCAATAAAATCATTGGGTAGTCTCAAGTTAGTCCCATAAACTAACTCTGCAGCGCTACAATTCAAGTCTTCCTTCAGAGCAGTTCGGACACCCAACAACACCAAGGGTAAAACGTCTACCCATCGCTCCGTGTTGTAACACCGGATGGCTGACTTCAGCTGACGATGGAATCTCTCCAAAATTCCGTTAGCCTTTGGGTTGTAAGCTGCAGTGAAACAGTGCTTTGTACCCAACAGCTGAGTAAGCTCCTTAAAAAGTGAACAACCAAACTGCCTTCCTCTATCAGAAACAATCTTTTCCGGCGTTCCAAACCTACTAATTCCAACAAACAAACAAACTTCAGTCGCTCTCTCCACGATGGAATCAGAATTTGTTGGCATCGTATCGTGCAGCGTGGAAATGTTGTGGCTATTGCAAGTTTTACATGAAATTGAGTGTAACATGCCATCTGAACCACTAATATTTTGTGACAACCAATCGGCACTCAACTTTGCAAAAGGGAACAGCGTCACATCTCATTCACGCCACATCGACATCAAATATCACTTCCTAAGAGATCTGATAAATGATCGAAAGCTAAGAGTGGAATATGTGCCAACGAAGGACAATAAATCAGACATCCTCACCAAGCCCTTATCTAAATTTCGTAATGAAGAAATTCTCAAAAACATTGGAATAAAAGAGAAGAAGAAAGAAGGTGGATGTTGATGTTAATCGTTGACAAGACCAACAAGTGGTCTTGGTTTCAAACAGTTTATAAACGTTCAAGCATTCTGTAGTTTAGGAAACTTCATTCCTTTTTGTGATTTTGTATAAAATACATATTGAGCTTTCTATCAAAGTATACACGTTTTTAACAAACATTAGCAAATCTTTGAAATGTTTGTGCAGCGTTGCAAAGTCCGAATGTCATGTGAGGAAATTCATACAGGCCGAAAGGTGTTATTATGGCGGTTTTTTCGATGTCTTCCGGTGCTACGGGTATCTGATGATATGCCTTCAATAAATCTATTTTGCTAAAAACTTGTCTACCGTTCAGGTCATAGTTCATATCCATGATGTGTGGTAGAGGATACCGGTCAGGAATTGTAACTTTATTTAGGGCTCGAAAGTCCCCACAGGGTCGCCAATCCCCTGTCTTTTTAGGGACCATGTGCAGAGGGCTGGCCCAAGGGCTTTTAGAAGGTCTGCACACGCCTTCTTCGACCATGAAATCAAATTCCTTCTTCGCAATTTTGTACTTCTCAGGATCTAGTCTTCTAGCTTTTGCACTGACCGGTGCCCCCTCTGTAAGAATGTGGTGTACCACTTTGTGCTTTACTGGCTTGTTGCCCAAATTTGGTCTTACAATGTCAGGATACGCCTTCAGCAACTCTTGGTACTTACCATTCTGCACTACAGAGGCCACTGATGTTTCATTACAATTACTTGCAAGAGTACCTTTCGACTGTAGAGACGTAAGAGAATCTCGTAAGCATCTTTCTTTCAAATCTACCAGCAGTCCGTGTTTCTCCAAAAAGTCTGCTCCGATTATTGGCCTTGAAACTGCAGCAACAAAGAATGGCCACGAAAAACCTCTGCGTAAGCCAAGATCGAGGGTGAGGAGTTTGACGCCATGCGTTTTGATCTCTGTCCCGTTGGCTGCATAAAGTGAGAATGGCCCAATTGTTTTTCTTTCTTCTTGCGTTGGCGGGATAACTGAAACATCTGCGCCAGTATCAATTAGGAATTGCAGCTTAGTCATCCTATCTCTAATGAAAAGTCGACGGCTATTTTGTTGGCTCGGATCGTCTGCCGTCACTAACGATCGGCCTTCGCATTTTCCGCCGTTTGGTTTTTACTTTTATTTCTCTCATAATTACATGGAGATTCGCACCTAGTTGCCTTTTCCCCAAATCTATAATGAAATCTACACTCCCATTTCCCATCCTTTTGTTTTCGTTCTCTGGACTTAGACATTCTACCATTATTGGACCTACGAACACTAGATCTCTCTGTAGTTCTACCTCTGACTGATAGGGACTCTACCTCCTTAGCTAAGGCTTCTATTCTACCCAACAAGAGGTCATGGGAAGCATCACGGCAATTGCCTGCTGACGTCACCCGCTCGTTTGAAACCGCGCCTACACACTGCGGCTCACTAATTTCCCTGACTTTGTCGGCTAAAGCGGATAACGTACTTAGCTGTTGATCTACGCTTACTGATAGTACACTCTGTATTGACGATGGTAGTTGCTGGAGCCATAGAGATTTGAGAAGTTCTTCGCTGACTTTCTTTCCTGCAAGCTCTCGCATTTCTCTGAGCAGATGGCTAGGTTTCTTGTCCCCTAGAGTCGTTCCTCTAAGGAGTTTTTGCAATTTCTTCTCTTCAGAATCGCCGAAACAGCCGATAATCCGTTCCTTCAAAGTCTTGTACCTGTTGGTAGCTGGAGGATCGGTGACCAAATCGCTCACTTGAGTGAGGACGCTCGCATCAATGGCACTGACGACGAGATCGTACATGTCTTCATCCGACGTCACGCCTTTCACTCGGAACTGTGATTCGACTTGGCGAAACCAGATCACAACGTTCGCTTTCCAAAACGGCGGTGGAATAAAATTCACGATTCGTACCGGCGGTGTCCGTCCTTCATCAACCGGCTGCACAGCAGGATCGTCTCCCTCCATTTCGACTTGCAAACAAGGGAATGCAGCAGATATCGTGATCACGTCGGGGTCACCAGAAGATATGGCGCCTCTGTGCGGTCCTAATGATTTATCAACAACCAGTCCGTATAAGATTTGGATATTGAATATATTTTTAATTGCAACACATGAAATAATAAGGTATTAACGCGATGGGAGGAAACTTGGTAACTAACCGAGACGAAACAATAATTTAAATCTTGAAGTCATGAAATAAATAAAATTGTAGCTCCGCCACAAACCTATGGCGCCTCTGTGCGGTCCTAATGATTTATCAACAACCAGTCCGTATAAGATTTGGATATTGAATATATTTTTAATTGCAACACATGAAATAATAAGGTATTAACGCGATGGGAGGAAACTTGGTAACTAACCGAGACGAAACAATAATTTAAATCTTGAAGTCATGAAATAAATAAAATTGTAGCTCCGCCACAAACCACATCCCCCCTTAACCAAGGACGTAGTCCTGGAAGCGGACAGGCAATCTTCGGATTCGTCCAGAGCGTCTCAAAGCAGGAGGCTCAACATCCCCCTCCGGTCTCCTGACTCCAGGTTGTTCTGCCTGATCTTCTAGCTGTCGATCAGCTGATTCAGGTTGTGCTTCTTCCTGCTGTTCCTGACGTCTCTGCTCTAGTTCATTTCCGGTCCTTTCCATAATTATGCTTCGTCCTGCCAGGCCTTCATCCTCACTTTCTATGAATGCTGGTTTCAGCCTATCAATTGGGACTGGGGTATCTTTGCCTTTTACCTTTACTACAAATGTAGTCTCGCCTGCACGTACAACTGGAAACGGTCCTAGGTATGGCGGCTGAAGCTTATTTTTCAAAGCTTCATTGCGTACCCAGACTTGTTTACAGGATCGTAGCTCCTGGTGAATGAAAATTGCTCGGGTATCATGCCGGGATGTAGGTATAGGCCTAAGCTGTTCCATATTGTGACGCAAGTGCTGTAGGAACTCGCTAGTCGTGTTGGCTGCTGGTGTGAGTGGTCTGTCCTCAATAAAATCATTGGGTAGTCTCAAGTTAGTCCCATAAACTAACTCTGCAGCGCTACAATTCAAGTCTTCCTTCAGAGCAGTTCGGACACCCAACAACACCAAGGGTAAAACGTCTACCCATCGCTCCGTGTTGTAACACCGGATGGCTGACTTCAGCTGACGATGGAATCTCTCCAAAATTCCGTTAGCCTTTGGGTTGTAAGCTGCAGTGAAACAGTGCTTTGTACCCAACAGCTGAGTAAGCTCCTTAAAAAGTGAACAACCAAACTGCCTTCCTCTATCAGAAACAATCTTTTCCGGCGTTCCAAACCTACTAATCCATCCGCTGTAAAAAGCTTTTGCAACAGTTTCCGCCTTGCAATCCTCCAAAGGTATTACTTCGGGCCATCGTGTAAAACGATCTATCATAGTCAATGCGTATGTGTAGCCCTGGGAAGGTACCAGCGGTCCCACAACATCAATATGAACATGTGCAAATCGTTCCGCGGGTGGAGAAAAGTTGCCCCACGCGCTTTGGGTGTGACGCTGGACCTTTCCTCGCTGACAAGCTACACACAGTTTTACCCATTGAGCACTATCCTTAGCCATGCCGGGCCAGACAAATCGTTGTCTCAATAAACGCAAGGTTGCTGCCCTTCCTGGATGCGCTAAGCTATGCACACTCTCGAAAGCTTGCCGACGAAATTCAGTTGGAACAAACGGACGTATGAAACCGGTCGAGGTTTCACAAAACAAAGGGGTTGGGATGCCTGGCATACTAACACGTTTCCAGGAAAGTGTTGACCCGGGCTCATCCCCTGGTAAATCTTCCTCCTTCTGGGCCTTAGCAAGGTTCTCATAATCTAGCTGTTCAACGTTTACACTGTCTAACCGGGACAAAAAATCAGCTACTACATTGTCTTTCCCAGGCATATGCCTAACGTCCGTCGTAAACTGTGCAATGTAGTTTAACCGGGCTGCCTGCTTAGGTGAAGCTTTATCTAGCCGCTGATTAAAGGCAAAAGTCAGGGGCTTATGATCCGTAAAAAGAATGAAAACTCTTCCCTCAAGCATGTGCTGGAAGTGTTTAAGACTAGCAAATGCAGCAAGCAGTTCTTTGTCATAAGCACTATTATTTTGTTCAGCGGTGCTCAACTTCCGCGAGAAAAACGCAAGGGGCTGCCAATGTTCGCCTATTTTCTGCTGCACGCTACCTCCAATTGCCTTATTCGATGCATCTACCATGAGAGCCCAAGTGGCCTCAGACTTAGGATGCGCAAGGAGAGTAGCTGAACTGAGAGCTTCCTTCGATTTTTCAAATGCCTTCAACCTTTTTTGCGTCCACTCAATGTCCGCATCTTGCCTACCTACATGTCTTTTTAGCATGTCATTCAAGGCTGATAGATGTGCAGCTGCCCGTGGAATAAAACGCCACTCTCAAATAAAATTCACTCTCAATCTTAAGGAAGTTCTTCATGTTCCTAATTTCTGCTTTAGACTCCTTTCTATAGCTAAAATTGAAATGAATGGTTATAACATTGTAATCAAGAAAGGAGCATGTAAAGTTTATGATGGACATGAATTAATCATACATGCTAAACGTGGTGAATCAAACATGTATGCACTTAAAAATATTGTTTTGAACGAAAAGGCCAATGTAGGGCAAGTAAATGAGAAAAACTGGCACGAACGATTTTGCCATGTAAATACAGATTCAATTAAAATAATGTACAAGAAAGAAATGGTGAAAGGCTTGGATGGCACAGTTTTGAAAATGCAGGATGTTTGTGAACCTTGCATTAAAGGAAAATCATCGCGAAAGCCATTCCCGAAATCAAGTAGCTATGAAACCAAAGAGTTGCTGGAATTGATCCATACAGATGTTTGTGGGCCTATGCCTGTGGAATCCAATTCGAGATATAAATATTTTATCACATTCATTGATGATTTTTCGAGAAGAGTTTGTGTGTTTTTCATGAAAAGCAAAGATGAGGCGTTCAACTATTTCAAGAAATTCAAAATTATGGCAGAAAAACAAACTGGGAAGTTAATTAAATGTTTAAGGAGCGACAACGGGAAAGAATATGTTAATAAAAATTTTGACAATTTTCTTAAAGAAAATGGTATTATACATCAATTGACCATACCCTATAGTCCCCAGCAGAATGGAATTGCTGAACGGTACAATAGAACAGTCCTTGACCTTTCGAGATCCATGTTGATTGCTGCGAATTTACCTAAGAGTTTCTGGGCTGAAGCTGTGAGCACAGCAACGTACGTACGTAACCGATGCCCCTCATCGGAAGATTGTCGAATTCCGGAGGAGAGGTGGACGGGTAGAAAACTAAATGTACAACATCTTAGACCTTTCGGGTGTAAGGCCCATGCTCATATTCCTAATGTGCTTAGAAGAAAACTGGATAGTAAGACTACAGATTGCATAATGATTGGTTACGCTGGAGTTTCTAAAGGTTATAGGTTGTGGGATCTTGAAGGAAAGAAGATTCTGATGAGTAGGGATGTAACTTTTGAGGAAAACAAGTACCCGTACAGTGAATGGACAAGAATTGATTATTCAGATATGGAAATTGATAAAGAGGAAAATAAAATAATAGGAGATGCAAGAAAACAAAATAGAATTTCTGAACGGAAGAGACAAACTGATGTGTTGGAAGAAATCATAATAGAGGAAGTAGAACGACCCTCAATGAAAGAGGAATCACCGTCAAGGGACGAAACAAATAATGTAGAAAAACAACGTATTGGGGAGGAAGATGAAGCAGATGAACGTTGGGATGAAATCCCATCCTTGGAAGAAATGAATGACGGAGAAAATAACGGAAACATTGATCAAGACGTTGACGATGGAAATTTGAATAGTGATAGTGAAGAAGAGGTGGAAGAAAACGAAAACGAAAAACATCCCAGGCATCATATGAAGTTAAGAGACAGAGGTACAGTCAAGAAACCTCAATGTCAACATGCATGTTTGAGCACCACACAGAATCCGGATCCTAAAACATATAAGCAGGCAATGCAAGGAACAGACCGAGATCTTTGGGTAAGAGCAATTGAAGAAGAATTATCTTCTTTAACGGCGATGAAGGTCTGGGAATTGACTGATTTACCACCAGGTAAAACACCGGTTGGATGTAAATGGGTGTTCCGAAAGAAATACTTGGCAGACGGGAACCTTGAAAGGTACAAGGCTAGACTTGTAGCCCAAGGTTTCACACAAAAACCAGGCGTTGATTATGATGAAACGTATAGTCCTGTAATCAGTCTTCCATCAGTGAGAGTTTTGTTGAAATTGGCAGTGGAGAACAACTGGCTAGTTCACCAAATGGACGTCAAAACGGCATATTTAAATGGGGAGTTGAGGGAAGATATTTATATGAAGATCCCCGAAGGAGTATGTGAGCCTAATTCAAGAGGGAAGGTCTTCAAGTTGATCAAAAGCCTCTATGGATTAAAACAATCAGGTCGTTCTTGGTACGAAACGTTAGATAAAAGGTTACTAAGTGGAGGAATGAAAAGATGCAAAGCAGAACCGTGCATATATTATCAAAAGAAAGATGGCGATTTCAGAATAATATCTGTGTACGTAGATGATTTGATCCTCATAACTTCGAGTCAAAAAGCTATGGAGGAAACTAAGAAAACTTTGAGAAATTACTTCGATATAAAAGACATGGGACCTCTTCATTATATCCTAGGCATTGATATAAAGAAAGCAGGTAATGGTTCTCTGGCCTTAAATCAAACCAAGTATATAAAGGAGATTCTGAGTGAATTTGGAATGTCAGATTGTAAACCAGTGAGAACTCCCTTAGAACCTAACCAATGTCTTAGTAAAGCCGACTGCCCGAGGACAAAAGAAGAGGAAGACGAAATGAAAGATGTTCCTTACAGACGATTAATAGGAAAACTGATGTATTTGTCTCAAGCAACACGTCCTGATCTAGCGTTTGCTGTTTCTAAATTAGGACAATTTTCGTCGAATCCAGGCAAAATTCATTGGCAAGCTGCTAAACGGGTGTTGCGCTACTTGAAAGGCACAATAAATTACGAATTCCAGATAACTAAAGATTTGGGAGGGAATGTGGTGAATGTGAGAGGGTATTCAGATGCAGATTGGGCAGGAGACAAAGATGACAGAAGATCGACTACAGGTCTCCTTATCGAGTTGAACAACACTGCGATCATCTGGAAATTTGAATAGTGATAGTGAAGAAGAGGTGGAAGAAAACGAATTTAATTATATAATATATTATTATTTATATAATATAATATTATATATAATATTATAATATTATATATTATTATATAATATATTTATATAATATTATATATATATAAATATTATATATAATATTATATAATATTATAAATATTATATATAATATTATATAATATTATATATAATATTATAATATATATATAATATTAATATTTATATAATATATTAATATATATATATTAATATAATAATATAATAATATATATATTAATATATATATTATTATATAATATATATATATATTAATATATATATTATATATATATATTATAATATATATATAATATAATATATAATATATATTATAATATATTATATATTATAATATATTATTATATATAATTATATAATATATTATATAATTATTATATATTAATAATATTTATATAATATAATATATATAATATATTATATAATAATAATATATTATATAAAAAAATTAAATATAAAACTCCCATTTCCCATCCTTTTGTTTTCGTTCTCTGGACTTAGACATTCTACCATTATTGGACCTACGAACACTAGATCTCTCTGTAGTTCTACCTCTGACTGATAGGGACTCTACCTCCTTAGCTAAGGCTTCTATTCTACCCATCGCTCCGTGTTGTAACACCGGATGGCTGACTTCAGCTGACGATGGAATCTCTCCAAAATTCCGTTAGCCTTTGGGTTGTAAGCTGCAGTGAAACAGTGCTTTGTACCCAACAGCTGAGTAAGCTCCTTAAAAAGTGAACAACCAAACTGCCTTCCTCTATCAGAAACAATCTTTTCCGGCGTTCCAAACCTACTAATCCATCCGCTGTAAAAAGCTTTTGCAACAGTTTCCGCCTTGCAATCCTCCAAAGGTATTACTTCGGGCCATCGTGTAAAACGATCTATCATAGTCAATGCGTATGTGTAGCCCTGGGAAGGTACCAGCGGTCCCACAAGATCAATATGAACATGTGCAAATCGTTCCGCGGGTGGAGAAAAGTTGCCCCACGCGCTTTGGGTGTGACGCTGGACCTTTCCTCGCTGACAAGCTACACACAGTTTTACCCATTGAGCACTATCCTTAGCCATGCCGGGCCAGACAAATCGTTGTCTCAATAAACGCAAGGTTGCTGCCCTTCCTGGATGCGCTAAGCTATGCACACTCTCGAAAGCTTGCCGACGAAATTCAGTTGGAACAAACGGACGTATGAAACCGGTCGAGGTTTCACAAAACAAAGGGGTTGGGATGCCTGGCATACTAACACGTTTCCAGGAAAGTGTTGACCCGGGCTCATCCCCTGGTAAATCTTCCTCCTTCTGGGCCTTAGCAAGGTTCTCATAATCTAGCTGTTCAACGTTTACACTGTCTAACCGGGACAAAAAATCAGCTACTACATTGTCTTTCCCAGGCATATGCCTAACGTCCGTCGTAAACTGTGCAATGTAGTTTAACCGGGCTGCCTGCTTAGGTGAAGCTTTATCTAGCCGCTGATTAAAGGCAAAAGTCAGGGGCTTATGATCCGTAAAAAGAATGAAAACTCTTCCCTCAAGCATGTGCTGGAAGTGTTTAAGACTAGCAAATGCAGCAAGCAGTTCTTTGTCATAAGCACTATTATTTTGTTCAGCGGTGCTCAACTTCCGCGAGAAAAACGCAAGGGGCTGCCAATGTTCGCCTATTTTCTGCTGCACGCTACCTCCAATTGCCTTATCCGATGCATCTACCATGAGAGCCCAAGTGGCCTCAGACTTAGGATGCGCAAGGAGAGTAGCTGAACTGAGAGCTTCCTTCGATTTTTCAAATGCCTTCAACCTTTCTGGCGTCCACTCAATGTCCGCATCTTGCCTACCTACATGTCCTTTTAGCATGTCATTCAAGGCTGATAGATGTGCAGCTGCCCGTGGAATAAAACGCCTGTAGAAATTGTACATTCCTAGGTATCTACGGAGGCTTAGGACAGTTTTTGGAGGTTGAAATTCAATAATAGCCTGTACTTTCTTTGGCAAAGGTTTGACGCCTTCAGCACTAACCATATGCCCTAGAAACTCGATTTCCTGCATTCCAAATTCACATTTTGCTACGTTTATAACTACTCCGAAATCTCTACACCTGTCAAAAAAGGCTTTGAGGTCTTGAAGATGTTCTTCTTCTGATGAGCTGGCTATGAGACAATCGTCTAGGTAGATTGTTGTATTTCTGAGTCCTTTCTACCTCTGACTGATAGGGACTCTACCTCCTTAGCTAAGGCTTCTATTCTACCCAACAAGAGGTCATGGGAAGCATCACGGCAATTGCCTGCTGACGTCACCCGCTCGTTTGAAACCGCGCCTACACACTGCGGCTCACTAATTTCCCTGACTTTGTCGGCTAAAGCGGATAACGTACTTAGCTGTTGATCTACGCTTACTGATAGTACACTCTGTATTGACGATGGTAGTTGCTGGAGCCATAGAGATTTGAGAAGTTCTTCGCTGACTTTCTTTCCTGCAAGCTCTCGCATTTCTCTGAGCAGATGGCTAGGTTTCTTGTCCCCTAGAGTCGTTCCTCTAAGGAGTTTTTGCAATTTCTTCTCTTCAGAATCGCCGAAACAGCCGATAATCCGTTCCTTCAAAGTCTTGTACCTGTTGGTAGCTGGAGGATCGGTGACCAAATCGCTCACTTGAGTGAGGACGCTCGCATCAATGGCACTGACGACGAGATCGTACATGTCTTCATCCGACGTCACGCCTTTCACTCGGAACTGTGATTCGACTTGGCGAAACCAGATCACAACGTTCGCTTTCCAAAACGGCGGTGGAATAAAATTCACGATTCGTACCGGCGGTGTCCGTCCTTCATCAACCGGCTGCACAGCAGGATCGTCTCCCTCCATTTCGACTTGCAAACAAGGGAATGCAGCAGATATCGTGATCACGTCGGGGTCACCAGAAGATATGGCGCCTCTGTGCGGTCCTAATGATTTATCAACAACCAGTCCGTATAAGATTTGGATATTGAATATATTTTTAATTGCAACACATGAAATAATAAGGTATTAACGCGATGGGAGGAAACTTGGTAACTAACCGAGACGAAACAATAATTTAAATCTTGAAGTCATGAAATAAATAAAATTGTAGCTCCGCCACACCAGCATGCGTTTGGGACGATGGGTTTGGGCGTTATGCAACATTCCCTCGCTTAGTTTCAAGAACGTGGTCGATTTTTAAGATCCATCCCGATGCAACTCAACTAGCGGCCCACAAGTGGAACACCTACTGCCAGGTGAAGAAATGATCTGAAGAGGATAAATACCTACTATCTCTATACCTATGATCTATGGTCTTTGTTTACTCAATTGCAAGGTGGAAGGAACCCAGCGAATGTTTGTGGGGCCCCAAACGCAATGCCACCAATCGTCCCAAACGCTTCGCCAGATAAATAGGCCGTTAATCCTCGACCGCCCCAAACGAGGTGGACCCATCAGTACTGGGGTATAGGCAGTCTTTTACAGGCTGTTTTCTGTAAAATCGTCCAGTGTCTGTCAGATCACCAGAACTCGAAGAGTATAACTGGCCTAGTACAAGCCCAGTAATACTTTTCTGCTTACAAAACTGCTACGGGACCACCAGAGGGAAGATCCTCTTTCATTTGAAAAAAGATTCATCGAAATCGGTACTGCAGTTTCGGAATAATTGCTGGACAAACCTGTTTATTGACCTGTAAATGTATTAAACTAATCAGCAAAAATTAATACATTTTCAGGAGCTTGTACACTGAAGGAAGGTACGTTCCCGGAAGGCGAGCGTCTGACGAGTCAGGAGAAGCCCTGCGAGATTTGCTTCTGTGTCAAAGGGGCGCCACTCTGTAACCCTGTGCTCTGTGACGCCCCACCGCCACCAAACTGCTCACCCGTACTCAGCCCTGGCCACTGCTGCCCACTCTCCTACAACTGCAGTCAGTATTTATTATACCTCTCACCGCCAATAATATTTCACCGAGGAAATGCCAACCATAACCAAACGGACTGTAATATGAATCCAGAAATCGTAGAAGTGCACACGTGTCAATTTTCATAAGCAATACATTTCTATTCAACGAGGCAGAACAATCACCCCTTTCGCTAGCAGCCTTGGTCCACTTCATCACACCATCTGGGTTGGTGAAAACAATAGGTAGGATAACAGAACAGCTAGGGATGGGCACTTCGGATGTTATTTCATGTTGCGAACAATGTATCTGGATCTGGACTGATGCATAAAATAATAAATATAAAATGAAATACTTAATAAATGCTCGTAATAAACACGCTCTCAATATTTCAGGTGCTGCTGGTGACATTTCGACAACTCCATCTCCTGAGTTGGAATCCAAAGAGGTAGGAACTTGTTTAGCCCTGAACTATCGTCAGCTGACTTTGTTTACCTCTTTAACTAACATCCTATAACCAAAATAATATCGTTGGCACCATAACAAACTCACCAAACTGCAAAATCATAGTTTACCAAAAAAAATGCATTTTTGCCTCACCCAAGAAGATGGGTGAATAATATTTTTTTCCTCGAGATCAGGAAAAGGGTTATTCTTTGTGATATCCATTCGTTTCTTATTTACTCTATTGCTGTATGGTGTTTGTACGACCGTTTCCTACTGGCCAGGTTCCTAGTGCAGATCTGACGACAATCGTGGACCAGACGACGGCTGTGAGCACCGGGACGTCTGACCCTACGACCATGACAACGTCATCTGAGATACAAGAGACCACTGTCCGTCCAACCAACGATACGGAGGAGAGGTTTGCGGGAAGTGGGATCGATGCAATTGAAACCACTACGGTTATTCAGGAAGACACAACCACTCCTCTTCTGGTGAGAATATAATGTTGGAGTTGGATTAGAATTTCATATCGAATTGACCTAAATATACAAATAACATGTTCAATAAACTGCAAAGTGCAAACCAAATTCTGCTATGAGTTCATGTTACAAAAAAAATCTCAACCGATCCCGTGCCATGCAGGTGGAGTTGCGAAGTGGGAGTGGTAAAGTCAAAGTTACTCCAGACGTGATCGAAGCCATCATCAATCGGACACTTGAAAAGGAGCAGGACTACGAGTATGACTACAATGAGCCATCTCTGCCTCCATCACTACCAAATTTGAAGTAAGACTACTAGTTTTAACTCTCAAAAATGTAACATACGCCCACTCTCACCATTGCACACAGCACCCTTTCCACACACATCCATCTATGATTCAAGAGTTCACATGCCCGCTAGCCTGACCGAATTCGACCCGTTATCCTGTAGGGATGTAAATATCGACAAATTATATCTATACCTATATCAATTATTGGTATATCGTTCATTTTTTAAAGCCTTTGAAATTTGTAAAAAAAAAATTTTTGAATGAAAAAAAGCGCTAAGTAAGGAATAAAGAGAAAATTCAAAGAAAACTAACTCATTTTTAAAGCCTTTGAAATTTGTAAAAAAAAAATTTTTTGAATGAAAATAAGCGCTAAGTAAGGAATAAAGAGAAAATTCAAAGAAAACTAACTTTTTAGGTCACTGAAAATGTAAATCAACTCTCTCAGCCAGCTCCACTGTTCTCAAAGTTGATGTAATTCACCCACAGAGTAGGTGTTCCTAGGGGCGCATTATAGGTTCGTTCACACTGGGTTTTTCTGATGGTCAGCTCACTACTAGAAAACCGTAACAAACCATCCATGGTCCAGTACCACCTTGATAAGCGTTTGAGAAGGGTTTGAGTTTGATAATGGCCAGTTCTCGTACTCCCTATTTTCTGTGGCCTGAAATGAAGATCAGAAAGCCAGCTTTGGCTAGTAGGAAACACTAGGAACAGCTGGTCACGGATAATATACAGTAGAAAAGAGTATGAGAATCCCTGCAAACGGCCGAACGCCTTTCTGACTATCAGATAACCGCCAGATGGTCACTGCAAACAAACCTATTATATCGAGTTCATTAGTCATTAATACTGACCTACCTATACATGGGGGGGGAAATACTGTAGGTATATGGAAAAAAATATCGATATACCGGAATGAAAATGAGTATTTTTAGGTACCTATTCCTATTATTCTGTTCACATGTGTCACATGTGTTACTGCTCTTCTAATCAGTCTACTTATAACAGGTGCCTCCTAATATTACAATCATACTCCAAAGATGTGGCAGAGCTTTTCAGGAGTGTCCGAAGCAAGATAGCTGGCAAATTAAGTAGTCGGCCACTAGAATGCGCTAGTGGCAGTCCGTAACACGTCGAGCTCGAGGTACTCCTGAGCTTTTCATGGGGTCTTCTCGCCACTGTGCTACTAACATATTCCAACAATAATTCAACAAGTAGATTTGGTAGATCACTAGTTATTTGAAACCGAAGAATCGCTGATAACCGTATCAGTTAACTGTATTTCGATTGTTAGTATTAAACTGACTGCAAGTAACCACTGCATTGATACAACGTTAAATTTCTCCAGGATCATCCCGTTCGTGGCTGCCGATGCAGTTTTGCATGAAAACGAAGAGGACCCTTTGTATGTCGAGAGCAATCTGAAAACACCGATGTACCCAGATCATCTGAAAACCACAGAGACTATCTATGACAACCCCATCACCAGTATGTTCTCCCCACCTGTGGAAACTGAAGGTTTGTAATCGTGGTATCAATAGTGCCTATTCAACTTTAATGGGTTATTTCCTCTAGTGTAAGAAGTAATATTACCATACCTTCCAAAGGGATTCGTCGTCAGTCGTACTCAACCAGCTGGTGACGACGGATTCCTCCGGAAGATATAGTAATATTTAACTTCGGTTAACCGGTTGGTCACGTGTTCAGACCGCAGATCTGCAAATGAGGTCCAACATATTTGAAAATGAGCTCCTTCTTACGAGCCCTACACGTATTCCTCAGTTATTAACCTCAACCACACGTGAGCCAACAGGCAAAGGCGTAAATATAAACCAAGTTGATACGACATCAGTCAGTTTGCGGTGTTGCGGTGTTTTGTTTCTAGGTCCCACTGAAAATCGTTATAATTTTCGTGTCCTTTTTACAACAAAAAACCGTATGGCTTCCTCGTGTTAGTTTCATACTGTATAATAGAGAGTTTTTGTAACACACTCGTGACGAAACGAAACGGAAAAAGACACCGAAACGGAAATGGCGGATAGGGCGACCGAAGTCAGATGCTAACCTTTTTCGGTTCAGTTTTCGTTCAGCTTTGGCGTCTACCGGCTGGTGGAGTCACGCTAACGTTATGTCAACCTCTCTTTCATCCATTTTACTCCATGGTTAATAAAAATCTATGTCCACACATGGCGTCAAGTCTGCCAAGACGCCAAGAAGCAGCTGTGAATACGACGCTCGACATTTTTATTTTCCAAGGAAAACCGAAGAAGGTAGGTAGCGTTATACAGATGTAAGGTTAAATTACGTTTCGTCATCTCAACACGACGAAAGCTGACACCGCGAGATCCCGGCATTTTTCGTTGTCACGGTTCGTCAAACTTTTCGGTGTCTTAAGTGCGCATGCGCAGCACTGCTTTCGTTTCGTCGTGAGTGTGTTGCAAAAACTCTCTATTAATATTACTCATTCGCGTGTTTTATGTTGCTATGCTCCGTTTTTGTTCGATAGATGAAGGGACCTAAGTTGTTAAATATTGTTCCTAAAAAAGTTTCATGACTTTTATTTTAGTTTTGATTTTATTGGTGTTATTATTGGTATTCATTGGTGGTAGTTGAATGTTACTGTCCTTATCCATTTGTATTTTATTAATATCTAGGGTGAAATATAGTTATATACGTAATGGGGAGGTTTTCGACCAGTGGATTAGATAATGTTATGATTTCTCGAGTTTCGGTCTGGTGAAATAAAAATCCTTTATTTGGGCAACGTTTCAGAAACCTTTTATTCTGTTTTCAAGCCGGTGTCGGGAGCAGGGAAATTTGATATATACTTGTTAACATGGCAAGTTCTGTTTCAGAGAAATACCTAACGGATTTCTATTTCACTGGACCGAAACTCGAGAAATCATAGTACTATGTATGTAACTATCTGTGTCCACCTGCTTCGCTCGATCATCCAAGTGGGTGTAGAGATCACTGGAGTTTCTCAGCCAAGTAGGTTAAAAAGATCACTTGACTTGAAGTCTCGGGTTGGTATTGTGCATTGTAGAACTTTGGGCAATTTTGTGCCACTAAGGGCGCCAGAGTGGAGTGCGTGCCTCCAGGCGTCGACATATATTGAAATGTTTTATTGTGTACGTCCCACTGCAATAGCTTCTCTTTGTAGAAGGTAATGCACAACCCGGGATACTTGGGCTGTGGGACCAGCCAAAACGTTCTAGAGGGTCCCTGGTCTCTCAAATGTAAAAATGTGTGTGTGTCCCCACCCCTCTTAGAATGGCGGTGCCTTTTACCACTACGTTGTTGGTCACACAGCAGTGCAACCAACAATATAGTGGTAAAAGGCGCTACTGAGAAAGAGGCAAGGATTGCACTATGCAGAACGCAAGGTGGATGTGGTGTTGTGAATGCAAATATGTGCTTTTGCAATGACCAGTGTTGCTGAAAAACTTTAATAAAGTGCGAAACGAAGTGGCCCCTGAGTTACATTTTTCTCCTATTCAATATACTTGATTTGACGCAACTGGGTACGGGCGACCAGGAGTAGAGACCAACTTGATCAGCTAAATGAGACCTGAAGCAAATTTTTGTTCCCGTTTATGTTGATGATGAAATTTTACTTGAGGCCCCGTGCTTAGGTACCATTAATCAGTTGGTGTATCAACTTTTACATTGAACCTTGAATGTGCGGTGTATTATTGTGTTGCAGGTGGTTTTGTACCTAAGGACCCCTCTGCTGATCCGTTCTTTTCTTCAGGGATCGAACCAGATCATATGCTACCACCTATAACAGAGTCGAGCAAGATCATACACCCTGAAGGTCAGTAAAATAATGAGGAGGCAGGTGTAATTGTACAGTACTTCACTGATAGATTAAACTAGCTCACCTGTAAGTGAATTTCAGAATTACAACAGCCTAGACAAGTCAACAAGATCTTAGGCTTAAAGAACCCGACGGCTGAAAGTATTATTTTATGTTTTGTTCGTAACAGTAAATAACTTATTACTGTTGGGGCTTCATTATCTGTGATAAGACTTTTTAAAAGAGAAAAGGCTGTAGAATGTAGATGTGAAAAGTCTATACTTCCGTTTGCTTCAGCCATCACGTTTGCTTTTATGATTACAGGCGATGGCCCAAAAATATCAAATCCGCCTCGAGTTAGGGACGGCATACATTCGGCCAACCTGGGGCCTGAAAGTCTTTCCAACCTTCCGGCCTTCACAGTTGCTGACGTTGTGGTGACCCATAACCCGTTCAAAGACGTCATTCGCACTGAGCACCCTCCAGGCTTGGAGGACATTATGAAGGACAAACCGATCCACACAGCCACCACTTCAGCAACGCCAGCAACGACATCCGACCTGCCGACTTCCACAATATCCTCTGTGCCATCCGAAGCGCAATTTTCTACAAGTGTTTCGAAACCGGTGACGACTACAACTAAAACCCCAGTGAAGTCTCAAGAAAGTTCAACGGACTACGACTATGGAGACAATCTGTCGATCAGCAGTTTCCTGGACTTCTTCTTAACAGGTGGTACAGGAGGCAAGTCGTCCACTACCACAACAACAACTCAACCACCAAAAGAACAGACAAACACCACAACCACAACTCATGTGATAGCCCCTGTGTCGAGCACTCCACCCTCTTTAGACTCCCAAGAGCAGTCATATGATGCTGAGATCAACACTATAGTACATAAAGAGGCACAAGACCGGTTTGACTTCAATATCTCAGAAACTGGTGACCTAGACGGGGATATGCTGAATAACGTGTACACACCAGGAAATGATCAATCCGAGAGACCTTCTACGAGCAAATCACCACCCGATGCCTCCATGTCTGGATTGTTGAAGCTGGCAGGGTGCAACATTTACGGCCGCATTTACAGGATTGGTCACGTCATAGATGAACTGTCCAATCTCTGCCTGAAGTGTCTTTGTACAGAAATGGGTGTGCAGTGTCAGAAACAGAATTGCTGACCGAATCACATTAATGAGGGTTTCAATTACTCTAAACCTTGACTGTATAGTTCAGTTGTATACGCCTGGAGCTGGAGTTTAGATTGTGTCGAGTGTCCTGGTACGAAACTGGTTGAAATTTCTATGTGAAGTTCATGACTGGCCGTGGATTCTCGAATTCGTTCTTTAGCATTCACCTATTCCTTTCTGGTTTGTTAAATTTAGCTAACTTTTGAGGTGAATATTTACCAAGGGACCATATTTTCATGGAGTAACTTAATCAGTCGATTTTGATCTTATAATTAACCGAATGTGCACACATAAATTATACATAAACATAAATTCCTTAACCGTTTTGGGAAAAAAAGAGGTTTCTCAGTTTTATGTCATAGGCTCTTTGATTGGGTACCAGAGGTATTTGCTATAAATTAATAGCTATTCAAACCTTAACCGGCTCTTTGGCCTGTCTGTCAAGTGTAATCCAAAATCCGTTAGAAGAATCTAACCCAGCCCATGATGCACTTTTGCTCTAGAGTCGGGTATTGGGAATATGGCTATTTTGCATTGGATAACAAGAACTATTTGGTTAGGCATTTGATGTAGGGGAATGGTTTTGTAGATGATAAGGTTGAAACTGGATGGATAGAACAAGGGTAACAGTAGTCAGAAGCAGCAAGGATTCAGCCTCTATCTGCTCACGCTGCATAGTACACAGAACCAGTCCAATTTCAGTGAATTGTGGCTAGCCAGGAATGGGGATACCTACCTATCATCTGCAGTTTGCAACCAAACACGTTGCTCCTGGCATTTATAGAGTGCCATTTCGAATGAGAAAATGTACCCCCTTTACCCCTCAATAAGGAGGTACGGCGCTGACAGATACAGCTGCTGGAGTGGGTTTATGGGTCGTGAGGTGACAGTGAGCTCATGTCTGCCTTCAAAGAAGCAGCAGTTGGATAGTTGGAGTCCTTAGACCAAAGCTATTTGCAGACACTTGCAGAAACTTACCCCTGAAGAAAAGATGAGCGACTGGGTGCACTGTGACACTCGTCTTGCCCTATAAAAATACATTTACGGCTATCTCCTTCTGAAAAGTATTAAAGGCCCTCTGCAGCATGGCATACCCATCAAGATAAGAGTAGTGTGAGGGAGCGCAGACAGGAATGGCACGCGTGACCTGGCTTTAAGGAAAGAAATGGTGGCTTCGCAAGCTGGCTTCAAGCCAGGTGTTGGAAAAAGTCTGCCAAGCCTGGTATGCAGTACAACTTCCTCACCTATGTAACATTGACTTGTATAATTAGTTGGTGGGTCCATTCGGTGGAAAGATGGAGAACTGACGACGCCTATGGACTTGACAATGAGAGGTTCAAATTTTGCCAAGCCTCAGCGCATTACGACAATTTCTAGGGTAGTTATGGGCTCTAATAGGATTTGACGTTTGCCCATGCGCAGACGAGAGTTGCGGTACTTTATACATGACTTTAATATGGCACTATCTGTGGCCCAACCCCCACCTGCCCTCCAAACCTCATCCTTTCACGACGATTTCTAGGGTAGTTGTGGGCGCATGCGCAGACCAGTTACTATACTTTTTCAATGAATTTGATGTGGGCATATCTGCGCTACAACCCGCATCTACCCTCCACATTTCAACAAACTACGACTTTTTTTTGGTAGTTATGGGTGTTACAAGGAATTAGCAAACGTCGTGTTTGCACAAGCGCATCCGAGTGTTACAGTCGGAATTTGATGAAATCTATATTGAACCATCAGGGTACCATTCCGCATCTACCCTCCAACTTCCAGCTCTTTTCGACGATTTCTAGGATAGTTACGAGCTTTACAAGGATTTCACGTTTGCACATGGGCAGACAAGAGTTACAGTGTTTTTGTAATGAATTTGATATGGGACCATCTATGGCCAAACCCGCACCTACCTACCCTCCGAATTTCAACTCATTACGACCATTATTTTGTGTAGTGTTGCCCAGGACAAGGAAGTGACCACAGACAGACAGATACGGAACCAAATATGTTCCTTGATGTCTGAAACGTAAAATGGGAGTGGACATTTTAATTTTGGAGGACATACTTTTTTGTCTTCTGCATTTAAAATGTTATATTTGGATAATAATTGTCAACATTACAACGATGGTATTGTAATAAGAATAATATTTCATCATTACTCACTTTATCACCCTTTGAGGATCGTGCTGTTGAATCCATCCAGCAGCACTGGCAACCGTGGTCCGATATCTGACCCCAGACAATAGGAGGGGAAGCAGGTCTTCACTCGACTTGCCGCCCAGTTGATGGAGGGAGGTTTGGGCCTCTTCTGGCTGTGCCATCAGGCGGCTTCTCCCCTCCCCATTAAAGGTTTGAGTTCAGCTCCAGGCCCCACGGCCACACGCTGAGCAGCGTTCTCCTGAATGCAGACCATATAAATGCTCCTCCTGTCAGGCGGGATGTCTGAGAGTCCTGCCGCTGCTTGTAGCTGCTCATCCACCTGGTACTTACAGATCTTGGCAGCATTGACACCAGCGAGGGATCCGCATCCAGGGACCACAGAGGCATCAATGCTGAAGGCCCCTCGGTGTCACCACCAAGAGATCTGGTCGATAGCTCTTCTCCACTAGGTTGAAGTGGGGCTCAAGCCACACCGGCCATCGTTTGCGTCGTGCATAACCATGCAACAGGTCCAGGGCAGCATTATGACGGGCGCACCATAGACGGGCAGACCTGGAGGACATGAGTAGCCGTTTCGTTCATGTTCCCCCCATTGACAATGATGGATAGTTCCACTACTCGGACCGTTTGAATGTCTCATCCTGGTGGGCAGAGAGTGAACCTTCACCAGACCTAAGGATTTCCAGCCCTGCATTCTTACTGACGAGTGCCTGATCCATGCAGTGCTGGCTTAAATACAAAGCTTCCCTACCATCGGTAGTGAGGGAGCAAAAAAATAGAGGAGCACCCTACTTTCAATGTTCAGTTTAGATTTCCCTCTCTAATTGCGTTAAATGGATCGGAAGAAACAAATCCATGCACCAAAATTCTCACTACCTAACCCATGAAGTCTGAAAAATCCCCTGTAGTGAACATCAGTTATGTATTGAAACATTCAACTGCAGCCGACCTACTCTAACTGCCTGAATGGGGGATATGGTCAATGAAAGCTTTTATACCCACCACCTCGCGCTCTGTGCTTCCTCTGCCCCATTCTTGTCCTTATCTTATGCTCAGCCGTAGGTGTTGTGTAAAGAGGGCCAAGAGGATATGCCTTTGGAACTTCTGGGAGCACTAGAGATTCCATAATAGCTGTTCACTATAATAATGAAATCCCAGTTGACTGAACGTTCTTCCACTTGAGTGAAAAATTCATGGCTCACGGAAATTGATGGGACCCACAGCAGGAGTAACAAATTCATCAGCTCATCTCAACTCACCACCTTTTCATCCCTAAACAGTAAATGTCGCCGAATAAGTTAAATTTGTTTTAAACTTGATGTAATTTATTTTTGCCTCACGTTGTATTGCTCTCTGCATAGCAGCAACCTCTGGCCACAGTTGAACTTGATCAACGTATTGAGTACCTAACAGTACTTGAAATTATTTGTAGGTACTACGGTAAGTATTAAAATTAATGTATAATTTATAAGTTAGTTAATGGTGCTAGTCATGAACTCTACTAGTTCATCCTGATTACAGAAACTATATGCGTATCAATTTTGTTTTTTATTTGTTCAGTTTTCGCTATTCTTGAACCACTTTGAGAACCTTCTGCGACGTAAGTTTGTGCCATTCTCATGTGTGAAGCCGATCTACGTAGCTGTTATTCTTTGCTGAGTATCTGATCGTCAAAATGTAGCTGTGAAATGCAAAACTCTGTCCACCGTCATTGCAGAATTTTCTCGTCACAAAAAACTTCCGTTGTGGGGCATTCATAATTCAACACTGGATTTCAACATGTACCTACCTTTACGCCTCACTCCAGATTAATAAAATAAAAGATAAAAATCCGAAATTTTGCCGAGGTGTTTTTTTTTAGCAAGTAAGTAGGTACACATATTTAGAGCTTTTTTCGGTAAAATGCTCAAAATCGTCAATTAGGTATATCTTTTGGATAAAAATTGTCAACAATCACGTGACACAGAAATAGTTGTATCCAAACAAATAATAAGTATGGATAAAGGTTGTTAGTTTCGATTATTACGTTTATATAAACGATTTTCCCTTTCAAGATTAATGTCGACCGAAGTTTATTCCAACTGTACTAAACTGATAAAATTCATCGCATTTTTAACTATGTGCCTACTTCGAATATAATGTCTCTGCGCATGTGTACTTACCGATTCCATGGGCATAGTTTTGTGAGTTACCGATCTCAGAGAAATGTGAAAGTTTTAAACAATAAGATGGCGGTTTTCACATACTAATATTATTTATTTCTTGTAATATGTAGTTAGTACACTTAATATAATTTGGAACTTAATAAATTGTGTTTTTAAATTAAAATACCTGTAATTTGTATTGTTCGATCAATTCCGTAGGTATTGAATGGTGGATTTATCCATTGAATGAGAGATATAGATATGTGTATATTTATGTTTTATTTGTAATAAATTTTATGAAGAAAATCGAGTTTTTCCATTCTTTAAACCGAAGTCTCGTCAACAGTAAGATATTGTTTCTCCTAAAAGGTGGGCGAAACTTGAATTTCAGTGGGTCAAAAATTGCTACAAGAAAGTCCAAAACAGCTTTTACAAAAAATTAAAAATAAAAATAAAAAACTTCAAAGCAGACAACGAAAAATTTTGGAAGATGTTGACTCCGGACAGAAACTGACTAAATAGCTTTAAAAAAAATCTAAACCTAACTATGTAAACATTGAGCTTTTTCCCCTCCGTCTACTTGTTTTGTTTCACCGTAAATTCAAAATATATTAAATGGCTATTGAAATCAATTCCTTAACATTTCCCAATTTGGGAAAGGTGGTTATTTGACACAACAAGCCAATCGAATAAGTTGGGCTTGAGCTGGCTGCGATCAACGTTCAGGCACTGCCTAAAAAGAAGTGCGTCCGGATGTGACGATTTCCGAATGATTGGCCTGATGTCAGTCTCGTGCTCTTAAAGTAATTCCCAGAACAATACATACACGAATGTACTGCAAGTGTGATGAGCAAATGACAGACACTCAGTTTGGCTTTCGAAGCGGTGTTGGCACCAGAGATCCGCTTTTCTCCCTCAGTCTCTTAACCCAGCGTTGCCGTGATGTGAATTGTGATGTTTATGGTTGTTATGTGGACTGCCAAAAAGCTTTTGACTGTTTAAGTCATGAGCTAATGTTAGTCACTCTCAAATCCAGTAGACTCGATGCGAGAGACATGAATGTTATAACAAACTTGTACTGGGGGCAATTGGCAGAAGTTCTGTTATCTAAGAATTGGCAGCAGGCGTTGTCAGAGGAAGTTAAAATACGGAGGGGGATCAGGCAGGGATGCATGCTCTCCCCAGTCCTGTTTAATTTATAATCAGAGGTCGTGTTTCGAGAGGCTACAAATGATGCACCAGAAGGTTTATTAATAAATGGAGTTGCCATCAACTGCATCCGCTACGCCAACGACTGTGATTATTGCAAATAGTCAGGAAGAGCTGCAGTCTTTGATGGACGGAGTCGTGGAGAGTAGCAGCAGGTTTGGATTGCTCGTAAATGTGAAAAATACAGGTAATGGTTTTTTCCAAAGTGTTGAAATCTGCGACATTAGTAGTTTGTGGTATAAACGTCGAGCAGGTGACCTGTTACAAGTATTTGGGTGTGCGGATTGAAGAGCAGACTGACCCACAGAGCGAGGTGGTAAGCCGTATCGCTCAGGCCAAGAGCGCATTTTTTAGCATGAAAAAGTTTTTCACCAACTTCAATTTGAGCCTTGAGCTGAGAGTGCGTTTGCTCCTGCGCTACGTTTTATTTGTACTTCGGTATGGCTGCGAGCCATGGACCCTCAATTCATATCTTAAGAAACGTATCGATGCCTGAGAAATGTATCTGTACCGTCGATTGCTCCGAATACCATGGGTTCGTTAGATGACGAACGAGGAAGATTTAAGAAGGGTCATAAAGAGAAAGGGCTCCTGTTCACTTTCAAGGAGAGAAAAGTACGTTTTCTGGGCCACATAATGTGGGGCGAACGGTACGAGTTCCTCCACCTCATAATCTGAGGAAGATCTCAGGTCGCAGGAAAAACTCTTGGCTTTGGGATTTACACCAGTGGTTCGACTGCTCATCAGTTGAGTAATTTTGGGCCGCTTCATCGTGATTTGATATTGCCATCATGATCACCAACCTCCGGGCGGAGACGGTGTTGTAAGATGATGAAATGATTCCCATTAATAATTCCCATGATTGTCCATAAATAAACCAGAATGTCTGCGTCAACGATTCAAAATTCACTCAAGAATGGAAGATATGATTTACCTATGAATAAATCTCGAAAACTATTTCAAACCCCTATTCCATATGATCGCTTTCATATCAATTGACTCGGAGATACGCCACTGAAGGTGAAGAACGTTTTTTAAAATTATCTTGCGGTTGAGAGCTGAATTGGAAAGTAGTAATTGAACATCCGTCATCATTTTTCCGCGCGGTGACATCCGCAAGTTCGCGTCCGAGAGGACGTCCCTCCCGCCCCATCACAGCCTGAGGACTTTCTTCAGCGAGCCTCCGAAAAATACTCAGGTAAGCAGCATAAACCAGCAGGAGAAATGTCCGAATCCTTGGAAGGTATAGGCTAGGTTTCTGAACAAATGTAGGCCGACCTACAGTGGGTTATGGTAAATGAGCCAGCAGTAAAGGTGAAAAGTATAATTTATTAATTATGATATTTCGTAAGCAAACTCAAGGGGGAAAGGGCCAACTGGGGGAGAAGATTGTATGAAGGGGTGATGAATTTTTAAATAAAATGTGAGGAATTGATGTGAAATTTCAAGCTTCTTCCGTTATGTATTATTATTATTTGAAAGTACAGCTCAACTAGGTAGGTTTATAATAAATCCCTGGGCAGTATCACTGACCAACCAGACAATCGCTGGGGTCATTTGTGAAGTTTCTATCTCCGCTGCTGTTTAGGGCCCCATGGAACAAAACCTTCGCCTAAAATCGCCAACTGGTCGCCAGTCAGTCTCCGTTCCCCTTGCACCGTTATAGTTTCGTTGTCCGAGCTCATCTAATTGTTACCAGCACGTGCTATCCAAATTCGAGCAATTTTCAAGGTTCGGATAACTAGGTAGGTAATTGTTATGAACCAAAATTAATGAAATTTGGTTTGTAGGTCCCATTTGGGGTAGCTGAAAATTTCGAGGGTCCTATCTTAGGCTCAGTGAGCATCAAAATTTTGAACATACGATAGAGTAGGTAAAGGTCCTCACACACTATGGGGGAGCAGGACAGGAAACGCCGTGTGTAGGACGCAGGATGTTGGCCGGCCGCCGCTGTTCCGGTTTGCGCCTATACCCACATTAGGCAGGACTTTCCTCAACTCTCGTTCCACCACCACTCGCTATGCTCCCCTCGTCTCAAGCAAGGGTGTGAGGGTGAACGCGGGGAAGGTAAATATTGGATGGTGGAGGGAGAACGTCCCTTGCCAGGAAACGCCGCTTTTCACTTTGAGAGCGATCGCGGCGGAACCCGTCCTGTTCCTACCTCATGCCGTGACCGCCGCATCCCAACTAGTGTGCTTATCTCCATTCAAATACACAGAAGTGAAAAAATACGACCCGTGTCCCGCGGTTGTTTCTCGTCCTGTTCCTGTCCTGTTCCCGCCTAGTGTGTGAGGACCTTAATGCATTACAGTGGACGTCCCTTACGGTGGTATGTTATACATCGCTCTCACTCCACTGCAGATCGTCTGGATCTTTAACCCAGCCCCCCCCCCCCCTGCCCGTAGTTCACAACCAGAACGATTTCTGAATACAACTAATAAACAACCACCCAAATCGGTTGAGGATACGGGCAGCGGACAAGACTTGCGGAAAATCCCGAGTTCTCTCGCCCCCTCCCCGCTATAGAAATAAATATCGAAATTCCGGCGAGGTAGTGCATAATTAGAATGAATTCTGCGTCGAAAAAAAAAGAACAACGCAAATTGGTTGAGAATTGCGGCCTGGGCAGCACACACAAATTCTATCACACGCATAGATGTGTATGGATTTTTTCACGGATTTGGATTCAGGTTTCAGGATGGTTTGAAACGGATTTGAATGTGGTTCTTTTCATTCTCGGCTGAGTGTTACTGTGTTACCCACTTCTGACCAGATCAAATACGCAAGGACGTCTCTTACCACTGAGGGACGTTCTAAAAATGACCGGTTTGTGGGGCCGAAATGGCAAGTTACAGGAGATGACAGTTGAAAAAAAGCATAACTATGGAAGTAGGAACGTTGGAGAGCTTAAATACTTGACTCTGGAGGCATTTTTGTCGTTTCTGCGTGCGTGGTTAGGTAGGTGTCTACAGCAAAAAAGACCCTATTACTTACTTCAAGGTCTTACTAGTAGGAATTCAGTGATACACGCAGAAGGGGTGTCTGTACAAGAAAATTACTCAACGGTTTATTATTCTCTTGCGGTTTATAATTTGCACTTCTTTTTTTTAATTCCAAATTCTAACGAAATTCCATAGTTTAACGAATCATGCATCTTGGGGAACAGGAAGAGCTACAGCTGCTGAAGCAGCGGACGCCCGGTCGAAGAAGAGGAGTCTTCCACGCCAAGTGCGGCTCCTGCCATGATGACCCGACCCGGGGACTGCTGGACGAGGGAGACTGCCATACCACCAGAGACGAAACTCAAGATGAGGACCAGCCGAACTCCCAGGTTGCAACTACAACTTCCATTAGATTAAGCGGTTCTAGTTAACAAACAAAAGCTAGAAACTAGCCGTTCACACAAATGGGAGCAACCACGAAAACGAGTGTGGGCGAGGGAACTGGAGTCGAGCTACTTGCGCTTTAGCGAAGGAAAATGTTGGATCGCTATAATACCAACAAACAGAGAAGTATACCTAGATGGATATGGAATGTATTACACTGTGCACATAGTAGACAGTACAGACTCCCAGGTAAGACGTCCCCGTAGACAGCTTCCCCCACTTTTGGTGGGCCTGGCCGTTCAAACACGGCACAACGGTAGTGTAGGGTATACCTATCGAACAGAGGGAACCATGTTCCTATATACATTGAAAAAAATAAAAATAATATCCTTTCATTTTTGTGATGTCAGCGAGTATCCAACCCACCCCATCCACACAGAAAGGTGGGTTTTTTAAAACACCCGAAATCCAACTTGATTAACGATTAATGTGTAAACCTGTCGTTTTCGTGGATCACCCTCCAGTATT
Organism: Leptopterna dolabrata; assembly: GCA_954871275.1. Taxonomy (NCBI): domain Eukaryota; kingdom Metazoa; phylum Arthropoda; class Insecta; order Hemiptera; family Miridae; genus Leptopterna; species Leptopterna dolabrata. The sequence continues at coordinate 35,541,480 of OX940982.1, read as the reverse complement.
TTCTATGCCCTAGTAACTTTAGCAGTACATACCTAAGTTGTTAGGCAACAAACTATGTTACAACTACTAAAAACTGAACTATTTAGTGATTTGCTGGTGCAACTACCTACGTCTTTCAGGTAGATACAGTGTTGCACTTTAGTTTGAAGAAAACAGTGGCAAATACCAGCTAAAAACTAGAACTAAGCTTACAACGGTCGGTAACGATGCCAAACTCTGCAGGTCAGGCACCAAGCAGGAGGACAAGGGGAGCCCACCAGGACCAGGCTCCCGACCAAAGAAGCCCCGATTGGCCTCATATCAGCCTCAGGCTCATGGGGCTCCATCAGCAAGGTTACGGTTAAGTAGGTTAATAATATACATAATAATAACAAATTTTGGTTGCATAATAATTATGGCAGGGTGAAAAAAACAAAACAAGTAGACCTTCCACTTGTAGTGATCACTCATCTGTAGTACTGTACCCACCAACTAAACCAAGGGCCTTGGCCTTGGTCTACATGTACCTATACCAAGTAAATCATCGGAACGGAATAACACCTAGATACACAGGAATTCGCCTATTGACCCAGCTCCTGTACCTATCATGTACACTGCGCATTTGTGCTGAGTTCAGCAACTGAGGTGCCGTGAAAAATTCACTTGCATAGCGTGTTTCTACATGAAAGGTATTATATGGTCCCACATAATAACTTCCAAACTCGTACCTCGACTATTTAAGGGCATGGACTAACATTATACAAATCCACAGTTCAGAATATTTTTATAAAAAAATTGTGGTTGAGCAAGTGTCAAAGTTCAGAATATTTTTATTAAAAAATTGTGGTTGAGCAAGTGTCAAAGAACTGGAGAAACTCTGTCCACAACTAAGGTACAGGCCAGATTTTACAACTGAAGTGCGAGTACCTAGATGGATTTGGTGTTCATTTCAATCCTCTTATCAATAATAATAATTGTCGCGGTACCCCTCTGGAATACCGCTCAAATGTACATGTATACTTAGATTGTCCTAAATAAACCAAGTGAATGGTGGGCCCACGTGACTCAAGTGGTACGAACTAAATCACTCGCAACGAAATCGTGGAAACCCATTTCAAATAAAAACTGAATTATTGAAAAAATAGTCTATTTCCACTAATACATGTGTAAATAGACTATTTTTTCAATAACTCCGTTTTTCTTTGACTCAAATGGCATATGCAGTCCTCTCCCTCCATCAATCCCCCAGTGGTTCCTAACGACGACCAGAGGAGGACCGGGGGAGGGTAGGAGAGCTCCTATAAAATAAAATGCGCTATTCTCACCCAGCTCGCCATTCTATGCTCAAACTTCAAGTCGATGACTTCTCTTTATCCTTAACTTCCTCCTCAAACCTCTCGCCTAAAGAACTCAAGAGTGGTGGAACCGGTCTGGTGATAACCGACGTGGTGGAACCGTCTGGGCACAACATCTAGCATTTCTAGTGGTGGTAACCTCCCTGACTTCGCCATAAGTGTAACCTTTCGAACGCTAGCTATCCAAACCTCAACATTCACATCTCAACCTAATCTATCCCGGCCAAGCCTTAACATTTCTATCACCACAATAATAATATATTTATCTGTGCATAAGACAAAAAATCCCACCTCGTCCACAACAAAACAGAGTTGAAATGACGTATTTAAAATAGAAAATATTTATAAATACATTTATTTAACAACATTTTAAAAAAATTGCCATCCAAATAACTTATAAAGTAAGGAAAAAAAGTCTGCCAAGTTGGGTGGGCAGTATAGGTTCCTCACTTATAGTAACATGGGCGTGGGTGTAGAATCACTTGGTAAAAAAATGATTGAATAGCATTTAAATCGCCCCTTCATTATGATGGAAAGCTAATAAAGCCTTCGATTGAAATCGGTCCATTAGTTACTGAGAAATAGTTGTTTCATAATATTCACGTTTGCGCATGCGCAATGGTTAAAAAATTCACAGGCAATTGTCTTGGAGCTACCCCCCCCCCCCCCACCACCCATCCACCAAATTTTGGCAAAATCGGCCCATTAAGAACGGAGAAATCTTAGTTTATGAAATTATCGTTTGCGCATGTGCACAAGCTACCTCTGGTCCGAAGGCGATGAAATCCATAGGGGGCCTTTGAGGGGCTACTTGCGCAATCCCTGAAAATTTCATCAAAATTGGACGACAGTTTCGTAGTTTTGCCCGGAACAAGGAACTGATCACAGACAGGCAGACATGGAACCAAAGTTCTTCAGGAAGTTTGAAATGCAGAAAGCAAGTGGAAATTTTGATTCTGGAGGACAACTGTTTTTTTTCTTGCACGAATCTAAGGCTTCCCTACGTTCGGTAGTGAGGAAGCAAAAACTGCTAATAAAATAAAAATAATATCAGTAGAATGAAAAAGAGCAACAAATACAACATGTTCAAGGTAAATCCCCTGCTTGCAATGTTATCGAACCCAGCCTGGCCCATCGGGTAGTGATGCTACCAGTGGAACCTAACAATAAGTTATTTGCAATCGACAGCTTTTGCCTGCAGTCTCCGAATGTGTAAAATCATCATCGTAATTTTCAAGCATTAGTCAGGTTTCTTTGTTTCATAACCAGATCGACGACTGATGGAGACGAAGGAGACTTTTACAACCGCAGTAGCCTTCGAGAGAGTAATTTAACTTTCACCAAGAAAAAATTTGAAGAGGAGGAAAATAAATGTAAAGGATATTGCTGTTGTTGTATGCACCAATTTACTGAAGGAGAAAGGATACATGAAAAAGTAAGCCATTAACAGGCCTCTCTGAAATTAATAGAACCTACTAGATAACTAGGTCCAATCAACTCCAACAGGTGGATTGGGAATCAGAGGAAGAAATTTACCAGCAGTTAGACACGGTACGGGTGGCTAGTCTGGCTACCCTGGTGAGGTGATCCAAGAGGCTGCAGGACCGTATTAATACTGGTCCTCTGCAGACAGTGTTGCAGCAACTCTGGCATAGCAGGATTGGCCTATAACTCTTGGTTGGTGCCATCCTACGATGCGTTTGTCAAGCAGATCCCTTGAGACGCAGGCGCTCCGCCTTTGAACATAAATTTGTCAGAGTCCTGTAACACTAAGATTCGCCATGGATCTGACTTCTAGTAGATTCGAACTAAGTCACTCACGAAGAAATCGTGGAAACCCATTCCAAAGAAAGATTGAGTTACTGAAACGTTGTCTATTTCCACATTGTTATACCAGTTTTGGTGATAAAACCATCGTGAGTAACAAACAATAACTGAAGCACATTGGAGAGGTGGCCTTATAAATAGTCACAAAAGTGAAAGGTGGGATTGGCTGTGAAGATGAATGGAACAAAGTGAAGGGGGTCGATTCTGATTGGCCCGGGAAGTGAATGCCAAAAAGTGATAGGAAGGTAGGGTGGAAAGGGGGGAGGGGAGGAACCAAGCTGTTACAGAAATGAATGCAGAAAACTTAAAGGAATTACGTCATTTAAAGATTTACCCAACCTATCACTCTGAGTGATAGGTCTTTGAATGATGTAATTCTTCAAGTTTTTCTCCATTATTGCGTTCATTTCTGTTAACAGCTTGGTTCCTCCCCCTCCCCCTTCAACCCTACCTTCCTTTCACTTTCTGGCAACTTCCAGGGCCAATGAGAATCGACCCACCTTCACTTTGTTCCCTTCACCATTCATCTTCACAACCAATCCCAATCGACCACCTTTCACTTCTGGGACTACATAATATATGGTCACCTCTCCAATGTGCCTACAGTTATTGTTTGTTACTGACGATTGTTTGATCACCCTAACCGGTATACCTAACAGTGTATTTTTCATATATTAGTGGAAATAGACAACGTTCAATAACTCCGTTTTTCTTCTTCTAGTAGGTCTACCTATTTCACAGCAGTAGGTAGGTAACCACTACTTTACTGGAGCAGTTCCAATGGTGGAGATTAGGTAAAGGTACCTTTGTATAAACTTACGAGATCTATTGATTTTGTTTTCAAGGAGTAGATATGGATATTAAGTTCTCGTTCCCAGAAATTCCGTGGTACGAATTTGCCGGTTCTGTGGTGCTGGGAAGACGAGGGTGAGCAGTTCTCTTTCCGTGTGAAAATGGACGAAGACACGGTGTTGTCTGCAGTGCTCATCTGTTTCATTGGCCTCCTGGTGTCACTTACGTACATCACTGCTAACTTTTGTGTGCCTGCGTGCCTCCTCTGACAACCTTCTACGCATGCCAACATCCTTAGAGACGATGTAACCCTCACCTTCGACCCGAAGCAATGCCAATAAATAGTCAATCAAGTCATCTAAATTATTGTACCTATATATTATCTGAGCGCAATGGGTTTATTATTCTATTGGACTTACCTACAGAAAATGTCAAATGTTCATTTAATGTTTCTTTCGTGCGCAATGACCGAAACAGCAATTTTTGGTGGTTTCCAACAATTTTGGCCACCAAAAACTCGAATTATTCTCCTGTTTTTGACAAGTTACCTTTTATCATTGATAGTGTCATTTAATTGTCTTGATTCACCTGTTAATACTACTTCTAGTGCTATACAAATTTAAGATGATTTCAGATAATTTCCTAGGTTTTTGACTCGTAAAAAATTAATTTTGGGAGCTGAGCCTTCGTTACCCACAATTCTTCACTCTTCAAGAACAACTTCATATTTGGTATCTCCCCTAAAAAACATGGAGAACGATACCTCACAAGCTCATGTTCAATAAAACCAGGTTTTAAAAAACCTTGAAAACCCCTATTTCTACATCCATAACACTCCTGGATGTATTCTAACAGGGCAGCCAATCTACAGAGCACAACTAGGGCCCAAATGTGCGCGAAAGGACGACGATTTTAGACAAAAATTTAAGGCTGAAAGTTTGTTGGAACCTCAATTCTTCGCTCGATGGTCAAAATCCACTTCATATTCGATCTCCTCGCCCTAACAAACATGGAATACCTCACAAGCTCATATTGCTAAAACACCAAAACAAACCTATTTTTACACACATTTTTCACCCGTAACGCCCTTGGGTTTATTCCGATCGGGCTGCAGTTTCGGGACACAACTAGGGCCCAAATGTGTGCGAAAGAACGACAATTTTAGACAAAAATTAAAGGTAAATATGGATGATAAGGCGTATTGACATTGCATTTTGGTTTATTATTCTGTGAATAATATCTATTTATTTGGAATCTACGCACCTTGAAACGTTTAAAAAAATGTTTGAGCGAATACATACATGCATTATTCACAGAATAATTTATAAACAAAACGATGAATCTACCTGGTACTGTAGGTCGGTACCAAGTGATTCCATAGGAACCTATTTTCTCCCAATTCAATTCCCCCATAATTCTGGTCATGTAGGTATGTGGTAGGTAGGTACCTACCAAGTGAAAGTGGTTAGCAACAGGCAAGATCTTACTGTGCACTTAGAGATCCGACACTTAGGTACGTGAAAATAAAGTTGATTTTGCTATTTCATCTGCAATATCACAGAAATACCCTACCCCAAATTCTGGGACACAAGAAAGGTTCTCATCACAGATATTACTATCAGCTCTAGTAGGTAGGTACCTACGTAGTATCAGCGGTCTGCAGATAATTAATGAGTTGTGTTAGAACCAAATGAAGTTTTCAACATAGTCGACCAATTTGGCAGACGTTTCATTCGGTTCTTGTGCAATTTAAGAAATGGAGAAAAATGGCAGCGTCCTTGCCTCAAAAATACGTTTCGGAAGATGTTCTAAAATGTCAGCTCAAACTGGTACAACTTATGTGACAACAAAATGTAACTTATACCTACTTAGACAAATTAAAAATGAAACCTCGATTTTTTTATCAGTTTCATCTCAACACTCAACACTCCCTCCAACTCCCACTCCAGGACTTGAGCTGAAAACTGACCAGACACAAACATGGCACATGCGCAGAGTATGTAGGTACAGGCCTGCCAGGCGCCCTTTTGGTTTATTATTTTCACTAATGAACCTTTGGAATCCAGTATGAAAAAAAAATTTAATCCTCCCCCAAAATTTGATGGTTTCCATTTCAAGACACGTAGAATCTGAAAATGCATTAAACATTTCTGTCCATACCTGCCTACTACCTACCGCACTTTCCTTAAGTAAACTTAACTGCCAATGCCAAGCTGGCACCAATCTCCTGTTCTGTGGCTCCAGTACTCAATTTAGGGCTTCCCTGGGCGGAGCAGGTATTGACCACTGAATACAGTGATATCTAAGCAGAAGGGGCATCTATACGGGTAAATAATAAACTGTTGTGTAATAATTTGCAAGCGTTTTTGTCTTGACACTGAATATTGTGAGCTACATAAATGTGTGTTTGTGGGGGGGGGGGGGGGGGGGAAATAGCCAAATCGACCATTCTCTCTTCGAACCACTTGAAAGAGAATATAATATCACTTTCAAGTGGTCAGGTTGGTAGGTAGAGTAAATGAAATTTCAGAGCAATTTTTCATTTTTTTTCCACCACTAGTATATGAACAGGCATGATAATATTATACACCTGTAACAAATGACAAGAAATACCTAGGTAGGTACCTATATATATTTGTATGATTTAACATTTTATGATAGGGTGGTTGATCATGATGAGGATAACAACTATTGGTTCCTTGACACTGTTGTATGCACAGAACACAATCATATATAGTGAATTGTGTTATGAGTTCTGTGGTAGTGCGGTTGTATATTGTGTGGTTGTGGTGGTGAATCAACTGGTTTTTAGGGATAAGCGATACTTATCGATATGAGTATGGTATCGATTATTTTTGGAATCGATAATCAGCGTTCGATACCAGTATCGGTATGGAAAAAAATCTCTGGTATCGGTAGGTATCGAAAGACCGTAGTTCCCCTGCTGCAGACTACGATTTTTGGGCTCCCCACAAGGAACTATAATGCGTGGGAAGAAATCCAGTCACCGTGTTGATGAATTGGCTGACTTATTAGCAACGAAACCAAGCTCCCTCAAGACCGACCCTGTTTTGGAGTGGGAGAGCATGAGGGCAATTTATCCACGGCTGTACTCTCTAGCCCGGCAAATGTTGATGCCTGTTGCATCATCAGTGCCCTCAGAAAGATTATTTTCGAAAACTGGGCAAATTCTTACTCAACAAAGAAACCGGCTGTCTCCTAAGAACCTCAACAGACTGCTCTTCCTGAGTGGAGTGGAGAAGGGAATGTGGGGGTTTTGAGATTGAGATTTTGTATAGATAATTACCATTTGTTCTTCTTACTTAATTATTAAAAAGTTAATTTCAGTATAATATGGGACTCATTGTTTTGTTGTCCAAAAGAGCCTAAATATGAGTATTTAAAGTAAAATAATGTGGTTATATTTTTAAAAAAGTAATTTTTTATTACCGGTATCGAGCCTCACTGACTTGGCGTGATTTGAATTTAAAAAAAAAAATCAGTCATGCAGCATGACTTAATGAGCGAATTTTCAAAGAAATATTCGAATTAATGGCTATGGTTTTGAATAAAGGAAAACTTCGGTCTAAAATTTGGTTTTCTATGTATATTCTCTTCGTATTTATTTTAATTTGTACGTTTTGTCCATCCTGATTCTACCGTTTGTTTATTACGTAATTGTACTAAGTGCTTATTTATTTGATCGCTGTGGGTAAATTCAAGGAGTTGTACTAATCGTTTGCCTCCCCCTTTTTTGCTTCGAACTCTCGTCTTCAATTAATACTTCTCACATTTTTCAATCTGACCACTCTAAGGGGGTGGGGGTAAGAGTTTAAAGATTATCCTAGTTTTGGGTAATTTTTGCGCACTTTAAATGATCTAATTTAAGAACGGATTTAGATATCTAAAATCCGATTTCACTATCGTGTTCAGCGTGCAAAAACCTTTAAAATGAGGGGTCACTTGTTAGAAAATAACATTTTGGGGATTTTTGGGTAATTTTTGCGCACTTTAAATGCTCTAATTTGAGAACGGATCAAGATATCTAAAATCCGATTCCACCATCGTGTTCAGCGTGCAAAAACCTTTAAAATGAGGGGTCACTTGTTGGAAAATAACATTTTGGGGATTTTTGGGTAATTTTTGCGCACTTTAAATGCTCTAATTTGAGAACGGATCAAGATATCTAAAATCCGATTCCACCATCGTGTTCAGCGTGCAAAAACCTTTAAAATGAGGGGTCACTTGTTAGAAAATAACATTTTGGGGATTTTTGGGTAATTTTTGCGCACTTTAAATGCTCTAATTTGAGAACGGATCAAGATATCTAAAATCCGATTCCACCATCGTGTTCAGCGTGCAAAAACCTTTAAAATGAGGGGTCACTTGTTGGAAAATAACATTTTGGGGATTTTTGGGTAATTTTTGCGCACTTTAAATGCTCTAATTTGAGAACGGATCAAGATATCTAAAATCCGATTCCACCATCGTGTCCAGCGTGCAAAAACCTTTAAAATGAGGGGTCACTTGTTAGAAAATAACATTTTGGGGATTTTTAGGTAATTTTTGCGCACTTTAAATGCTCTAATTTGAGAACGGATCAAGATATCTAAAATCCGATTCCACCATCGTGTTCAGCGTGCAAAAACCTTTAAAATGAGGGGTCACTTGTTGGAAAATAACATTTTGGGGATTTTTGGGTAATTTTTGCGCACTTTAAATGCGCCAAAACCCTCCTTAGAGTAGGCCAATTTCGCCCATCTTCGAACTTAGCCTTTCGATTTCCAAGATAGATTTTTTGTGCAAATTTGAGCTGTTTATCTCAATTCTATCGAGAGTTATCGTCTGGAGTGACACATATATAAATAAATATATATATATATACATATAAAAAAGTGTTAAATTTCAGGAATCGTTTTAGAATGGTCTGAAACGGATTTCTATGAAGAAAATTTCCAAAAATTTATATTATTTAAATTTCGAAGCCATTGCAATAGCTTCATTTTCTTTGAAAATTCGCTAAAAACCGGTATCGTTACTCGATATTTGAAAGTATCGATACTTTAGGACTGATACCAAGCCTGTATCGATACTTGCTAAATGAGTATGGTATCGATAATAGTATCGATACCATGCCTGGTATCGCTTATCACTACGGTTTTGTGGGCACGATAAAAACATCGATGTCTGAGTAAAAACATCGATGACTAAAAAACATCGAAAGGAAAACATCGGTCGATACATCGATACCCATCCCTGAAAACCGAAAATTAGTTCTCCGTTCTCCGATCTCCGCCGCATCTCCATCTTCGAATACCAATACCAAGTACCTGCTAATAATTATACCTAATAGCAAGTAGCAACAACAAATGAGTGACAACGAAGATTAACAATGGCTTGTGATGAATGAAGCTGTGTTGAGTCCTGTTAAGAGCTGATTTCATTTTTTTCTTAAGTTCTTATTTTTTTATTATCAACCAAGAACTTCGCCGTGAATTACAATAATTATAGTAGGAAAGGTTCATTATTAGGTAAGTAAACAAAATCCGCCACTGTCCTCGGCACAGAACGTCCTCGGTGTGAAGGAAGAAGGAACTGCTATGAAAGCTCCACACAATTCATTATCCAACGAAGCCCCTCATCAGCAAGGTATAATATTATTAATCTCTACCTACTATTTATATTTTTACACCCAAGTATATAATAGTGCATGTTCCTATTAATTTCTATGGAGCCCCAAACTAGTTGCTAACTAGTTTTTCTACCAGAAGCCCCATTCTAGTTGCTTGTTAGGTTCCCTGTCTAATAATTTACTAGTTTGCGTTTTTCCTCATTTCTGGGGCTATTTTATGTCGTGATTCGGAGTAATAATGCCAGTTTGTTGTGTTTACGGATGCAAATGAAGGTCGTGATGGGGGTTACCCATGGGTCTGAAAAATTTAGGTTCTTTTAATGGAAGTACCTACTAGCTGTCATCCTGAGAATTTCTTTCGGCAAGGGACAAAGGGACGAAGTGAGGTAAGATGGTTGCGGGACCTTTATCCTGATCATCCACTGTAGTTGTTGGTCATGTACTTAACCCAAAAGCCCCCCACCTCTGGGCTACCAACCTCACTTTGACTGACTCTGCTCCAAGCTGCCCAATCCATTTTCCTCTCACTAGTCACTACCCTTAAGGCCGGTTTAGACGGCGCGCACCCACTCGCGCACCAGCCTCACTTCCGGTCCCTCGCGCAATGTAAACACCTCCCTCCCCTCGAGGCCACTCACAGTGAGGCCAACTCGGGGTGAGCCGTCGTCTGTCGGTTTTTGGTCGCGCATCAAAGGACACTCCGGTCTCTAACCTCGCGCCCTGCGAGTGAATGCGTGTCGTCTAAACAGTGAGGCGAGGATGAGTTTATTGCCGGGCGAGTTGAAGTCGAGTGGGAAGTGAGGCTGGTGCGCGAGTGGGTGCGCGCCGTCTAAACCCGCCTTTATGCTGTAGTTAGTAGCCCCGTCTCACACCACCCCTCCAGACTGTGTGGGAGATAGTGGCAGAGTGGGGGATGGGCGGCTGGCAGAAAGAGTAAGGCTAGCTTCACACTTGCGAGGTTTCACGCGGCGCGGTTCAGATTCGGTCGATTTAGCGCGGTCGCCTGATATGTGTGAACCGAGAAACCTCGCCGAACCTCTCCCGTGTACGAACCGAAGAGGCGCCGGATTACGCCGCTCGCCCCCCCCCCCCCCCCCCCCCGAGCCGCGGCGGCATGAAGAGGTTCATAGAAGGCTCCTACACGGGTCGAGGGTCCACAAAGTCAAGCTAGCGTCCACACTTGCGAGGTTCAGTTTCGGTTCATTCGATGGTCGGTTGGTGCTTCGTCTCCCTGCATTTGTCTTCATTCTCTCTCAACTCCTCGAACAGTGTATAAAATGCACCACACTTCCGTGTTCTTATCAAAATAGGATGGACCCAGTGGGCCCTAGTCAACCTTTTGGTTTATTATTCTGTGAATAATACACCTACCTATGTATTCGCTCAGCAAAAAATTTTTATAACACCCCCTCAAACTTTTTTCTTTTCCGTTTCAAGGTGCGTAGATTCCAAAAATGCAATGTCCGTCCGCCGTACGCCGTCCGCCGTATGCCGTACGCCGTATCACGTGTACAGGCTTCATTTTAGATCTAAAAAAGTCGTTCTTTCGCACACATGCTCCATTTGGGCCCTAGTTGTGTCCCGAAACTTTTCAGCCCGATCGGAATATACCCAGGGGTGTTATGAGTGAAAATGTGTGTAAAAATAGGTACTTTTTGCGTTTTAGCAACATGTTAGTAAAATGAGCTTTTGAGGTATCGTTTTCCATGTTTTTGTGGACGAGAATACCGAATATGAAGTCTATTTTGACCAAAGAGTGGAAAATTGACTTCTACCAAATGTTCAGCTCCAGAAATTGATTTTTTATGAGTGAAAAACCTGGGAAATCGTCTGGAATCACCATCAGTTTGTATAATAACACTGGAAAAAGTGTCAACACGTGGATCAAGGCGATTAACTGGCACTACCAATGATCAAAGATAGTTAAAAAAAAAGAAAAAAGGAGCATACCTAATTTGTGTTTTAGGGGCCAAAATTAATGGAAACTATCAGAAACTATTTCGATTATTGCGCATGAAAGAAACAATAAATGAACAGTCAAAATTTCTGTAGGTATGTCCAAAAGTCCAAAAGAATAATAAACCCATGTGACAAGGACTTAGCAGCGTTTTTTTTTTTTATCCGTCTGTAGAGGAACAGCATCGCAATAGCACGTCTTCTGTCCATGGTGAAACTGTAGGTAACTGGTTGATTCTACCGACTGTAAACCTCTTATGAATCTCGGAAATGTGAACGGGAACTGGGTTTTCGAGGCGGCTGCCGAAACCTCACCGAATCCGCACCGCGCCGGTTGAAACCTCGCAAGTGTGAAGCTAGCCTAAGGAGGGGTGGGGACCAGACTTCCTCGGCCAACATAGTGTAATGATTATAATGGAACAATTTTATTTAAAAAAAAGAAACATCCTGCAAAACCGCTAGGTACCTATTGCTTAATTCATCACCTTGTACTTTTACAGCGTGTCATTGATGATTTATCAGCCCGTACATAAGGAGCTTCAAAGCGGCACATTGATAGTTAGCAGAGTTGTAATTATTCTGATGGTTCAGCTGATATCACCATGAACGTTATGAGGCCGCATCTGACTCAAAGTCGTGGAAAAGCAAGGAGAGGAAGGAAGACTCACCAGGATCTGAAAATATTCCAGACAAGTAAGACCTACCTGCCTACCCACCAACAGAGCATAATGGGATATTTCTGTGTGTAGCAATTTTTTTATTTTTGATCTCAGAATCGGATTTAGCACCCCCCACTGCCGATTTTCATTTCAAAACTCTGTGTAGCTTCTGCAGCAAGTGGATAGAAAAAAACGAAATAACGTCATAATGGATGTCGCTGAGGGCTCCCCCTAGGGTGGATGCGGGGGTGAGGGCCTTTAACTATGACGCTGTTTCGCTTTCTTGGTTTTGTTGTGGGCAGACAACACTGTGGCTCGTAAGGAGAAGACGACCCGGAAGGCGACGTCACCCGGCTGATAAGCGACGTGGAAGGAAAGGAAGAGGAGGGGGACGGACCCGTGTCGCGGTTCTGTAGGCTGTGTGCGTGGAGCTATCCTTGTGTGAGCAATACACCGTAGAAAGACCACTACCTGTTTTTTTCCTAAATTACCTATTAGTTTCTTTAAATTATTCCTTGAGTAGGAACGGTAGTTCTCGAAGAGAACACCACAGTTGGCGCAGTCCTCGGCTCGGATCTACTGTAGAGAAAGTTGAAAATCTGCTTCGCAACTTGCTCGTAAGTACCTCCATACCCTCATTCAAAACTTACTCAAATAACTTACTTGCGTAAGTACTTCCTTCACTTACCTAGCGTTTCGTTGGTCCCTAGTTACGATTGACTTTCTTTCTTTTTTTTTCTTGCTTCCTTTCCTTCTCTGCCGGTCTTTCTTGTATCATTATAACAAGGAGGAAAACGTGCCTCTCACAACCCATTTTTTTTTAGTTCCCCCTGTTATTATTTCTTTTTCTGTCCGGCCTTTCCTTGTTTCTTCCTTCTTTCCGAAGCGTCTATTTCCCCTCTTTTCTATTAATTTTTGCACGACCTCTTTCTGCGGTGTTATTTCTGCGACCGCATTACTGGTAGGTTACATCGCAACAGGTTCCCACGTCACGTGTGAAGATAAGATAGCTGCCTTCTTCTTCTTCTTCACCTTCCACATTTCATGTCCTCCACGTTCTCGATATTGGTTGTTGGTTGATTGTGGTGGAGTTAGTTGGAGTGGAGAGTTTTTTATAACAACAGAACATTTTGCCTTTTGTTAGTGTGTCATTCATAGCACTTCGCCATTCGTCCCTGCAACCTCTCCGGTCTAACAGAGGTTTTTGACAAGCGTGCCTGCCTTATTGCACACCTGTGGTATAGGTAGGTAACCACCTTCTTCATTTCTTTTGGGAGTAGGTAGGTACTTGCTGTTATCTCGGTTGTTCCCTGACTACTACCTTACCTTCAAAAGTTTTTCTCCAAATTCGAATTCATTATATGCCATTTGTTTTTCCCGTTTTTTTTCCTAATTAAATAATAGTTACCTAACTACATCTCAGAACAGTACTAATCCATAGGGAAGAAGTAGGGAGCTCCTCTGACCAGTATTTTCAGGGGTTTTTATACCTTTGCACATTTCTTTCGCCCTTCCATCATGGAGGAGGAAAGTAGGGATGAGCAAGTGGCACCCAAGCACACTGGTGGATCTAGTCGGACCGGTAAAAAGGGCACAGCAGCACTGTTGGATGCCTTTGGGGCAATGATGGGAGTGAATCAGAGTCCTAAAAGTAACCTTGCTAGTCACCGGTTGCAGCAGCCAAGTACTCCTCCACCTCCACCTCCACCCGGCTACCAGCCTCTGCCTGGGCAGGAAGGTGGGGGTCAGCTATCGCGGCTGCCCCCCCAGGCCACCAACTTCCATCAGGGTGTCGACCGGGAGGGAGTTTTCTCGACTCCGCGGCCTGATAGGGTAGACCCCTTGGTTTATGCTGGTCTCTCTGGGATTTTGCAGACGCCTCCGGATGTTGAAGCTGCCAGTTCTGCCACTCCCTTCCAGCCCAGCCAGCCTGCTGATGCCAGTGGTTGTGGTCCGGCTTGTGGTGATAGTGTCATGATGGCGGTGCATGACATGCAGCGGAGGATGGTGGCCGTCCTTAAACTAATGGGTACCATCCAGTCCAATCAGGGGTATCTGAGGGAGGAGATCGCGGCTCTGCGGGAGGAAGTCCGGTCCAGTCAGGGATCTCTTAGGGAGGAGGTCGTAGCTATGCATGAGGAGGTCCAGTCCAACCATCGCATCACCACTCGGACACTAGACTTCTTTTCTGATGCTGTGACTGGCGTGTCTAGCCGTGTTCAAGCTTTGTCAGCCGAAATTAAGGAGATCCGAGAGGTGATGGGTGCTGATGAGGAGGATGATGCCAGCCTGCCTCCCCCCGCACCTCCCAGTCATTCATTCCCAGGCACTTCCGCACCCAACAATCTCTTTGCACATGAGGCTGGCAGACATCCTGACCCCTGTGCAGCACCCCCTGAGGACAGGGGACCCACACCTACGGTGCTGGGTGCACATGAGGGGGGTAGGGGGCAAAGCACCCCAGCTGCTAGAAGTAGGAGGGTCACATTTGGGGAGGACGTATTCCCATCCAGCTATACAGCTAGTGGGTCCTCTGTGCCTTCAGCACGTCAAGGTCTTGGGCAAGTTCCTGGGCCTGGCCATGTCCCATCAGCTCAACCAACTACTTCATACCACCATCCACAAGCCGCATATTATGGGCTCCCGGTGGGTGATGCTGCACGCATGTATGGGCCAGCTAGTCAATCCCTGACCCAGCTTCCAAACCCTCCGATGCCGCATTCCATATTCTTCTCTGGTGACTCTCTCATTAGAGATTCCACTGGTGTACCAAGGGGCATGGATTATCTCTCAAAGCTGGCTAACCAGCTAGTCCCAGCCTATTCAGGTGAAACTGGAAGCAACCTAGATGACTTCATGTCGCGGTTGCAGTACCTGATGGGCCTGTGCGTGGCACCAGAACATCTGTGGGTCTATATAGCGAAGGGGCGGCTTACGGGTCCTGCTAGGGCCCTGGTCTGTAAGGAGCTTCAGCCCGCACAAACTGCCACACTGGAAACCTTTGAGAGGGAACTGCGGCGGAGATTTGAGGGCTTCCACACTAGTGCCTACTACCTAGAGCTAGTCACAAAGGCTACCATCAAGCCAGGGGAAGCAGTGGAAGCATTTGGTAGCAGGATCCGAGAGCTCCTGGCTAAGGCTTGGGGTCCTAACCATCCCTTAATCGACCAACATGGAAAGGACTGCTTTGCCAAGGGGTTACCCCAGGAGCAGGCCCGATACGTCCTCCAGGCACGACCTGCGACTCTGGCGGAGGCTATAAATAAAGCAGTGGCGTATCGGGAGGTCGAGTTCCTCTTAGGGGCTGATTCTTCACGAGGGAAATCAGAACCCTGCAGTGCTACTGCCCCTACCGTCCCTGCAGTCCACGCATTAGCCATGACCGTGGAAAGGGATGCCCCTCCAGGCCAAGGTGCGACCAAACAGCAAACCCCTCTCAAAGCTGCGACACCACCTCCTGATGGTGCACAGAAGGGGAAAGGTTGGCCAAAGAAGAAGCCCAGGCCTAGGTACTGCCCGTTCTGTAACACAAACCAGCACTGGCCTTCAGAATGTGAGTACCGACACGATGGCCCTAAGGCAGGCCAAGCTCCCCCAATCCACCGAGCGCAAGGTAGTTCGACTAGCCACTCTACAGGTGCCAGAGCGGGTTCACAAGCCCCAAACGCCAAAGGCGGGCAGAACCCGCCACAAGCATAGGGAGTGATCTCCCTCCAGAGCGGCGTGTGGTCCACGTGACAATGGGTGGGGAGCCACTGTTTACTGTTAGTGGGAAGGTAGGTTCACAGCATGGAACCATCATCGTGGACACGGGGTCTCAAATCACTCTGGTGGACCCCACAATTTGCACTGGTCCACTGGAGCCTCTCAATGTGACCATACTGGGAATTGGCGACTCGCCAATCGAGCCCCTAGGGTCTACCACCGTACAGGTGGAACTAGACGGGGAACAACCATTCTCAGTTAGAGCAGCTGTATGTAGCCTGAACCGCCCTGCTCTTCTCTTATTGGGATGTGATGTCCTAAAGGAGAGAGGGGCTATACTCAATGTTCGGGCCCAGACTGTCACATGGGATTACAAGGAGGCAGATGAGCAGTCCTCTGACCCCCAGGAAGAAACGCGCGCAACTTCCACACTTCCAGGGGGAAAGATTGGTGCTATACTGAGCACAGAGGTCAAAATACCCCCAAGTTCGCTTGCTCTTATCTGTCTGCAGCCCTGTCCACGACCAGACGACCATTGCACGTCCCCTTCTCATGACAGATCCCCACCACTGGCAACAGTTTTCACCCCACACTCCACAAATTGTGAAGGCCTGTTGCTGGCGAGAACTGTTTGCAATAGCCTAAACCCTCTTGCTCTTGCCTTCAACCCCTCCAAGGTGGAGGTGGTGCTTCATGCAAACTCAACTTTGGGAGAGCTTGAGGACTTGGACCACACAGCCACTGAAGCCACCTGGAACAGCCTCACTTGTTCCATGGCTACTGTCCCTGAGGGTGAACGTACGGAGCTCGAGACTGCGGCATGTGCTAGGATATCTGCTTTAAAGGAAGCAGCGGCAGCAAAAGTACAGCACTTGCCTGCCGGTGACAGAGACTCCATTCTCAGTACTCTGATGGAGTACCATGCCATCTTTAGCTTTGAAGGGCATGAAATCCTCGGTTGCACAGACTTAGTAACCCATTCCATCAACACAGGGACAAGCCCTCCAATGAGAGCACGCCCCTACAGGGTGGCTCATGCCCAGAAACCCATCCTTCATCAGCTAGTGAAGGAGCAACTAGAACAGGGTGTGATCAAAGAGTCGGCCAGCGCTTGGTCCTCACCTACTGTTCTAGTCCCAAAAAAATCTGGGTCCGGCCTTCTTTGGAGAATGTGTGTTGATTATCGCCGGCTCAATACCGTTACAGAGCCGTCATTTTATCCCCTCCCTAGAATTGATGAATATCTTGATAAGCTGGGTGGATCAAAGTTCTTCACCACCCTTGATCTCAAGAGCGGATACTACCAAGTTACCATGGCTCCTGAGGATGCGGCAAAAACTGCTTTTGTGACTGATGAGGGTTGCTACGAGTACACCAGGCTTCCTTTTGGGTTGCAAGGGGCTCCCGCAACCTTCCAACGCCTGGCCATGATGCTAATCAAGCAACTTGGTTCACTGCATGCTCTGGCCTTCCTAGACGACCTGATCCTCTTCCATCCAGACTTACAGTCACACAGACAGGATCTTCGTCAAATGTTCAGTGTCTTGCAAACTGCCGGCCTCACCCTCCAGCTCTCAAAGTGCCATTTTGCACAATCCGAGGTACGCTACCTTGGGCATACCGTCTCGAGAGAAGGCATCAGGCCCGACGACAGGAAACTTCGTGCGGTAGCTGAATTTCAACAGCCCAGCGGCCTCAAGCAACTCCGATCATTCCTGGGGTTGTGCTCGTACTACCGCAGATTTGTGGAGAACTTCTCCAAAATAGCGAAGCCACTGAGCGATCTCTCAAAGAAGGAGGCAGAGTTCATTTGGACTCCCCAGTGTGAGGAAGCCTTCCACACACTCAAATCGAAGCTCATTTCACCCCCAATCCTTGCTTATCCTGACTTTTCCAAGCCATTCATTCTGGCAACAGATGGTAGCAAGGAGGGGCTGGGATGTGTGCTGTCCCAGGTGGTGGATGGTGTAGAACATCCAGTGGCCTACGCCTCCCGCCGGACAAGCCATGCAGAGGAACGCTCATACTGTGCGACGGACCTAGAGCTGGCTGCCCTGATCTATGGAATAGACCAATTCCGGCATTACCTCTGGGGCGTTGAGTTCACTGTCATAACTGATCATTCTGCCCTCCGGTATCTCAACACCCATAGAGATTTGAACTCCAGGCTTACGCGGTGGGCATTAAAGCTCAGCGAGTTCCGCTTTACCATCCAGCACAAGGCGGGAACTGCACATGGTAATGCAGATGCACTGTCTCGGTGCTATATTTGCTTCATAGCCGAAGCACAGCATTGGCCCACTCTCCAAGTAGACGAACTCAAGGAGAAACAAAGCACAGACGAAGACCTCAAAGCCCTTCTGGGTAGCTCAGACCTGTTCAGGGTGTCTTCTAATGGACTTTTGTGCAGGGTTACACCTTCAGGGTGGAAAATAGTACTCCCTACATCTTTGAGACAGCGTGTCCTTCAACTACACCATGACCTCCCCCAATCTGGCCATGGTGGTACTCAGAGTACCCTGAACAGGGTCAAGCAAGCCTACTGGTGGCCTGGATTACGTCGGGATGTGAGCAACTATGTAAAATCCTGCCACTCCTGTGCGCAGAGGAAGCACTATGGGCGGAAGGTGGCACCACTAGGAGAGCTCTCCGAGCCTTCCACTTGTTTTGACCAGCTAAGCACTGACATAGTGGGTCCTCTACCTCTCACCCTAAGAGGCCACAAATATATTCTAAGTGTGCTAGATCAGTTCTCACGGCATGTGGAATTCTACCCTCTCACTTGCCAGTCCTCTGAAGCAGTTGCTCAAGCCCTCCTTCAACACTTCGGGCGTTATGGTGCCCCAAAGCAGCTACTATCCGATCAAGGAGCTGATTTCACATCTGAGCTCATCCGACATTTCTGCCAATTCTTCAAGGTCAGTCGTGTTTGTACCACAGCCTACCATCCAATGTCCAACGGAAGGGTGGAGCGGATTCATCGGACAATGGCAGATATTCTGTCCCACTATGTCAACAACGCCCAGAACAACTGGGATGAGTGCCTGCCCCTTGTTCAAATGGTCATCAATTCTAGCATACACACTGCCACCAAGTTCTCCCCATATGAAGTGGTTTATGGAAGGGTTATGAGACTCCCAGCCCCATCTGATATGGACCTGGGGGAGGATGTGGAACCCTATGTAAACCATGTGGAGCAACTGCGAACCACCTTGGAGAACCTATGGCAGAAAGTCAGTGTAGCACAACAGACAGCTATAAAAAAACAGGTAGTGGTCTTTCTACGGTGTATTGCTCACACAAGGATAGCTCCACGCACACAGCCTACAGAACCGCGACACGGGTCCGTCCCCCTCCTCTTCCTTTCCTTCCACGTCGCTTATCAGCCGGGTGACGTCGCCTTCCGGGTCGTCTTCTCCTTACGAGCCACAGTGTTGTCTGCCCACAACAGTTTATCGTCCACTTCGGATCATCAGATACCACATATAGCAACTTTTCGGAAAGCACTCACTGAGATATTTCATTTTTTTTTAAATAAAAGAAAACAGGTGAAAATGCCCATTGGTAGGTAAAGCAAACAGCCATTTCAGGCTGGGGATCTATGTCCCTTCAAGAGGATCAGAATTTGATACGATCATTCCGCTCATTGCTACATATTGCCTCCACGCCCTAGGTTGAGACAAAGGGCGTTGAGATTCGAACCAACAGACTGCTGTCACCATCCTAATCCCCAACCACCAACATAGATGGGTAGATAGGTATATTTCATGGCCATATCACAGTCGTCAAAAATATTATGTACAGAACAAAAACTTACATATGGGCACTTAATTAGACGCCTTTATGGACCAATTCCAACTCCAGTACACAACGCCTCAAGGAATGATACTGAGAAAATACTCTGTGTGAAATTGTCGACTGGATCAACCAATTTTCCTCATTTGTACATGTAACAGGAGTGTTAACGTACTTGGCCGTGGCTTATGTTAGTAATAAATATGTAGGTACCTAGGTACGTCAGTCACCACTTCCCCATTCTTTGTTCGCACTTGGCCCTGCACGGCCTGTTAAATGAGCAGCTCAAGCTCCTCAGTTGATATGGGCCAACCTATTCCAGAAAAACTCTACCCATTGTGAACAAAAGTTGGTGATCTGGATCCTTTTACTGGAAGCATTAATCCAAGGTGCATGCTTAATTTCTTACTGCAAAAGGTTTCGAACTTGTGACGGTGGGCAGTTCTCGAGTTGTTTGTGCTTCCAGTGAAGATGGGGGTGGTCAGGCTGAAACCTAATCGCTATCCCTTCTTAACTGGTGATTACATCGCTGGTCTAGGAGGGTGACTCTCCAGGGTCCACCATCACTACGTACACACTGTCACAAACTTAACTCTTTCTTCTTTGAATAACTACAACTAAATGCATCAATGCATGCCCATGAGTTAAATAAATTCAATTCACAATTTGCAGTGGGCACTTTTCGTGGGTTACATGTTCCCTTTTTTTGGCCAAATTCATGTTGGTAGCTATAAGCAGTAAACGAGTGTGAAATTTGAATTTCTGAGTTCCCGCTAGAAATGACATATGAGTTAAATCGCCGAGCAGTTCAACTCAAATCCCGCTTGGAGCGCTGATGTATTACTTTAAACTATGTGTAGACCCCAATGGGTGAATGGATGGAACCGCAAATTTATAAATAAATTTAAAAGACACGTCCTCAAAATCAAACCGAGGGGAGGGTCACGAAAATTCACATCAAAGGTTCTTGAAGATTGCCAAGAAGGGTTGCCACTTCTAATGTTGGGTTGTTGGCAGCCGACCAGTTGTCAATAGACCAGTTACATAATTTCTTGCCACATTTTTACTTTCAACCACTCTTGTGGTGGATGCATAGGTGAGGGGCGAGGTAGGTGTATGAGCCTGATGCCCCGGTTATTACCTAGAAGGTATCCACCACTGGAAGTGTCAGGAGGACCTAGCACCCCCGGTTAATACCCCTCGGATAATCTGCCAATGGGCATCCACCACTTAAGGTTAATGCCCAGAGGGATCCACCACTGGAGGCGCTAGGAGGAGTTGGTGCCCGGTTTGGTTATAGCTGGTAGGCTACCACCATGCCCGGGATCTTTTAGATGAGGAGAGCGAGAGGAGGAGCAAGGAGAGTGAGTAGTCAGCGACTAGAGGAAGCGTAGAATGAGCTGGAAGGCGAAGGGGTCGAGTTTTTATATCCCCTGGGGCTATCTCCCTCCATCCTCCATACTGGTGGAGGATGGTGGGGATCCCCACCAGGTTCCCCGGGTCTCCTGCGTCTGCCGTCCCATTTCTAGGTTTATTTGTGAGATCTTAATAATAAGGAGTGATGTTCTGGGAGGACATCACGACAACTCTCATTTAAAAAATATCGCTTATTTTTGAAAACAGACTTCAACTACCATTTTACCATAAACATTTTTCAACGAAAATTCCCCACTGAATTTGTTCAATACAAATTGCAGGTTTTATGGAAGTCATAAAAATCAGTTGCCAGTATATGTGTTTTTTCCAGTGTATGTTAATTTAAATCCTTCTGTTTTATTAATTTATCTTCTAAAGATATTTTTTACTTCTACTGATTTTCCACTACCTATAGTAAGGTCTGGGACAAAAAACATATTGCAACCTGGATATGGTGGGAGTATCTCAAGTGGACAGGTCATTGGCAGCTCATCCCTAAGCAGGCTTCAAGGGTCCAACCAAAGGAGTTGCACCCTCTCCACCAGTGAAGCACAGTCAGTAGCCAGGATCCTGAGGAGCAGCGCAGATGGAACACCAGATGATGAAACCAGTTGGACAACAAACAAATATGGAAGCTCTGCAGAATATCAAGCACACCAAACCTCAGAAATCGACCCAGTTTTTCAGGCCAGCTCAGGAGATGCTGAACCGCCTGTCAGCGAATGTTTGAATAACATCTTGCACAACCCAAATTGGAGCGACAACAGAAACGAGGTTAACTGTGAAGAGGAAATGCCATTTCTGCCCATGGGCGGTGTAAGTACCTGCTGTTCGTTGTGTAAAGAGATGGTATTTGTTAGATAAGATGTGAATTTGTTAACCTTAAAACACTTGACACATTGTGGCGCACCTTAGCCAAAGTGTCTCAGCATGCTTGTCATAGCATGTGCCTCATTCTTCAGCTCTAAATTCAAACGCTAAATATTTGAAACGTTACGACTTCACCACTAGGTAGCGTTAGCAAGGGGAAGATGTGCATATTATTCAACATAATGCAGCGGAGACAGCTTATTCGGGAATAGTTCCGTTAGTTCCTACCTATTTTGGATGTTTCCGTTATTCCTTCAACGAGGCACAGCAACAACTGCTCTTGAAAAGTTACAATCATACAGCCTGCATGACTATATGACTGAATTTTCAAAGTGCTTACCATGCTAAAACATTTTTGGTGATTTTCAACAAGTTTCACTAATTAAAAGCTATGGGTAATTCTCATGGGTCGGAAATTGATCGATATGATTTAGAATTCTACTAGCAAATTTACCCGCCCTAAGGGCATAGAAAGCAATCAAAATTAAATTAACCGGAGGGAAAACCTTCAGTTTACAAAAACAATTGGCCTGTCTGTCAAATAATTTTGCCAAGGCGCCTTTGCTAGAGATGGCCGCTTCACAAAGAAATAGGAAATCGGGAAAGGATACGACCGACTATAAACCTTCCCTAGGAAACTCGGAGCACTTCGCGAAAAACCTCATAAAAATCCGTCAAGCCGTTTTTCCGTGATTCAAACAGAATCATCAATTTATAGTATCGAATAAGGCATTCACCACTGATGGACAAAATGAATGGGTTTGTGGAAGTATCGATTTTTCACCTGGTTTTCCACGTGTTGTAAGTGCTGTCAGTGAAGAGGTAGATGGGTGTTTCCAAAACTGTGTTGCAACAAGACCTCATACCTCTGGGATTTCCTCGGAAAATAGGAGAAAAACGTTGGCTGCTTTTCTATGTTGATTTCAGTACATACTTACCTATCTCAGATAATGGCATTTTTGTAATTACAGATAGCTCCAAACCACGAGGAAGGTGCCTTCTTCTCCATGGAGCATGTCCTTCAAAACTACTGCGCTCCTGGTGACCTTGGCGAAGAGCCTGGTGGGGCTGTTGATGATGTTTCATGCTTGCAACTCCCGACTAACAACGATGACTACAACGGCTTCTTCAAAACACCAATGCTCCCGTCTAAAGGCAATAGTAGCAACAGCCCTGATAACGACTACGAATTGATTTTTGAGACACCTATGAGAGTGAGGGAGCTTCCGAGACTGTCCACTCCATTATATTCCTCTAAAATCAGGCAAGTCCTACAGATTTGAAATCCATCTTTTTGATCCATTGTGAATAAATGTACAACAGGTAAAATATAAATTATCGCTTAACATGGTGTTATATTATGGTTTAACATGGATAACAACCGTGTTGCTTGTATTATCCTGAAAGGAAATGTTGTCTAAAAGTTCATTTCAACTGAAATTTAGTTTGAGAGAAGAGCCTTGAAACAATGAAAATGCTTGAAAATAAAGAATATTTGTAGTAGGTACCTAAGAAGTTTTCCGTGTTGAGGCCTGGACACACATATCTGCACCGTGCCTGCACCGAGCCCTCTCCACATCATGGCCGAGTGTCGGTGATGAAGGTGGCGCATACGGTTCCGGCTTTCAGCTCAGTATTCATTTGCCCTCCAAGACGTAGATATGTTCAGGAATTTTTCGAACAGTGATTTAGATATTTTGGCACTCGCATACAGGAAGAAGACGAGGATTAGAGACAAACTCGTCCCGAAAGAAGAATGTGGGTTCAGTGCTAGGAAGAAAAGATGTGTTAAAGGGGGATTTGTCTCGCTGCTGCCTCATCTGATGTGCCATGAGACGAAGTTTTTGTGAATATTTTAGAATGTCGATGTACACATTCAACCAACTGGTACTGAAATTACATGAGAAAATGAGGAAAGAAGATCCTGATCTGCAACTGTCTGCATAAAACTAAACTGAACTAGTCAGATGCGGTATGGACACGGAAAGGAGGTGACTAAAGCGGCGTAAGCACTTGCAACATTCGGCTGCTCCGCTCCGCTCCTCTGCCAGGTTGGGGGCGGCAAAACTTCAAAGGAATGAGGATCGGAGGAGCGGAGCGCAGTCCGTTGGCGGTTTTTCCCCGCGCATCAAAGAAATGTTCGGAGCGGGGTGAGCCTAGTGTGGACGGAGTCTAGATGCACCGTCCCGCTCCATTTCCGTGAATCGTCGTTGTGCAGTTCTTTGAATTCCTCTTCCCTGCCCGTCGTCCCCCTTCTCGATGTTCGTTCTGTAGATTTTCATTATTTTATCATTTTGCGTTTGCTGTCAAGATGGAGTGGTCCAAGGAGGAAACTCGAGTTTATCGAACATTTTAAGGCAAGAGGTGCGTTGTGGGACCCGAAACACCCCCAATATTTTATCCACCAACGCGGTTTTCTCTTCTTTTTTTTCAAAATAGCATCCATTACAATGTACGCAGCTGCGGCCACTTGCTGTTGAGATGCCATGACTGAGGAGCGCTCGATTCTCCCGATCGCCCTCCCATGGCACGGAGCGAGGTTCGGAGCGCTGCGATGTTCGATGAAAAGTTTGTTGAACTGTTCAGAGCGGAGGAGCGGGAGCGGCCGAATGTTGCAAGTGCGTGCGCGGCTTAAGAGGTGTTGCTCACGGAAAAGTGAGGACTTCCTGGTAAACTTCCTTTGCATAACTTTCCATCCGAGTGTTGTCCAACACACAGACATGATGCGATGTGGACAAGGTGGGGATATGTGTGTCCCGGCCTTTATACTATTTTTCCAACTATATAATGTACCTATCTGTATTTTCCTTTACACAATTTAAATATATTAATTTCAGTTCGGAATTTTCACTCACTAATTCCAAAACCAATCCTTCCTGTGGGAAAGCGAAAACAACCAGGTCAACTGCTGCAACCTCTTCATCTTTTGATTCTGCTGTTATTGTTGGTACATGAGCTCTATTCAACGTTTTTCATTTCATCATATCAACGTTGTACTTTATAAATAAGTTGCAAGATGCAGAGTTACCTACTGTACTTGAAGGAAGTAATGATATACCAGCAATAATTAGCCACCCTTTGGGAGTTGTGTTGGCTACCAGCTACAGTAAGGTATGTAGATAACAATATTTACATGGATGACACGGGGGTGCATGATAGAGCTTACCCATAACACAGCACTTAACACAAGTGCTGACCTATGGTTA
Organism: Leptopterna dolabrata; assembly: GCA_954871275.1. Lineage (NCBI taxonomy): Eukaryota > Metazoa > Arthropoda > Insecta > Hemiptera > Miridae > Leptopterna > Leptopterna dolabrata. The sequence continues at coordinate 35,516,288 of OX940982.1, read as the reverse complement.
GTCGATCAAGAAGGCTGTGGTTTTCAAGGGTAATTGTACAACCCACTGCCTACACTTCATCTACGGTACAATACGAAAGAGTTCTGTACATGAGCAGCTGCTTTATAAGATACAATCGACTTATCTGTCCAAATGTATCCACTACGAACTTCATTATACGATAAGCATCTCAACCTGAACATCAAAGAATAACTGTTTTGATGATGAATGGGGAGAGAGCAGAAAACACTCGTAGCATATTGCAACCACCATCGTAAGCACAGTCATGTAGGAAGGAACAACATGATAGCAGAACAAACTACACAGACGTACTGTTAAAAGTTTATCACAGTCTCATGGTCTCACAAATGATGTGGCTGGTTTGAGTGCTGCTGTGGAAAACCAGTAGTCGTCTCAACATCCTTTGTGTTTGTTGCAGTCACTTTGATCCTATTTTGAATATGTCTACATTCACATTTCAGCTACCTGATCTTCTTTTTTCAGCCCTCACTGAAGGCAGAGGTTATGCTGTAGGAGAGGTTGGCTTAGCTTTCATAGACTTGAGTAAACCTATATTAACACTCTCCCAAATCAGTGATTGTCAGACTTACGCAAAAACTCTATCAAAAATACATCTGTTTAATCCAACCGAGGTAAGTTTTATATCGCTGTACCTACCTATTGTTGTAGTGTGCAATATTTTGACCTAATGTTCGACCTTAGCAATGGGCAACTATCACGAATTCAGTTCACATTTTTTCTCAGTAGTTTATGATGTGAGATAGGGCTTGTCGTGAGCGGTTGTGTTGTGCTCACAACATGGCGGGTGAGTCAGATGAGGATGAAGTTGAGAGGTTGGATGAAGGCGGATGAGAAAGAACGTGCTTCGTAGGAGTCTTTTTACTAACGCCCCGCGGTTTTCACCACAGCAGGCGTTAGTTGGAGGGAAGGTTACCTCCCCGTGGTTTTCACCTGGGTTGTGGAGGCTAGTACCCCACGGTTTTCACCACAGCAGGTGTTAGAGGAGAAGGAGGCGTCCCGTGGTTTTCACCACAGCAGACGCCTGGAAGGTGTAGGCTGGCACCCCGCGGTTTTCACCACAGCAGGTGCCAGAGGAAAAGGAGGTTTCCCGCGGTTTTTACCACAGCAGATACCAGGAAGGAGGAGAGCACCCCACGGTTTTCACCACAGCAAGTACAAGAGAAGGTAGAAGAGAGAGGTCGAGAGAGAAGTCGCTAGTCGAGGGTCGGTCGGTCGAATGAGGAGCTGGGCCAAAAGTTCTGCTTATATAGGCCCGTTTCCACCCGTCCACAATCGGCCGTTATTACCGTTGAGGAGCAATGGCGGTTGATAGAAGGGTGGTGGATGGAGCTCCCTTGGCGCTACCCGGCTCGTCGTTCCCTTCGTTTATTTGGTAAAAATCTTTCTATATTATATAGGAGGGGTTAGTGTAGAGATTCGAGGGGAACCACGACAGGGCTGAATTGGGAAAATAGGCCTCCTTCATTTTTTGAGAGATTTTTCAAACTTAGAGATTTCAAAAAAAGAGGTGGGGAATGGGTGCTCTGCTGTTGCCTGTGACGTTGCACCGATAAGGGTTCTAACTGGCTGGCCGTTGGCAGCAGATGAGAAATTGTTTTCTTGCCGCTGCAGCCACCACCACGTTCACCAGAGTAAGGTTACCTGCTTACAGGTAAGGTCTTGTTTATAGTTATAGTTGTTGTGGGTCCATTTTTGTTTCTACATCATTGATTCATTCACTGGTGTGAAATGGATTCAATGGATGCCTACATGAACGGATTTGACCCGAAATTCCACGATCTCAATGCTTCAAGTGGCCTGTCAACGCATTATAGCATGTGAATTAATCAAGCGGCTTCTTCAAATTGCCTGTTTCTTTTACATGTTTCCATGAAGTAACTTTTCAACTTTTTCAGATGCGTAGAGGAAGATGATTATAAAATCAGTACTACCTACCAAAAGTGCTGTTTGTGAATACCTACATGATTACTGCCCATTCCAAGATCCTGTATAATTAGATAATAAGATACAATACCTACCTACTCTGTATTATTTTACAGCTGATTATCCCCGACACGTTTGTTAGTGACAGAAATACTTCTGCTCTGTACAAACTGGTGACCGATCATTTTCTGTCGGTGAAGGTAGTTTCAGTGAAGAGGATCTACTTCAATGGTGAGCAGGGGCTGGACACAGTTAGATCCCTCTGTCTTCCAGAATTCTCGTCGGTTGATATTGTAACCCTAAGAAAGTATGTGTTTTTCAGGCTATGCAGTGAAGTAATAATGTGCTATGGATGCTAAGCTGATGTAGCATCAATGTTTAGGTAGTTTTTGGCAATTATTAGCTTTGTTCAAGCTGACACAAGTTTTGTAATGAATTCTGCACACAACTGTAGGCCGCCGCCTTCCCGCGGCAGCGCCACCGTCCGGCCTCGGGCTTTTGAGGGACTCTTTCCTATCACCCGGTCGTCCCCACTCGCAAACGAGGGTGTGTAGTCCTCCGCGCTGGCCCGGAGTGGAGGGGAGACACCCCAGCTCAGGGCGTCCGTCCCCCTACTCCTGGCCAGTCGTCTTTCTGCCAGCGAAGTGTTCAGTTGTTCTCAGACCGAAGTATTTTTGTCACGAGTGAGAGTTGTAGGCTTCTATGCCCTGTGCGAACGATAGTAGTAACGCGTTTCCGAATTGTTGGAGTAACGGAGTGTGTGTTTATCCCGAAACTGCAGTTATATCAGTTTCCCATCCCCCCCGAGACAGAGACTCATTATTAAATCTTAGCAAGTCTTACCTTCGGGCGACCTCTGCGAAAACCCCCCTGGTGAACTACGTAGTGACGCGCAGTAACGCCATTCAAGACGCCATCGACGCCAACAGGTCACAATCCTTTGTTTAGTAACGCATTTTCACTTATGTATGTTTTCGATCCGTACTCAGCAAATTCTTTCCTTTTATTATTCTTTTTGTATCATACTTGTACATATCACCTCGTAACGAGTCTATAACTATACCGTAACACTAAGTGAATTACGTCAATATCTCTTACCTTGCATTACCTATTTCATTAGTATTATTATCTATTTCTCATTGTATATATGTGTATGAAGTAACGTCCCTCCCAGGCCTTCAGCACCCTTATCTTTTGAAGTAACGAATAACGTAACGTAACGTAACGTCTTTGCCATCAGCCTTTGTTTATCCTCGAATAGTAACTAGTAACGTCACTTGGCCTTCAGCATTCGAAAACGAGCACCTTCAGTGAACCCCATTTCGAGTTGTATTGATAGTAACGTTTCCATTCTGCTTCCTTTTAATTATACTTAATTACGTAACTAAACTGTACCTACGTGTTCTCTGTTATCCCGATTCCCTTCAACATAAGGTGGTCTCTGTGTATTTTGATAAACCCCCGAAACGATCGTACTGGTGCCTCCGTAATTTCAGGCCATCAGCCCTACCAAAAAGCCAGTAACGTTTCGTATCAACAGAGGGGGCTTACAAAATTTGTGGCAGCAAGTGGGATTATTGTGCGGTTCGCCCCACACGTATCCACACGTAAATAATAACGCACGGAACCACAGTTGAAGAGGGTCGGTAACGAAAGAGTAACGTTACGATAAGCCCACAACACAAAAACCTCAGGTGCACGTACATAGTAAGGGTCTTCAACCCAGATTTTGAAACGTATTTTCGTAACCCGTAACGGTCATAATGGCGGAAAAAACGGAGGGCGTTTGTGGGATGATGGAGCAATTGGAGGTGTTGTTGAGATCATTCAACGATCTCAGCATGGAACGGGACCGAAACAGGGGCACGGAACCGGACGTTCCGCGTTCTATGTTTTTGGAAGTAGAGTCGTGGGATCCCGATGAACCAGGTGCCATAACGGTGTCGGCATTCTTCCATTTTTTCGAGGACGTCGCTCGAACGTTATCTCAACAGAAACGAATGAGGCTTTTGCGCGCCAAAGTGAGAGGAACAGCAAAACAATTCCTCATAGATAACGTGCAACTAAACGAAAGCGAAACGCCTTACGATGACGTCAAAAAAGCCATGTTGACATGGTTTGAACGTGAAAACCCGTCGAAGGCCGCTGCACTCCTGTGGTCGGTCAGGAAAAACGCGAACGAAACGCTTCGCCATATTGCGGAACGGATTCACCGTTTAGCGCAATCTGCCGCACACGAGGAGGGTACAGAACTAACACAAGAACAGAAGCGTAATTGGGTGAAACGAAGAGTACTGAAAGCCTTCGTAGGTGGCATACCTAAAGAACTACGATCACACCTGATCAATAACGCACCCGACACGATTGAGGACGCTCTAAAGCGAGCTGAAGAACTCGAGGAAACGCTCGAAACGTCCGAAGAACCTGAAGCGAAATGGGACCTTGCCGCCGTAACAGCAACAGAGGGACGATGTTACGAGTGCGGGGTGACCGGACACTAAGCAGCCAGATGTCCACGGAGGAACAGTCGTAACACCCCCGTAACGACTAAGGTGTTTTCACGCCCAAGCCCCCGTTACCCTTGCATGTTCTGCGCGGCAGGACACATTTCCCAGTCGACTGTCCCCAGAACCCTCAGAAAACAATATTCTGCGACTACTGCGGAGTAAGAGAGCACCTCGAAACGGACTGCCACAAGAAAAAGCTGTTGACTCCGGTTTCCCACCCAAACGGAAACAAGATGATAACGCAGTCCACTGAGATCGAGTTGCGATCTCCAATGGGGCACTTGCCGATAGTGGATTACCGCCTACAGAGACCGATGCGAATCCCAGCGAAACTAAACGGCGTAACGCGTGATCTAATACTAGACACAGGAGCAGCTGTGTCGGTATTGACAACGCCTATCCCTGGCACGCCCCTACGTACAACCAATGCTGAAGCATGGGGCGCGGACGGCTATCCGTTACGATTTCGTGGTGAACAAGAGGTGTTGTTGGAGATACCAGGAGCTGCGGTACGACACACCTTCTTGGTATTTGAACGGGAAGGGACTGGACTCGATTTGTTTGGTCTCGACCTTATGAAAAAAATACCCCTTATCATACGCACGGATAAACGCGAAGCCGTACTGCAACACGAAGGGACAAAGCAATGCATCGTAGTCAACCGAATCACTACGGAACCACACGAGAACGCCAACGAAGCTCACGAGCAACAACCTCCGACCTCTGCAGTAACACAAACAAAAAAAGGAAGTGAAGGGTTTTATCCCTCTTTCTTGAAAAGTGATCGCGGTAACACAGACGTAACAGACAGTAACGACGGACTGACTGACAACATACCCCCCAGTAACGGTTCAGTAACGCTCCCCCGTAACGAAGTTGAATTTTCTCCCAGTAATAATAGAGTCATACCCCCCAGTAACGGTTCAGTAACGCTCCCCCGTAACGAAGTTGAATTTTCCCCCAGTAATAATAGAGTCATACCCCCCAGTAACGGTTCAGTAACGCTCCCCCGTAACGAAGTTGAATTTTCCCCCAGAAATAATAGAGTCATACCCCCCAGTAACGGTGCAGTAACGCTCCACCGTAATGAATTCGAAATTTTCCCAAATGACAGTACAGTGACTAACCCTGACTTAACGAACACGCATGATCGCGTCGCCGCAACCATCGACCTCGCCGTACCCAGGAGCACCACCGAAGAAGAGTCCCCATCAGATGAAACCGTTCCTCTACCGGGCGCGTTGCCCGTGTGGACGGATGACGACCTGGACGACAGAGAGCTCACTCCTTCTGAGGGATGGCCGCGGGTACCTCCCGATATCTGCGACGCCCTGGAGGAAAAGACGGTCCACCTCCCTCACCCGGAGCGCCGCCGCCTTATGGAGCTCCTGGCAACGTATCCGGATGTGTTTAACCCACCGAATAAACGAGGATGCGACCTGGAAGTGACACACGAGATCGAGACCGGTGATGCAGACCCTATAAACCAAAGACCCTATCCGATTTCACATGCACTGAGAGAAGAAGTAGAGAAACAGCTACTCAACATGTTGGAGGACGGAATTATTGAACCCTCGGAGAGCCCGTGGAGTGCTCCGGTTGTGCTGGTAAAAAAGAAGACCCCCGAAGGCGAACCCCAGAAATGGAGGTTTTGCACGGACTTTCGTGGACTCAATAAAATCAGCAAGTCGGATGCATATCCTTTACCCAATCTGACCGATACCCTAGCCATGCTGGGTCAGTGTCGTTATTTTACAAAGATCGACCTGGTAGCCGGATACCATCAAATACCCATACATCCGCAGTCAGCCGAAAAAACAGCATTTTCCGTGCTGGGAAGGCATTTCCAGTATGCGCGAATGGCATTCGGGCTCAAAAACGCCCCGGCTACTTTTCAGCGAACGATGAATAATGCCCTGGATGGCTTAATCAACCGACACTGTCTCGTCTATCTAGACGATATAATAATTTTTTCCCCGACAATGGAGCAGCACCTAGACAGCCTAAAAAGGGTCCTTGACCGATTGAGGGATGTGAGGCTGCGAGCCAATTTAGACAAGTGTGATTTCGTTCACACCGAAACTCGATATTTGGGACATCGCATCTCGCCACAAGGGATTAGCACAGAACCGGAAAAAACCCAGGCGGTACGAGATTTCCCGCAACCAACGACCGTAAAACAAGTGCAGTCGTTTATTGGGTTAGCAGGGTTTTATAGACGGTTCGTGCCCAAATTCTCCGAGATCGCCGCCCCCCTAACCTCTTTATTGCGGAAAGGGGTGGAATTCACCTGGACCGACGCACGGGAGGAGGCCTTTAACACGCTCAAACAGGCCCTCCTGACTGAACCAGTACTCGCGTACCCGAACATGTCAAAAACCTTTGTGCTCGCCACTGACGCCTCACAACTGGCACTAGGCGCAGTACTCTCACAGGAGGTGGATGGAGAACAGCGACCCATCGCCTACGCCAGCAGGAAGTTGAACCCTGCCGAAACAAGATACTCGACCACAGAAAAGGAGCTCCTCGCCGTGGTATGGGCGACCAAACATTTCCAAGAATACCTGCTGGGTAGACAGTTTGTATTGGAAACCGACCACATGGCACTTACAGCTGCCCTTAGGCTCCGCGATCCAACCTCCCGGATAGGGAGATGGGTATTAAAGTTGGGAGAGTACGACTTCGTCCCTCAGTATCGTCCAGGCACCAAAATGGGGCACGCTGACGGACTGAGTCGCATGAATATCGCATCAGTCACCTTGGAAATACCCCGGAAACTCCTAGTCGTAGCCCAGGAACTAGACGAATGGGTTAGAACTTTTACCCAACGAAGGGCCGAGGATTGTAAAATGGAGGAGGGCTTATGGACAACCAGAGTCGTTCGGGACGGAAGGATCACCTTCGTCCCCCTGATACCATCCACCATGCGCAGTTGGGTACTCGCCAATTGCCATGGCAGTGTATGGGCCGGCCACCCTGGCGCCGAAACGACAGAAAATATGGTGCGGCGACTGGGATTCTGGCCCCGGATCGAACGCGATGTACGCGAGTTCATTGCCCAATGCGAACCTTGTCAACGGCGCAATGATCCGATCCGACAGACTGCCCCCCTTCAGAAACCTCTGCTCCCAACAGGCCCAGGGGAAATAGTAGGAATGGATTTCGTGGGTCCATTAACCACCCGGACCGGCACGAAGCACCTCCTCACCATCGTCGACCACTTCACAAAGTTCGCTGAGGCCTATGTAGTACCAGATACTACCGCCGACACAGTGGTGCGCCAATTGGTTCGACATTACATCCCGACGCACGGAGTCCCCCAGTGTATCGTTACCGATAGGGGAACAGCCTTTACGTCAGCCCTGGTACGTGCCCTATGTGACAATTGGGGAATTAAGAAGGTGCAGACGACGGCCTACCATCCACAAAGTAATGGTGTTTGCGAGAGATTCCACCGTACCTTCGCAAACATAATGTCAAAAATAATTACGAAGACTAAAGAATGGGAGAAGGCGGTCCCAATAGTGCTGGCCGCTTATCGAGCAACTCCTCACAAAAGCACTGGTTATTCCCCGAATTTTTTGACATTCGGTAGAGAGCTTCGACTGCCCAACCACATTGAATGGACCCCAAATGAACGACCCGACATGGACCATCATTTAGCTCTGCTGGAGAGGGCCCGGCGACTCGCCGCCCGTCAGCTGGAGAAACGATGGAAGCAGCAGCACGACCGCATCAACAAGCGACGGACACCCCGAAGCTTTGAGGTGGGGGAACGTGTCTACCTCAGGGCCATGCAACTCCCTGAGGGAGTCTGCAAAAAGTTTTGGAGCCCCTGGACTGGGCCATGGACGATAGTCCAACGATTGACCGATGTAACGTATCGCATTCACGATGCCCTACAGCGACGACCCCAGGTGGTTCATATCAATAGGTTGAAACCCGCTTCCGTTAACGGAATACCGGACGACGCCTTCGCAGAACCTCAAAAACAGGATCCACCACCAACACGACTCGTGCCGCCCGCTCCCTCAGTGCCAAACGACGACGACGGCTGGAGTACGGACGAGGATGAGGCGCCACCCGTAACGCAACGCATGTCAACACCTGCACCACCCGAACCCGAAACCCCGGGTGAAACAGAAACAATAGCGCCTCCGACGGCTCCGTACAGCCTACGCCCACGTCCTCCGCGCGATTACCGCAAGTTGCATCGCAAGGGTTTTGTAGCTAGGATCGGTGCGTGCACCAGGGTTGGGTCCAAAAGGAAACTGTAAAAAAAAATTAAAAAAAAAAAAAAAATCTATATAATAATGTTAATGTTTTCATGTATGCAAATAAAGTACTTTAGTTAAATTGTTCATTTGTTCAAATGTAGACCAGAAATACTAAGACTGAGTACGGACGATAGGTAGGTAGAACCCAATGTACACTTTACTGTTGTGACCAAATTCGACATGTTGGCTAACATCATTATACTTCAACCAACAGGCCATGGCGATGCGTCGGTCACCTGTCAACGAGAGCCCCGTCATGGAAGAGGAGGTCGAATGCCCGTACGTGACGAGAATTCGCAAGCGATACGCAGAGGCAACCGGCGTACTCCTGGAGCAGGCAGCTATTCCCGGGAACGTTGGCCCCAAGCACCCCGAACGCAAGGCACTTTTTTTTATTGGAGGGTGTGGCAGAGATGCTCCACAACGCCGAAAGAGCATCCACCCTGCCTTGCCGAAGATTGATATGTAACGGCGCTGTAACATTGGCGGAGCAGCTGGCGGACCTCCTGCCGGAAATGTTACGCCTCCGTCTGGAATGCGAAAAACTTGCCCAGGAGCGTGACCAGGCACAACAAATCATTGCCCAAACCGAAGCGGAGTGCGAGCGATTTAAGTACCTCGCCAGTGAACTACAGAAAGCCCGCATGGACGAGCAGTTGAAGTCCCGAGTGCGAGTGCGCCTTAGCGAATCTGTCAGTCCGGAGAAGATACGCCGCAAAGTCCCGACTCCGGCTCGCTCTCCGACGCAGCCTATCTCCGTCAACGCCTCAAGTGACTCCGATTCAGAGCTGGAGATGGAGGAAGACGCGCCTACTCCTCCTCGACCACGTCCTCCTCCCCATGTGGCCCCGTTGAAAATAGTGGCAAACCACTCAACCACCCGGACACGCCAGGTGATGCATACACAATCCACCTTGGAGTTACAAACCGAGGGAACTCCTACAACCCAAGACGACCAACCCACACCGCCGAAGCCGCAGCAAGTCTGTCCGGTCTGCCAACGCCCCGCCCAGCGACTCCAGCACTTTCGCTGTTCCTCGTGCAAGGAGTTTTGGGCTCGGCTGATCAAGAAGTACAAGAATGGAAAGTTGAGAACCTCCTGCAACGGACCTCACCGGGACGACGACCCCGCCTGCATTCATTGCCGAAGAAGGGTACGAGTTGCATCTAACAGTGGCATACCCGACGAAGCCACTCCCCATCCCCAGTCTCTTCGGGTGGAGTCCCGCCGCCGAGGACGACGGCTTTCAGGAGGGGGAAGGGTGTAGGCCGCCGCCTTCCCGCGGCAGCGCCACCGTCCGGCCTCGGGCTCTTGAGGGACTCTTTCCTATCACCCGGTCGTCCCCACTCGCAAACGAGGGTGTGTAGTCCTCCGCGCTGGCCCGGAGTGGAGGGGAGACACCCCAGCTCAGGGCGTCCGTCCCCCTACTCCTGGCCAGTCGTCTTTCTGCCAGCGAAGTGTTCAGTTGTTCTCAGACCGAAGTATTTTTGTCACGAGTGAGAGTTGTAGGCTTCTATGCCCTGTGCGAACGATAGTAGTAACGCGTTTCCGAATTGTTGGAGTAACGCAGTGTGTGTTTATCCCGAAACTGCAGTTATATCAGTTTCCCATCCCCCCCGAGACAGAGACTCATTATTAAATCTTAGCAAGTCTTACCTTCGGGCGACCTCTGCGAAAACCCCCCTGGTGAACTACGTAGTGACGCGCAGTAACGCCATTCAAGACGCCATCGACGCCAACAGGTCACAATCCTTTGTTTAGTAACGCATTTTCACTTATGTATGTTTTCGATCCGTACTCAGCAAATTCTTTCCTTTTATTATTCTTTTTGTATCATACTTGTACATATCACCTCGTAACGAGTCTATAACTATACCGTAACACTAAGTGAATTACGTCAATATCTCTTACCTTGCATTACCTATTTCATTAGTATTATTATCTATTTCTCATTGTATATATGTGTATGAAGTAACGTCCCTCCCAGGCCTTCAGCACCCTTATCTTTTGAAGTAACGAATAACGTAACGTAACGTAACGTCTTTGCCATCAGCCTTTGTTTATCCTCGAATAGTAACTAGTAACGTCACTTGGCCTTCAGCATTCGAAAACGAGCACCTTCAGTGAACCCCATTTCGAGTTGTATTGATAGTAACGTTTCCATTCTGCTACCTTTTAATTATACTTAATTACGTAACTAAACTGTACCTACGTGTTCTCTGTTATCCCGATTCCCTTCAACATAAGGTGGTCTCTGTGTATTTTGATAAACCCCCGAAACGATCGTACTGGTGCCTCCGTAATTTCAGGCCATCAGCCCTACCAAAAAGCCAGTAACGTTTCGTATCAACAGAGGGGGCTTACACAACAACTTGTGTTTCAACCACATCGAGTGTTGAAGCTGTTCACTGTTATAGGTTTATAGGTTTTATTGATAAAATTTTCCAACCACGTCATGTCCGGGAACTGGGTTTCTGAGTTTCGTAACTTTTCACACCTGATTGGGGATGGGTTTTTCCAGCAGAACTGAAGATAACCCCGTTGGAACCTTCCCAAACTCTCAATTCCCTCCAACCTTCATGTTAAGCGGATCTTTAGTCTCTGTGGTACCTACTCAGCAATTTTTTGGCCCTAAAGTCATCGCAGTTTTTTATTGTGTTTCTAAGGTGTTCCAGCCGATGAGTTCTCGAACTGAAATAGTTCTAAAACTCATCCCCACTCTTCAGAAGAACTCTGGTTCTGGTTTTGAAACTTTTAAAACCAGTTATGGTGGCTGGAACATACCTGTTACCATCATGGTTGCCATCAACAAGATTGATATCCAAGCCAGCGTCCATTGAGCTTGAGCAGTAACACAATAAATAGGTTAAGCTAACAGTTAGGGAGCTTGACGTGAATGAGACTCGAACAAGTTGTATGCAAATTCCAATGAATTGCTTGGCACTTTCAATTCTGTGGTACTTTGAGGCTTCACGCAGTTATCTGCACATTGCTTATCATTATTTTTATTTAAGCAAGCACGTGATTTGTGGCATGCGAGGGTGTTCACTAGCTTTGTTCAAGCTGTCCCTCAGGTTCATCGTCAGAGCATCCTGTGTATGCGCATTGAGGAAGGTATTTCAAAAGCTGTCGAGGCAAGAGATCCTATGTTCAAGCTGACCACAGAACTGGCTCCAAACATGAACTGAACAGGTCCTGTGTGCTCCAGTTGAACTGATGGCAATTGTTGGTACTTATTTTTAGGACGAGACGTGGCCACAGCATGCCACGAAAGCGCTTTCTTGAATAAATAATAATGAGGAAAGTTTAGTTTACTACTAGGTGAAGCTTCGAAATATGAAAGAACCCAAAATATCAACACTTACATAACACAATTCTGTCATCATTCCCAGATATTATGCTTTGGCGTCAGCAGCAGCTCTACTCAAGTATATTGAGCACGAACACAACACTGTTTACGCCAAACAGTCCATCAAAGTGTGCTATCAAGGCCCCAAAGGAGTTGTTGCTATGGGTAAGCTGCTGCTACCTACCACTAGAAATTATTGAGGAACTCAGAAACTCTGTTTCATTAAAGGCCTTCCCTAATGACCTCTTTTAGTGAGTGAATCTTCAAACTAGACGACCTATGTGTTCTGCATCAGTAATAGTATCATTGATGTTGGAGCTCTTTATTTCTTCATATGATGAACACTTGATTTGATTGGCAGCCTGTCATCAGCCTTAGGAGTAGGTATCACGGCGCCATCTGAAAAACCTAGAAACCTCCTTGCAACTTTTTAGATGGTGATGGGGAAGTATGGACAGTTCAATGGTATCGTCCCTGACTACTGTCTGCCTCGCCGTTTCCTTGTACCTACCTACCTATAGCTACTGTGGAGACAATATAGTGTCAGTTAACCCCAGTCTTCGTTTTATCACGCCACTTGTAGCTCTTGTAAACTTGTAATTAAATAGTAATTGTTCATGCTTTGAAGTGCATTAAAAATGTGGTTTTTCCTTTCTTAAGGATGTAAGTACCTATGACCTACCTAAGAAATTTTCTGAATACCTACTTTTTTCAAAAATTAATCATTTGTATTCTTCTTATATTTTTATTTGCATTAAGTACTCTTACCTAGATAACATGGGTTCGAATAAAAATATGCATGGATTTCCTACCATTTTTCATTAAATTTACTTTAATTATTTATTTACTGTTTTTATTTTAGTTATTTTTAAAAATTGGTCTGAGAAATTCTGATTGGAAAAATTTTGATATATTTCTTTTTTTTTAATGATTTTTCGATAGCGATTGTATTGTCCAAAACTATTGGTCTAAAAGTATCGGTTGTTCCCCATCACTGTCACTATGCTCATCACGCACACATTGACTTCGCCTTGATTGACGCGTAGACGGCCCACAATATGTCTGCCAGTATTTTAGGTTAGAAATATGTGCATGAAGGAAACCGCCCCGCAGTAAATCAACTCAGCAAACTAGTGGGGAAGAGTGACATTTTTCACACGCTGGCAGTTACCTACTTATGTTCCCCATCTTCTACTTCTGAGAGAACTACTTATGCAAGGTGGGATGCATAGAAGGGGCATAATGCCAGCTATGAGTGTATGGACATCGATCAGTGCCTCTCTCTGTTGCTCCCCGGCACCTAAGATCAGCTTTGACCCAGGGTTTTTTGTTCCTTCCTGAATGATTGGATTCTTACAGTAGTCATCAATTCCAGAATAGTCCAAATATCCTGAAGGTCACTGTGGGGATGAGCAGGTACAGAGGGGCCTATTTTGCAACTTGATGTGTATTCAAATTGAAATTCCATTTTTTTGTTTTCTCGAAAATTATTATAGGCAAATGCATGTGAAATTATTATACTCAGGATTAAATTCGTGGTGGTATACCCATGATTCCTACCGATATTTAGGGGTACCAAGTTAATACATTCAACATTGGTATCATGTTTTCAGACATGGCAACTTCTAGGAGATTGGAACTAGTGAAGACGCATGGTGATATGGTCAATCCTGAGAAGTACAGCCTGATGGGAATTATGGATTCCACCGTCACCCTGGGTGGGCGTCGAAGACTGCGCTCTGAAATACTCCAGGCCCCTGCTTCCAAAAACGTCATCGAAGGGCGACTGGATGTCGTTTCTTATCTCATTGGGAATGCCAGTTTGTTGGGTTCCTTGCAGGTAAACATGCAGTCTTAAACAGCTTATCAAGTAGGTGACGTAGGAATTATGATGGGTACGGACTGAACTGCAGCAAAGTGATGCAGTGACACTGTGAAGAAAACGGTTTCAAAAGGTTCAATATGGTTTACTCAGCCCCCACCGAAAACCGAAACCTTGGAGGGAACTGGGTAAAAAACCAGCGACTACTCTTTAGGGCTCACCTCACCCACTAACCTTACCGGCACTCGTATTTCTGCTTCACAGGGTTCCTTGGTTAAATTTTCAAATGTAGAGAAGCTGATGTGGCTGTGCAGGAAAACGCCGGATTTCAGTCAGGAGAAGAAAACAAACGAAACTATGACAAATTATGTCCTCGTTCTGAAAAGTAGCTTGGAGAACGTCCCCCCACTAAGAGATGTGTTGAGTGAAACTGAAAATGACTTCTTGATCAACATAAGAGATGTAAGTGTTGAGTAAATTATTCAAGCATCAGCCTTGAAATTGTTTGGAGAACAAGGTAGGGGTAGACAACTCATTTAGCTGTCACAGGATGGTTCACCACCCATAGTATATATAGTGTGTGTGTGTGTGTGTCTGTGTGTAATAAAAAGTAGCGTTGGAAGCGTCACCATCAGTCATGTTGATAAACTGTAGCAACTAGTTAGTTTATAAGATCCGAAATAGACCTGTTGAGTACCAAATAAAATGGGATTTTCTAGTTTGTTTCAGACTTCAACATTTGCATGCTTCTTATTCCCATAACGTCTAAGGCTGCAGACACAGTACCATGCATAGATGGAATTGGTATCTCCATTTCCAGGAACTGGCTGACCATAGATATCATGAAATGAGCGAACTTGTTTCCCAGAAAATCCACCCCGATGCCAAACCGACCAAAGGATACCAGAATTCAGAAATTAACAGATGTTTTTCCATAAAAGACGAAGTGAACGGTCTATTGGACATAGCTCGGTCGACATACTCCAGTCTCGTGCAACAAATACAGGGTTTGGGCAATTGCGATTGCATGGTAGGTAGGTATTGCTTTCACCTGCTGTACGTGAATCACTGAAACCATTTTCCCTTTCAGACTTGATCACCCAGTTGGCAAATGAGCACGATTTACCCTTGAGAATGAGTCAGTCTGCAGAACTTGGATTCCATGGCCAGTATGTGATGCCAAAGAAAAGCGAAATTCTGAGCTCTGCAGTACCACCTATCTTCACAACGGTAAGCTGCTCATCCGTTCTGGCTCCTTCTATAGGTTGCAGTGTATTATGTATGTTCATCAAGTGGTGGAGTTCACAGCAGCTGCATCCAGCACAAGCTATATAAAGAGATATTTGCCTAATGGTTCAAGTATCCAATGAAATGAGCTGCATCATGCTCCTTTGGGCTTGGTTGAAGGTAACTCCTTGACCTCAACCATTAAATACTGTATGAATAGCGAAGGAAGAATGGGGGAGCAGTTAGTGTAATGGAGAGTCTCAGGTTGAATAAGGCTTTTGCAGTACTCAAATGGCTGCTTGTGATTGGTTGAATGGGAACTGTGAGCCGCCAGTCTTATACGGCCAATCACAAGCAGCCTGTTGAGATAGAGTGCAAGACAAGATGGGAAGCGCCGGGAGGGTGGTGGAGAGAGTGAAGTTCAACAATGTGGAGGATAAGCAGAAATGAGAACTGCTGTTCAGGAGTAGCAAGTCGTTCTCAGTTCTTCGAGTAAACTGAATTGCCCATCATTAGCTGCAAGTCCTTCATTACAGGGAAGCCAACCCTACAAATTTATCTGTAGAGCTATGGATTGTAGCCAATTAATTTGCAGATATACAGACATTTTTCTTGACCACTCCTCCAATCCACTCCCGTTTTATCCTGACACTGGTGGGATGCATGGCTCGGCTTCTCTAGGTTGGAAGGGTAGACTTCATCCCTCCATCTTATAAACTCAAAGCGATGAGCTATCATCCAACAGCTCATATGTAAAGAGCTGTTTAACTTACAGACGAATACTTATATTGAACCTAACTTACAGACGAATACTTATATTGAACCCCAATGTATTGTACCTGCCAAAGTTTCACTTCTAGATAGAAATAGGGAATAAGGTTACTTTAAATTGCACGTAGATATGTCAAATTTTGAACACCTGTGGTCAGCATCCCTAGTTGGACCTAGCTGTCGTACTTGCTGCAATGTGATAAAGAGCCGAAATCACTAATGGCCAAGTGCAATATTTTTCCTTAGGTGAAAATCAAAGGGAACACATGTCATGTGTCTACTGATGAAATGTTTTCTTTGAACGTTCGAGTGCGTAGAGCAGTTCAAGAAATTCAGCTCATAAGTAATGTGTGAGTAGATACCCGCAGATCCATGTCAAATATTTCCAACGTTGAAAGTTTCCATATTCATAAACATAACAAACTCCTAAATAAAATGTTGTTTCAAACTTCCCTCTTTGATTTGGTTCAACTTTGCTTTACTTTTCACTTGGGCACTATTTGTGGATCTGATATACCTAATTGCCTTCCTAAAGTATCACTTAGCTCCTATTTTTCTTGATATTGATTTATTCAATTTTTTCAAGTGTTCTGTTTGAGCTCATCAAGGATTTGAGGCCATCAGTTGGATGCTTGTACAAGTTGTGTGAGAATGTTGCTGTCCTCGACCTCTTGTGCTCCCTGGCCAAATACAGTTTGACACCCAACTTTGTTCGCCCAACCTTCAGTGAAGTTTTGGACATTCGTGGGGGGCGTCACCCAGTTTTGGACCATATTGACCCCGTAAAACCGACCCCAAACGACGCTGTGAGTCTCTGATAATTAATATTGTAATCCTTATTTAATTTCGATGAGTAATAAATTTTCATACTGAAACACAGCAGTTGAATTAGGAAGAAGAACCATATCTTCCTCCATGATACAAAATCATTCAGTTGAAGCAGATTATTTTTGGAATCCTTTGACCTCGCTTTAGTAATAATGAAGGCACTCTCTTTTAGTTCGCTAGCAAAACCAGAAATGTCAACATCATCACTGGGCCAAACATGAGCGGTAAAACTGTTTATCTTCTTCAGATAGCGCTCCTTCAAATTATAGCTCAGGTAAATCGCTCATTCAGTTTTTCAATTATCACTTCTTAAAGCTCTGTCTCAGTTTGACATTGTTGTCATTGAATCATATACCCTTTTTGTACATAGTAGAATACTTTCGTGTGTTTGCCATCACAGATGGGTTCCTACGTTCCTGCTGAAAGTGCTGAATTCAGGATTACAGATCACATTTATGTCAGGAAAGACTGTGCAGAAACTGTCGAAAACAAAGCCTCTGCTTTTACAGTAGAAGTAAATGCTAATAATACTTGGGATTGATTATTTGCTCTTGAAGAGAATTCCTGCTTGTTTCTAGTATCAATATTGCCACTGAATCTCTCTTATTTCAGGTCAAAGAAATCATGTACTGCTTTAATACAATGACTGAAACAAGTCTCATATTGTTGGACGAGATCTGTACTGGTGAGGGAAATTTTTTAATGGAGAAATGTGAAACATGATGTGTTATTTGGGCTCATTTCCTTGCTGGTTGTGCAGGAACTAACAATGAAGGAGGCACCGCAGTTGCTTGGGCCATATGTGAAGAGATCCTCACCCGCCCTGCGTTTACTTATCTGGCAACTCATCTTCACTTCCTCACCAACTTTCAAAAGATATTCTGCAATGTTACCAAGTGAGATGATATGCTCTAATATATTATAACTTCCAACTTGATGATTGAATTACTCCTAGCAAACTATGCGTACGATAATTATACTGGATTCGTTTATAGATATCTATAACAGACCTCCCTACTCTTTTCTGTTTCTGTTATTCATGTGCTCATAGTTACTTCATGGAGACTATAGCAATTTCTCCGCCTGGTGTTACCTATGGACCTCTAACATACACTCACAGGCTCTTGAAAGGAGTTACAAAAATCTCCAACTACGGACTCCGTCTCATGATGACAACGAACTTGCCTGAAACTATGAAGAAAGAGGCCGCAATTGTTGTGGAACGATTGTCAGCCAAGAGAACCAACTGTTTGGCCATAGCCAGAACTGTAAGGCTTTCCTAATGTCATTTCATGTTTAATTTTTCAAGCAGTCGATCCAGGAAATATAACCAACCGTTGCAACACCTCTGGAATGCATTCCAGAGAAAATGATATTTTTTACTTCTCTAGGGATTTCTATTTCAACGTGGCAGCAAATAGCGTGGTCCAAAAGCCAGTGGAGTTCTGTTAATACTGTCAACAGCATGGAGATTTTTTTGGACTGGTCTCAGCCTACAGTAATGGGCTATGCGCATAATTTTCAGTGGTATTTTTTTATTGATAGGGAACAGCTTCAAGTTATAAAAAGGGGCTCCCTCGAAAAAAGTTGCAATCCTTGTTCTGTAAAAAATTTAATAAAATTGAGACATTTGAAAAAGAAGGGGCACTAAGACGTCTGTATTTCTGAAGCTTCTGACTGGTCGGAGCTCCCACACGGCACACCCTCAACACTACTTGGTTTGCTGTATCCATACGACTATAACTGACCAAAATTAACCAAGTAGGAAGTGAAAACAGAAAAGGCAGCAAGAGAACAGAAGCAGGATTTATTGAACTCGCCGGTCACATGAAAGTCACTGTTAACGCTGGATACTGCCAGGAATCTGATCACCTGACAGCGTTACAGTATCCATGAGCTCGTTTCCACGTAACTTGTGTTATGAACTGATGACATACGAATTTCATCACCAGGCACTGGCCAAACACATAGCAGGCTTCAAACCTACCCATTCAGAGAATTCATGAAGTTTTTCATATTTTACTTTCTACGCTCATAGCCCAGTTTGATTTATGTACAGATTTATCTTTTGATCCAGGTTCACCGGCTATCCTTTGAATTCCTGGATTGAGCCTTTCCTGGGAAAGCTAACAGCATAATATTTTTTTAATCTAGCTACTACATACACACTCAGATTACTTAGTACACACTAACAATTAATTAATTTTGTGCGATTTTGTATATATACTCTTATATATCCTCCTTGCAGATTCCTGTTGACGTGCAAGCAATGATGTCACGGGTAGACAAACTAGAGAAGTTCATGGAGGATTTGTACAATCTAAGCAAATCTACGCAGTACTCTCTTGACTCCGTACAAGAACTTCAGCGTTTAGCTGTTGAAAGCATAATTGTGGAAGAGCTACGGTCACAAGTATTGAATGAGCCTGGAACTCCTCCATCTTCCCGGTATGATCAGGGACATACGCAGTCAGGGAGTATTTCAGAGAAGCTGGAAGATGAAGGAACACGTAATGATCAAATTGAAGTTGGATCTGGGAGTGGTCTTCAACTGCATCTCGATCCTCCCTCTGCTAACAGCTACTCTTGCAATAATGACAACGCTGACACCCAAATAAGAGAAGACAGACGCAGAACAGACGATGCAGTAGGTGGCATAGTTACTGATGTGCAAAGTCAGCTTGACAGTGACGACTTGAGTGATGGCTGTGAAGGAGAAGACGATGACCTATCAGTTGGGGACAAGTCAGAAACTTATTCCAACACATCCACAGCCTGCTCGTTCTATACACAACTGGGAATGTCCGCATCACCCCAGTACTAATAGACTACTAATGCAAGCACGTCTCATTCCTTATTTGACCCAATAGAAGGGATTGCGTCCTGAGTGGAAAGCGACTGATGTAAATTGATGTTCAACAGTTTAACTGAATAACCTATTTGTATTTTACCTGCTTCTTGGTATTAAATGTTGTATAACATATTATATATTAGTTTTACATTCACATTGCCCATACGCTTTGGTTCACTGCAGCCCCAGAACTGTTTGAAGCACAAATATGCAGAAGTTGGGAAAGGAGTTGAATACCTAGCTCTTCTGTCTAGATCTTGGGAGGTGTACCCTCCCATCTCCTCCCATGAGGTACATATTCATGTACTGAGAAGCAGTGTAGACAAAGATGTTGCTACATGCTGAATTCGGGGCTTCTGTAATACTTGGAATCCATTTGGATAAAATAAAAAGTTAATTCATTCATTCTTCGTTCTGATGTACTGCATGCTGTTTATCATTTCGTATATTTAACCTTCATCCGCTCGCGTAGGCGGCAGATTGGCCGCCTTTTCGAATTTTCCCGTGTATGCTCGCTCAAAGTATCGTGATAGCCCCAAGAGCGCCATGTATTCTCTAGTTAATATCTTTCCTGCTAGACTACGTTGACTTCCGATCGTGGTGGACACGTCAGCCCAGTCAGTACTGCTCCAAAGTTGGGGACATCAGGTTCGAGCCAATTTGCCGCCTACGCGAGCGGTAACGTGGCAGTTTTCGCATCGCACGATTTTGAAAATGTAAGTAAATATTAATTTTCCTTTCGCATGTATTTTCAACTGTACTAGTTTCACAGTATTCTAGAACATGTGTAGGGCTTCTCATCGATATTTCTTGTCGTACTCTGCTGTATTTTGAACTGAAACATGAATGTTTTGCATCTCGATTTGGAAAGTTCTAATGTTTTGAACTATGGATATTCTAGTTTTGATTTAGCCAGCTTTCCAATTTGATAAGTATTTTAAGTTTTAACTCATCTTCGTGAGTATAATTTTTGTATTTTTGTAAAGTTTTTTTTTTTACTAAAGTTCTAATGTTTTGAACTATGGATATTCTAGTTTTTGTTCTAGCCAGCTTTCGTTTTAGTTTATTGTCACGTTAGTTATTTGCCGAAATGAGGTAGGTATTATTATGATTATATTCAAACTTTTGTTACCTCCTTTCAATAGAAAAAGTTGCGAACTGCAGAATATTATTTTAGTGCAGAAAACCTTCAAAGACTGAAAATGTGATTTTGATATAATATCTACGTTCTTATTGTGATTGCCATTATCTGAATAAAGAATTTATGATAAAAATGTGCTTGTAATGTTGTGCTGGAGTTCCCTGGTCAAAACTAATTTGAAACGAACGAAGAAAAGTAGTGAAAATTATGAAAAATCAAGGGCGGCCAATTTGCCGCCCACGCGATCGGAAGTGTGACTTCAGGAGAGGCGAGCGGGTGAAGGTTAAATATTAAATAAAAAAGATTGTACATATTTTGGCTGGGTTGTGGTTTGTTCGCAGTGACCATCCGACGGTTATCTGACCACCAGTGATTCAGACTCCTTTCTGACTATATAGTATCCATGACAGGCTGTTTGCAGTGTTTTCCTGACTATCCAAAGCCAGTTTTCTGATCGTCATCCTAGTACACAGAAGATTAGAAACTGACCATGCACTGCCTTCTCGATTCCTAACCATTATCGAACTCTAACACTTAACAAGATAGTATTGGATCATGGATGGTTTCTTACCATTTTCTAGGAGACAGCTAACAGTAAAAACACATATTTCATCTAAGCTTTTTTCTCCTTTATTTAGAACTGAACACATATATTTGGAATTTCGAGGTTTCCACTCAACAAGATCGAGGTTTTGGTGGAAACCAAACCTATAGAGTTGGTCCACTTTTGAGTAATAATGCTTCAGCTGAATGAATTGAAACCCAGTGTGTAGACAGACCCAATGAAGAAGCTAAAACGGCTTTGAATAACAATTTCGTGCCAGATTTGGATTTTATTTCATGAGATGTATTTTATAGGTTCTTCATAGTCATTATTCAAGGAGGAACTGTAAGGATCCCTGTTGCTAAATTGGGAGCTTGCATCTACCAGAGTAGGTATATTGTGTCATTTTCATATTATAGATTAATACAATGACATGTACTACCTGCTCGTATCAGCTCCAAGCTCCAACATTAGGTAGGTTCCCCCTCCACCTTCCGTTGTTCCCCACATTCACGCATGCTGCTCCCCTTGCTTGACGCGAGGGCAGCATGGTGAGCGGTGGGGGAAAGAGAGTTTAGGAACGTCCTGTCTCGTGTGGGCGTGTCCTGTATAGGCGCATGACAGGACAGCGGAATCCTGCATCCTACCCACGTGGTTCCCTGTCCTGTTCACGCATAGTGTGTGAGAACCTTTACTGTCTCGCACTTGACATACTGTGACATCATATACAGCACGTCCTTATATCCTGAGTCCCCGAGAAGACTACATGTGGCCCTCAGTGCATGCAATAGATTTGTTTATAAACGGAAACCACGTGGCCATGTTTCAGCTTATCAGAATGAGATCTTGGGTTCCATTCTATCCAACTTTCGAAGTAAATGGAAGATAATGTTTATAACAAAACCCTCTGAAATTCAAAAACCCGTACGGTTTAACTTTTTCTAACTTGGGCCCTCAGACAGACCTGGTACCATTCGTCGAATTCACTCATCTTGTAAGCACTTCTCAGAATCATTGAGGGTGTACGGGCTTGGAACAGTCTTCCCACCACACTCCACTTTGTTTGACACGGATAAATCTTGTAATATCCTCGTCCATACGCAATCACATCGGTAATTTTGATCGTGTGTTCTTTTTCATTTCATAAAGGTAAGTCAATTTTCATTAAAAATATATACATGTTATTTATTCATGAGTAAAACGTCCAGAAGTATGGATTGAGGTAAGTAGGTACCCACTGAATAGGTATTACTAGAAATGCGTACTTTGAACTCCCGTGGGCACAAACATCTCGCACTTCATGGATACTATATGGATTTTCATGCATTAGGATCCATATCTGTTTCTCAAGGTCACTGGAGCTATTCTGTAAAATAGACGAACC
The DNA here is from genome assembly GCA_954871275.1 of Leptopterna dolabrata. Taxonomy (NCBI): domain Eukaryota; kingdom Metazoa; phylum Arthropoda; class Insecta; order Hemiptera; family Miridae; genus Leptopterna; species Leptopterna dolabrata. The sequence goes on along the minus strand of OX940982.1, from coordinate 35,493,642 downwards.
CCGGAAACATTGGAAGAGACTATCTGTCCGGAATCATTGGAAGGACTATCTGTCCTGGGAGATTTTCAAAATAGATAATCTCTTTCCACTATCTATTTTTTTAGTGAATAGGCCCCCAGGAATTCATATTAGGATTATCAGTTATCATACCTACTCGTAATATGAACAAGCGCATAATTATGTAAGTAACGTAAATAAATAGGTAGTCACTATATAGAATCAAAATTTGAACGTCTATATAATTGTGGGTAAATAGGGCCCCCTCCACCGCAATGTACTAAACAACTAAGGGATCCGGCACTGAGCCCAAGATTACTACGTTGGTGTTGGTGCAGATGTTGAATGTCCAAGACTAGGTAGGGACAGACCTACCTAGGTACCAAGAGTGTTAGGGTCTGAAAACCACTTGCCGCAATACTCATTAAAAAAATAATGAGTTCCTTGCAAGTTTATGGCCTCTAGTTATTGTTGGTTACTGATGATAAAACGCTGCAAACTATTAGACAAAGATTTATTATTTACTCGTATAGATGCCCCTTCTGCGTAGATCACAGTTTTCCATGGTCAATACCCCCGAGCTCCCCTCAGGAAAGCCCTAAATCGAGTACTGGAGCCGCCCCCGGAATCAAAGTTTCATACGAATGTGCGGGATTCAATAATTAATTATTCATGAAGCATAAGGCAAATAATAGGTAAACCATTGTGTGTAATAATTTACCTGTACACGTGCCCCTTCTACGTAGATAGTATAATAAACCGTTGTGTAATAATTTACCTAATAACACTTCAACGTTTGTTGAAGTTGCAAAAGTACCTATCAACAAAATCCAAAAGATCTATCATTTTTCAAATTAAACAATATCACAGAACAACCAACTCGACTAAATAGAGCCATCTGTGATTCACTAAGCCAAAGCGACATCTCTTTTGGCAGGAGATTTTATAGTATCTGCCAAATCAAAACCACAAACATACGAAGTGGGGTTGATTTACCTATCACGGCATGTCAAGAAATTTGATAACTCACCTTTCCGAGTAAATAGCACCGGTGTGGTATTCGTAGAAGAAACAATCACGTCAGGGTTCAACTGTGTTTCTTATATTTGAAAGAAAGCAAGGAATAAGTTAAAATATTCAATAAAATAGCGGAGAGAACAAGGAGCTTGCAAAGCGAACAAAATCTGGGGAAGCAGTGGGGGTAAGAAGCACAAAATGTGTTGAGTCACATGAGACAGTGTTGCCAAGCACCTATTTACAACATCTAACTATTATTATAGTAATCAGGAATATTATACACATTTTGTCTTAGTATCTAGTGACATTCAGTTGTATAATATTTTGATATTTACATTCACCTAAATGTCTTTATATTCAGTAAAAGCGATGTCAGAGACTTAAACGATGGGAACTCTCGTCAATCAATATTGGTTCCTCAACATAGAGAAGGAACACGAGATAGTTCTGTCTGTCCGACAGATCGCAGTTTATTTGGAGATTTAGTCGGAAACCATCCGTTTCCTCGCACTCCCTCCTCTGCAAATAAATAGTGAGAGAGGGGAGCGAACTAAACCACGTTAATCGCGACGTAATCCCTTTTTAATGCCCCAATCCAATCGAGTGATGGATCGCTCACCATATGGTCTTAATTGACAGCCCGACGAAGGAGGGGGTAGACAGGACATTATCTTAACACGTTAGGCCACACCTTGTGAAGCATAGATAATTAAAGTAAAAATTCGTTACTCGTTTTTGGTCCTTGTAATTAAGCGTCATATCATAATCAAAGTGGTACAGAGCAGGTTCTTTGAAAGTCCTTCACGTAGGCTCGGTAAAGTTTCGAATTTTGAGATGTTCATCGGGTCCAAAGTCGGTTGTTTTGTCGAAGTTGAATTCATTAATTCTAAGGTTCTGGATCATCTGAAATTCATTACGACACATTATTAATCGAGGACAACAATTTATCACGAAATTGGACAAATTTACACAGTGGCAGCGCTTTAGTAAATGAGTCTGCATATCGACCATCCGTGGGGACCCATTCGATATGAAGCTCTTTGCGCTTGAATAATTCGTGGACATAGTGAAAGCAGAGCTTCACAACGTGCTTGAGTGTTCGCGATTCCCTCGTCATTGCAACCGAAATGGCTGGTGAACAATTGCACCTCAAAGTCGGGAACACTCTAATACCAGTTAGAAAATCGAGTAGGCAGCGTATGCTGACTATCTCCTTACAAGTCTCCGACATGGCAAGGTACTCAGCCTCACAGGTGGAGAGCGCCACATGCGCTTGTTTCTTCGACTTCCAGGATATGAGATTGTTTCCAACCGTGACCATGTATCCTGTAGTCGACCTACCACCAGGGTCACTTGTGCCAAGTGAAGCGTCAGAGTACGCAACCAAATCTATAGGTTTGTCAGAAAACAGAATGCCGTAATCAATGGGGAAGTTCCGATTTGGGAATTAACTCCCATGTACTCATCTCTTCAAGGGACTCGAGCTCACTGCGGATAGCCTCCTCCCACAGGTCTCTATCAGTAGAGTTCATTGCTTCCTGAAACGAAGCTGGCTCTACATAAGTGGTTCCACTTGCATTGCAGCAGCTCTACTTGAGTCAGCAATAGGCTGATCATCTGATTGAGAGTCGTCACCCATATCTAAGATTTCTGCTAAAGGTTTGGGGTGATCTGTAATTCGATCTCCGTACACAATATTGACTCTATGCATTTGACATCACAAGAGTTGACTAAGGTTTTGTGGAGGTTGCTAAATATCACGTATCCCGTGTCTGTACATTCAAGCAAAAAACCTTTTTGTGCGTTAGGCGCAAATTTTGATTTGTTTCCTACATCAACGTAATGTACGAGACACCCAAACCTTTTCAGATGTTTCAAATTAGGTGGGTAACCCTTGACTATCTCAAAAGGGCTCTTGAAATTGTTTGAGGCATGGGGCATTCGATTGTAAACGAAAACCATGTATGCCAACGCATGACCCCAGAATGAAAACGGCATTTTCGCCGAGCTTAGGTTCACTCGAATTTTATGTTTTATTTCTTGGTTGACTCTCTCAGCGCAACCATTCTGCTCAGGGACATAGGGGGTACAAGGATCCCAAACTATCCCATGAGTTGACATTAATCCCTTCATTTGTGGAGTCTGAAACTCCGTTCCCCTATCTGAACGGAGTTTATAAACATTTTTGGACTGCAAGGTGATAGCCTCAATTTCACGTAAGCAGCGCCCCAGAAAAATGTGAACTTCTTTCTTATTTTAGCGAATTTTCGAAGAAAAGGAAGCTATTGTTCTCGGTCCAAAATTTTTAAAACTCGAATTTCCTAAAGATTTTTATACCAAAATCCGTTTCAGACCATCCTGAATTCCCTGCCGAAAGACACCAAAAATTATATGTATATATATATATATTTATATATATTTATATATTTATATATATATTTATATATATATTTATATATTTATATATGTATGTGTCATTCCAGACGATAACTCTCGAAAGAATTGAGATAAAAAGTTCAAATTTGCACGAAAAATCTGTCTTGGCAATCGACAGGCTAAGTTCGAAGATGGGCAGAATCGGGTCACCCTAAGGGGGAGTTTTGGGGAGTTTTAGGGGGGGAAAATTACCCATAAATTCCCAAAATGAAAAAGTCTGACAAGTGACACCTCATTTTAAAGGTTTTTGTACGCTGAACACGATGGTGAAATCAGAATTGCGATATCTCATTCCATTCTCAAACTGGAGCACTTTGAAGATGAAGGAACGTGGTTATTTCTTGAGATGTTCTTCCTGGTTCGTCTGCTCTAATCTGATAACGGAATGGGATATCGCAATTCTGACTTCACCATCGTGTTCAGCGTTGGAAAATCTACAAACTGAGGTGTTACTCGGCAAAAAATGGAACAAAAAATTTGTTACGTACCCAATACCTACTCTTCTGGTATTCAAAACATTTTTGATTTCCACCTCCCCCTCCTTCCACCCCAAATTTTACTTTGCGTAAAACTACTCCTGTTTTAATTTTGTATGGTATCAAGTTGGGAAAACATTGGCCGAAAATTAATTTTCAGAAAATTTTAGGCGGAGGAGGAAGATGCCGAAAACTTCGAAAATTCGCTCCTATAGCCATGCTGCATGACTGTGGTTTTTGTTTATTTCATTGTGAACGCGAAAAGATCGAGTACAGTCACAAATGAAGGTTATAATGTAACTGTCACCAGTTCGGAAGTTGGCTGGGCTAATTGGTCCAATAAGATCTGTATGTAGGACAGCGAAAGGTTTGTCCGACCTATGTCTAACTTGAGTGTGGGACTTGCGATGTGTGTTCGCCTGGTGGCAATCCTCGCAATTAAGGATGTCGTCAGAGACTTTGACATTTTTCAACTCTAATAAGAATTTTTTGGCAGCTTCCAAATATTTCTTCGAGGTATAATTCAACCTCAGGTGCCAGAGAATGTAAAGTTTAAGCATTGGACGAAAAGATTTTTCTAAGTTGCGAGAGTCAAAATCTAAAATTTTTGAATCAAGATCATCATTATTTTTGTCTTTGGCTTGTGGACTTCTTTCAGGTTTTCCTTCCAGTCTCCCTCCCAGAGAAGTGGCTTCTTCACTGACCATTGGATTATCCCCAGATACGGGTGCTACCGGTTCGAGCGCCGGTCTCCCTCCCGAGGTATGATTAGATGAGGTTAACATCAGTGGACTCCCTCCCAAACTGATACCGGTTGAAGTGGACGGTAAGGAGGTGGAGAAGTGACTTGTCTGTTTATCTTGGGAAGTTTTTAGGACCATTTCGGTCTTCAAGCGTTTGGCTTGAGAATAATCTGGAGTTGATGGAGCAACATGGAAATCCACCCACCAAAGATTGTCATGGAAATACCCAGTCTTAATTATTTTCCCTGTCTTAGCTTGTGCGAACTCCACTTTCTCTTTTGTGAACGAAATGTTAATCCCGGATTGAGCGGCCTTTCGGACCGAAAACAGATTGGCGGCAAGGCCGGGAGTGTATAAAACGTTCTGGAGTGTTGAAACGCGACCATTATTGATAAAGTGGAGATCGCCAGCATGATTTACAGTTAAATCAGCGCTGTCATCTCGGTTCGCACATTTGAAAATTCTGGGACAAGGTAAACATCTTATATTAGACAAAATATTTTGTGTGGTAGATAAGTGTTCGGTTGATCCCGAATCCACTATGCATCTAAAGATCGACTCACCTTCAGAGATTTGAAAGGCCTTGGATTGTCCTGCTTTTTCACTCATGTTGTTGAGGTACTGTCATGTTCCTCCTCATCATTGCCCATCGTGACCCATACGTCTTCGTCCTCTTCAGCATCCATTGGACCCACGATGGAGAACAGAGCATCGGGATGAGCTCGGAACTTTTGGGCCAATTTTTTTGCCTGCGACATTTGCATTTTGTACACATTTGGCGTACCATGTGTTGTACTCGGTTTGGGTTTGGACGAGCTGGGGGCTGAGCGTTGGGCGGAATGCGGAGGTTGTGAGGAGAATTGGGAGGGGAAGGACCTATTCCCCATAGATGACCAGGGTCTTTTTGGAAACGGGCACTCATTAGCCAGGTGGTCGTTGGTACGTAGACAGTTAAAGCAAACTTTTCTTGCTTTCACGCACACTTCCGCGACATGGCCTCGTTTCTTGCAGTATTTGCAAAATCCACCCTTAACTGAGGGAAGTTTGGGCTTCTGTATGGCCCTATTGGCCGTTGAAGATTGACCCGAAAAAGGTTTAGATTTGTCATCCCTCCCCCCACTAAATTTTCGTAACTTTCCTCCGGACCCTCTAGTTGAGGCAACACGGCTTCTCCACAAAGTGTAGGAAGAACCTTTGGCCGACTGTTGCTGCCTTTGTTCCTCCTCAAGGAGCATGTCCTTAAGTTCATTGACTGAGAACTTGAAAGAGTTGAGTTCGGCCTGTTGAAAGGTCCGAGTCGAAGCGATGACAGTTTCGAAAATGCTTTTAACATAGTCGTCATTCAAAATTTGTGAATTTATCGCTCTGATTTTATGACAAAGATCATCGAAACGCCCATGGAACTCAACTACTTTCTCAGCTCTCGGGTCAAAGTTGAGGGTGTTTAAAGAATTGATAAGGCCCCGCAATTGAAATGGGGTTGAAGGGTCACAAATTCCCTGGAGTTTTGTTATGACCTCTTGAGGCTCAGCCAAGCCTTCGACCAGGTCTTGAAAATATGGGGAGAGTGATTCCACTATAAAATACCGAACTTTTCTCTTGGCCGCTTGGACATCCCCTTGTGACATTTCTGACGGAGGGGATTCACTTGGGTCCAGGGCAAACAAACAATCTTGCGACTCAATCTGGCCTACGATGCTATGCAACCAATATTTAAATTTGCTCTGGTCTACCAGCTTGTCAACCAATGGCCGTAGACGAATATTATCAATTTTTCTGCCCCGGTATAGGTCTTCCCTTGGAGGAACACCGTAAGTACGGTCATCAAGGGGGAGAAACGGATTAGTTGAAATTGGTGGGTTGAACGTAGCATTGGCTGCACTACCAGCTTCGGGAGTAATTTCCATTTCGGACTCCTTGGAGGCTGGAGGTGCAGCGGCCAAATTTTGAATTTGTACTGTTGGTTCAGGTTGAATATTATCTGGGGGTCCGGAATTTTCGGTTAAGAGTTCAAGGCACAGTTGAAGTTTTTGGGACATTATGGCGAATTGGTTTTCCAAGTCCACTATCCTATTAGTAAGAGTAGTGACACTTACTTCTGTTTGACGTTTGTGGCCCTCTAAGTACCTTTTAAGAACCTCATCGGATGTTTTTGCGACTGAAAGCCGGAGGGATTCGTCATCCTGAGAAGGATTACCTGAGATGGACTGATTCCCCTCATCATTGAGCAAACGCTCTTCATCGTCGGAGTTCATACCTCCAGTTCGTACCAACCTGGAATTTTTCCAAAAGGAAATATTATATTTTCGTGTCAACTCATACTAGCACATAGATAAATGGTACAAGTCACGGGCAATGAGGGTAGACTCCAGATCCCAGTTTGTATTTGACTGCTGTTTTACTCAGTTCCAAAGAAATTCAAGGATTTTCCCAATGTTAACAACAATTTATAGGACTTGGCAGAGTCTGTTAACCATTCAACTTTAGGGGGGGGGGGGGGGGGCGGTTTTTTTTTTTAAATTTATTCCTTTTTTTTCCTTTGACTTTTAGTGCCTAAGTCGGGAAAAATGCTTATGAAACTTCTTCCGTTCTTCTTCGCTGCTCGCAATCCGCTTCAGGAGACCCAGTATATTGCGCCTAGGACTGTTTGCAATATACACTGTATGGTCTCGATTCCTTTCCCAAACTTTCTTTGATAACGTCGACGCTGTCCAGCTGATCTGTATTAGAAAGGCTATTAGTGGTTTGATTAGTTTATGACGTCCTCGTAAAGAAGTGGGAAAAAGAAATCTACTAGTATAGGTACATGGTATGTACAGCTGATCAAATAATGTTTCACATCATGACATGCTTCGCGTTTTTACCATGGCAGGTGCATCTCTGCAAGAGGGGAACGTTACCCTTTAACTAGGGGCACTCTCTCGTCACATCTTGATCGTTGAATTACAAGACCCTCGGAACCCAGTCAGTACAAAAATAAATACGTGGCTTAACCCAACGTTAAATAGAATTTTTGTACCAAACTAAAGTGGCGTGATTGCATCGTAGGTACTTTGTGTAAACAGAAAATTAATTCGTATAACTAATCACTACCTGGAAATACTCCGTATCAACCCCCCCGAAATGACTACCAGATGGAAGTATTTCGTGTTAGTTACGATTGGTGTAACAACCGAGGACAGTTACACTACTAGGATATGGTAACCAAATTTAGTTACCATAGAATGGTGTAGTAACCTCACGTAGGTATACTAACACAGCATGACAGCCAAACAATCGGAGTACGAGCACCACTTTACTGATATAAAAACAACGTATGAGTTGATTAGCTATCACGTCCTCACTGACGTCCAGCATTTTATTTTATTTTTGTTTGTTGTGTTTTTACATTGCAGAATTTAATTTGACATGGGTCCTAGCCCGGAGATGCGATCTAGCGTCTGGTTGTGTGTGTCTGATATTAAATTTTAACTCCTGGGTGACTTTGGGAATGAATCTTGTCGATCTCCTGCAGCAATCTACGCGACCATGCAAACAAAAAAAGCGTTAGCCTTTAAACCCTGAGACCAAATCGCCCTATTCCCGGGGTCTCTATGTTGAGGTGCGGTCTGATTTGTAGATCTTAATGAACCGTATGAAGATCTCAGATACTCTAAAAGCGCCGCCGGTTATTGACCATTGACTGTGCACTAATTGTTCAAAGTTATCTGTTTCACCTTTCTAAAGAAAACAGAATATAAGGTGTGCACGGACCTATTTTGAACAATCTTCGACGACTCGAGCAGGTAATCAATCTACCTGATATGATTACCCTCGCGCACCTCTTGCACACGGTATACTTGTCGGGCTACAAGTGATACCGTATGATGTCGCTCACCACGAAATACGCTGGGTACAGGAGTCACTCGTCTACTTTAATTAAAGTAAACACGCAATAAGTAGGACAAATATCATTCATAATGTGTAATCTGCTGATCAGGCATCGGCCGTAGCGAATGATAACAAGTTCGCTCAGCACTAAAGTCACCCTACACTCATTATGAGTCTACCTAATATGTTCAACCAAACATAAAAGGAGGGATTTCTATCTCAGAAACGACTAACTGAGAGGCAGAACGAAAGGCGGAATCAGCTCACCAAGAAAAATACAACAAAACCGATCGAATGAAAAGGAAAAGATACCAAGTCAAAACAATAACAAACCGGAGACAACGCAGGTTAGGATGAGTAACCGTGAAGTGAAGACCGGAACAGTGAAGCAGGATTCAAGCAGGGTTCACATCCATCCGGAAAGCTATCCGGAAAGTGCGTACGAGCAGCTGATTGGTTGGACATCAGCTGGGGAGGGGGGAATATTCTTTCCGGAGAAGCACTTTTGAAGCGAAATGTACGCATCTGATTTTTCAGATATTTTCCGCTCCGCATCTGCGCAGTTCACTACTGCGCATACAGAATGGCGTCGGCAACCGAGACAGCTGTGGGAGGAAGCGCGGGAAACGAGTTGTCAGCCAAAATTCCGGATGGTTATGAACGCCTTCCCAACTTCCGTGATTCCCCTCCATCCCTTCCACTGCTTTTCACTAGCTTCCCCTATCCGTATTTCCAGACGTCTCCGGATGGATGTGAACCGTGCTTCACATCGAGCGGAACGAGTGCGGAAAGCGGAAGGGCGGAACGCAATCTGATTGGCTGTTGGGACAGGGTGGCCGCCATGTTGTCGGAAGGGCTGGACAGCGGTCGGCGGAAGAAATTTTCATACCGCCTTCCGCGTTCCGTCGAGCTCGGCGCAAGCGCAGTGGACAGGAATGTTGACAACCGCAAGTAGAGGTTGCAATATTTTCGCGTCGTGTTTATGATTTATGTTGACGCTTGAAAATAATGAATGGAAAACTGAACTGAAAATGATGAATTTCAACGAAAATTTGATTGAAAAACGCTGCGAAGTCCTTGTCACATGGGTTTATTATTCTATTGGACATAAACCTACAGAAATGTTGGATGTTCATTTATTGTTTCTTTCATATAAAATAATTGAAATAGCTATTTCTGGTGGTTTCCACCAATTTTGGCCCCCAAAACACGAATTAGGTAGGTACGGTCCTTTTTTTCTTTTTTTTTTCAAATTATCTTTGATCATTGATAGTATACCATTTAATCGTCTTGATCCACCTGTTGACACTTTTTCTAGTGTTATTCTACAAATTGGTGGTGATTTCAGACGATTTCCCAGGTTTTTGATTCATAAAAACGCTGCAAAGTCCTTGTCACATGGGTTTATTATTCTACTGGACATACCTACAGAGATGTTGGCTGTTCATTTATTGTTTCTTTCACGTGAAATGATTCGAATAGCTATTTCTGATTGTTTCCACCAATTTTGGCCCCCGAAACACGAATAAGGTAAGCTCCTTTTTTTAAAAAATAATCATTCATTGATAGTACCATTTAATCGTCTTGATCCATATGTTGACACTTTTTCCAGTGTTATTCTACAAATTGATGGTGATTTCAGACGGTTTCCCAGGTTTTTGACTCATAAAAAATCAATTTCGGGAGCTGAACACCTGGTAGAACCTCAATTTTCTACTCTGGTCAAAATCGACTTCATATTCGGTCTTCTCGTCCCCAAAAACATGAAAAACGATACCTTAAAAGCTCATGTTGCTAAAATGCAAAAAGTACCTATTTTTACACACATTTTCACTCATAACACCCCAGGGTATATTCCGATCGGGCTGAAAAGTTTCGGGACACAACTAGGGCCCAAATGGAGCATGTGTGCGAAAGAACGAATTTTTTAGATCGAAAATGAAGCCTGTACACGTGATACGGCGGACGGACATTGCATTTTTGGAATCTACGCACCTTGAAGCGGAAAAGAAAATATTTTGAGGGGGTGTCATACAAATTTTTCGCTGAGCGATTACATAGGTGTATAATAAACCAAAAGTGAAGTGCCGGATGGAAATCTGGGACCCAACGGCGAAGGGCCACAAAAATTGTGAACTTGTCAGACGGCTGTGGGAGGAAGAGTTGCCAGTGAGCTAAATTTAAAAAAATAAAATTTTAATTTAAATTTCGTATGAAAAGAAAAACACCATCAACAAGATGAGAGGTTTCAGATATAAAGGGAGGCTTTCAGTAGGAATATTATGATTCCGTCCACCACGGAGACCGTCATGTGAACACTCTTCCCGACTCCATCTCCCCCTCCACTGGTTTTTCCGCCTTCCGTCCTTCCGCTTTCCGCACTCGTTCCGCTCCATCATGGATAATTTGAAAAAAAAAAAAAAAAAAAGATCGTACCTACCTAATTTGTGTTTTGGGGGCCAAAATTGGTGGAAACCATCAGAAAAAGCTATTTCAATTATTTCACATGAAACAAACAATAAATGTAGGTACAGCCAACATTTCTGTAGAATAATAAACCCCATGTGACAAGGACTTTGCAGCGTTTTTTTTTTTTCAAATTATCTTTGATCATTGATAGTACCATTTAATCGTCTTGATCCACCTGTTGATACTTTTTCTAGTGTTGTTATACAAATTGATGGTGATTTCAGACGGTTTCCCAGGTTTTTGACTCATAAAAAATCAATTTTGGGAGCTGAACATCTGAACCTCAGTTTTCCACTCTTTGGTCAAAATCGACTTCATATTCGGTCACCTTCTCGTCCCCAAAAACATGAAAAACGATACCTCAAAAGCTCATTTTACTAACATGTTACTAAAACACAAAAAGTACCTACCTATTTTTATACACATTTTCACTCATAACTCCCCTGGGTATATTCCGATCGGGCTGAAAAGTTTCGGGACACAACTAGGGCCCAAATGGAGCATCTGTGCGAAAGAACGAATTTTTTAGACCGAAAATGAAGCCTGTACACGTGATACGGCGGACGGCGTACGGCGGACGGACATTGCAGTTTTGGAATCTACGCACCTTGAAACGGAAAAGAAAAAATTTTGAGGGGGTGTTATAAAAATTTTTTGCTGAGCGAATACATAGGTGTATTATTCATAGAATAATAAACCAAAAGTCACTGTAGGGATGGCAAAAAAATGAACCATCGATGTATCGATGTTCTTTCCAAAAACATCGATGTAGGAAAACCATCGATGGGTTGGTCCCGATGTTTTCTCCCCATCGACTGTTGCCCGGCGATGTCTAGTAACATCGATACATCGATGGTTCATTTTTTTTTGCCATCCCTAGAAGCAGTGGTGGCAGGGATGGGACATGGAAATCGATATTATCGAAACATCGATGTTTTACTTCGATATTCCGATTTTTCGCCATCGATGCCTCACATTCGATAACATCGATATATCGATGTTATGGTCCGATATCGGCCGAAAACACCCTTTAACCAGCTCTTGCCTCTTGGATCCCCTCACCACTCTTCCTTGATCCACATGTTACTCCTTCTGCTTACAGGTCATAAAATACTCAAAAGTGCTCACTTCATCAATGACTTTATTTTCATTTTCAGAAATATTTGAGTAAAAAAAAAAGAAACAGAAACATTTTATTCCGAATTCAGTCATTTACAAAATAAAAATAAGAAACATTCCAACTCTGAATTATATATTTAGGTACTTGATTAGAAAAATAACTCTTCGTCGAGTGAGTGGAGGAAAACAAGTTTCTTCAGATTTTCTGCTTTCAGCCTATTGCGCTGGGGCGTCAAAATGTTGCCAGTTTCAGAAAACAAACGTTCTGAAGGTCCACTCGTAGAAACGCGTAGAAGAGGCTTATCGATATCGATATCGAAAATATCGATGTTTTGGCTTGATAAAACATCGTTATCGTTGCCTTCTACAAAATATTGACATCGACATCGATATCGATATTTTCTTTCGATGTCCCATCCCTAAGTGGGGGTAAGAAGCACAAAATGTGTTGAGTCACATGAGACAGTGTTGCCAAGCACCTATTTACAACATCTAACTATTATTATAGTAATCAGGAATATAATATACACATTTTGTCTTAGTATCTAGTGAAATTCAGTTGTATAATATTTTGATATTTACATTGACCTAAATGTCATTATATTCAGTAAAAGCGATGTCAGAGACTTAAACGATGGGAACTCTCGTCAATCAATTGGTTCCTCAACATAGAGAAGGAACACGAGATAGTTCTGTCTGTCCGACAGATCGCTGTTTATTTGGAGATTGTCGGAAACCATCCGTTTCCTCGCCTCGCAGTATCCATGACAGGGTTATTGTACTTAGAAGAGAGCTGGCGGCCATCTTGGCATTTTCGATCTCTTTCAGAGGGACACCTTAGGTGTCTTCTCTCGAAGGAGAGATTGATTGATTGATTGAATATTTTTATTTTCCTGGATAAAAATAGGCCCATAAGCATAAGGTCCTCTCTACCTTTTTTACAGGATACATATTCTTACATGTTCCAATCAAAATAACATTATCAGTCATTACAAAATTATTTATAAAATAAAAGAGCTCGTTTTCTACAAATTAAGAGAGTCCCTTTCTCGTTTGTTTGATAGTGATCGCGTATCATCCTTTGTTCATCGGCTACCATATTGTTCATTTTGATGTATGATTTTTCATCTCTTAAAGTAAGTCGATTGTTCATTAAAAATATATACATATTACCAATTCATGAGTAAAAACGTCTAAGTAGGTATGGGTTGAGAGCTATTAGTAAAATAGACGAACCCGGGAGACATTGGAAGAGACTGTCTCCCGAGGTAGAGTATGTCTCCCAGGAGATTTTCAAAAAAGATGATCTATTTTCACTATCTCTTTTAGTGAATAGGCCCCCAGGTGCTCCCTAGCGATGATATCTGGGCCGGATTCATACCGTTTCATTCGCAATTATGTTGACGAAGCTTTTCGGTGCAAACGAACGGCTGGTCATACAATGCTCCAGATGGTCACGAAAAATTCTTTAGTTCAAGATCAATTTAAAAACGCAAAAACCATACTCTTCTATCAAAAGTTTTTGAGCTATGGCGTCCTGCAAATTTCAACCCTTAGAGATGGCTGACAGTAATACCGAGCTTTGCGGACCAACCAGACCTTAAACGGGACCTACAAACCAAAATTCATTAATATTTCGGTTCATGGTAACTAAGAAAAGTGCGAAGTACAGAGTGCGGTAGAGTGGCAGAAATTTTTTTATTGCATTTTCGGATCCTAAGTACCTTGAAACGTAAACCATCTAATTTTTTGACGGGGGGGGGGGGGGGGTTAATTTTTTTATTTATTTATTTTCTTTCATGCTCGATTCCAAAGGTTCATTATTGAAAATAATAGTAATAAACCAATAGGTACGAGAGTTCTTTGTCACTGTTATTCATCACATCGTTTTGCGATTTCATCTACGTGACGTGATATCCATCAGTTTTTGTCACCTATCCATAATCCATATTCAAATCGAAGGCTGATAGGATTTAAACTTTGTACAAGATTTGTATATTTTGGCACAATTCGGCTTCAATCCCTCGAAAAATCGATGGATTTATACCATCCGACTGCAGGTCTAGTAACCACGGTGAAATGGGCGAGGTGAGCTAACCTGTTAAAAATAACCTTGTCGTCCCTGGAAACTACACCTCCCGGTTTCTTATCATCAGCTGATAAATACGGAAGAACAAGAATCTCGATTTCTCGATTGTTCCACTTGCACACGATTTGGAAACTTTTTAGACTTCAGCGCTGATCCGATTCTCTGTGTAGGAAAATCAGTTGGCTCGTTTCGTTGAGAACTACTTCATTTTGTAAAACCTCTTACCAAGTGAACATGGTTCGTCGTGGAAGGTCTACGCCAGCTCCCGCAAGGTAAAGAATTTCTCAAATTTTCACTCGCTAACTTCATGCGTCTGTACGGGTTTCAGTGTCCATATTTTGTACGTTCGTACCTAGTAGTTTTCATGTAGATAGAACAATACCATTAGGTATATCTCTTAGAATTTGAAATCAGTTTGGATGGATGTTTCTGATTTTTGACACGTTCTGAACTTGAACATTTTCTGATCGATAGATTACGCAAGGGCAGATGGCCTTGGGGCTGGTTCACAATGAACTACCCATTTTACTGAATGACGTCAGTTGAGCTAATTACTAATCCAAGACCTTTTTTGCTCAGTACCCAACTCCTTTGTAGTCCATAGGTAATAGAGCGTAATACCGCATTATTTGTCCTGATAATTTATGTGGCTGTTTTGGGAAATGTGAGGACAATGTCGCATGTCTACAGGCAGACGATGTATTATGTACCTATCTATGAAGGCCACTCAAGGATAACATCTATGAATAGTCAAAGCTCCTACCTATCTATTCCTGAACAATTCCCTTCCTTACGCCAAACTAATTTGACTCCCCACATTCGTATTTCCGCGTTAAGTAAGCAGGATGCGACGGCCCCAATTTATTTTTGTCGTCCACGTGATTCGCAAGTAGTACTAATTTTACACTCATTCGCCGCGAAATATTTCGACCCGTTGCGCAAAGCACGTTTCATCTTCAAATTTATTGGATGATGCGAAACTAATTTGTGTAATCTTCGAGTAGGTATAGGTACCTACCTATTCCAATTATTTTCTCGCACATTGTGCCGAGGCTTCCGTCTCCCAAGAAGTATAATTCAACTGTTGAAAATTAAAATTTCACGTACCTACCTATCGAGATGTGAAATACAATTTAAATTAGCACTAAAACTTGAAGTTAAACTTGGTTTGTCATCCCAAATCTAAACATGAGGTGCCCGCATCACAAAATACTTCAAGCTGAATGGTGGCAATGTAGATGTATAACAGGGCCGTATCTCTGTGTAATGTATTGCATTGTGTAGGGGTTTTTCAGGATGGTTACTATACTTCTGTGTTACCCTTGTGGTTAGTAAGGAAAGTAAATAAGTAGGTAGTCGTTTTTAGCGCTAATTTGTCGACTTTTCATCACAACGGCTCGGCGTTTTGATTATAATATATTCATATGAGTAGCTGCAACAAGAGTAGGTACTTGTTGAAAATGTTATCAAACATTTGAATTTGGACGAGGAAAAAAACGTCCAAAATGTGCTAAAAACGAAATTTTTGGCCTATTTGTTCATTATTTTTGATGTAACTACCTATCCAGTTATTCACTTCACAATGTGAAAGCTAATTATGGTTTCTTATTTTCAATAATGAACCTTTTGAATCGAGCGTGAAAAAAAAAAATTTTTATTGATGGTTTTCGTTTCAAGTTATGTAAAATCCGAAAGTGGAATAAAAAAATTTCTGTCCGTACGCCGTACTTCATACTTTCCTTAGTTACCATGAACCAAAATTAATGAAATTAGGTTTGTAGGGTGTTAAGTATGGGAAATCCCAAGCTGTTCCACGTTCAGATCGTCTCAAAACTGGCAAAAACCATCCCCCAAACGTCTCACGTGCTCGACACAAGCTGGACATCCGGGTAGGACCCGACTTTTAGCTCACGTGGGTAAAAAAGGACTCTGGAGTTGCGAAAGTTGAACTTCCTTGACAATTGTCACCATCTCGAAACCTCTCCGACCATGAACAGGACAGAGCCCAAATAAGGACATTTCTAATAGGAAGAGGTTCATAAGCCGTCTAGTGGCATTTTTTCTCTTCAATCAACATGGCGATTTATTGTGTTGACAGTAACAGAAATTCTTATCCATCAATGGATTTTAATATTCTATGTTACATAGGTCGTGACGCTGTGGCTGTTCTCGAGTTGTTTTTCCTTCCAGTGGAGACGGGGTCGTTTGGGGAAACCTAATCGATATCCCTTCTTAACCGGTGATAATCTCACTGGTATGGAGGAAGGGACTCGAGGGTCCACCGTCACTATCCTCATTCTGTCACATGGCACCAGAGCAGAGCGTGGTTTGGTAGTATGCGCTGAGCAATTCACCGTACTCCATCCACTTTTTGTGGGCTTACCAGATGGATAAGCCAAAAGGTTTCCAGAAGGATTCCTTTACAAACATCCTGTTCCTTTGATAATCCATCTATTGGCTTCCCCACCCCCCTTCCCTCTTTTAGTGTCAATATAATTAAAATGTATTGAGCTTATTTGACAGCGAGTAATGCCGTGTCCCAACTTACAAGTCCCAATAGTTGTTACATCCTAACGATGAAGGTTTATCTCCTAGAGGTTGCCCAGATGAGCACAATTCACTGGACAACAACCTCTGACAAAATCTTTTCCCTGCTAATACTCGTATTTTGGAGCTCTATTCTCCACCATTAAATATTATTGAGGTAGTAGGTACCATTTCGATGGAGGTTAGTCACCTTGAAGTTGTTCCAGAACTTCATACAACTTTTCATTCCCCCTTTTCCCTCTCATCTGCTACCTAGAAGTATGTGGGGAGAAGTGTGACGGTGTGGCTATTGTCGAGCCGTTTTTTCTTACGGTGGAGAAGGGGTTGTTTGGGGAAGCCTGATCGATATCCCTTCTTAACCGGTGATAATATCGCTGGAACGGGAGGGGGGGGGGGGGGACTCTCGAGGGTCCACCGACACTCTCCTCACTCTGTCACAAGGTAGCATAGAGTCCCTCTTAGAGCAAGCAGACGAGTCAAGTTTGGGGTTTTATGGTTCAAGCATCTTTACAATTTCAGTTAATATTAGTAGGTTGAAAGCAAGTTACATTGTCATTTGATGCTCAGGTCCATACAAGCTGTATTTCTAGAACTGCTTCAATATTCTAACCTCAAACACGGATCAGTCTGCGCCTACTAATTCCTAATCCCCCAGGCTAATTAGCTGATAGCCATAGTGAAGAATTTATTTCTTTGTTGGCATTATTATTGTGATGAATACTTAACATTATATTGTAACTGTAGGGCAGCACCTGCGAGAGCAGCACCAGCTCCCGTTCGCACTGCACCAGTTCCCGCCCCCATGCCCCAGGCCGCCGCCTCTCCGATGATGGCGCAGGCTCAGCCCCAACAGCCCAGCATGTTCAAACAGATGGCTGCTACTGCTGGAGGCGTCGCTGTTGGCTCTGCCATTGTAAGTGATTTATTGGAGTCTTCCTAGCAGATACAGTCATTAGAGAGTTCCTGGGAGATACGGTCATATCAATACTGCCATGGGTTCGGCTGTTGGGCCGAACAACATGGATGCCATCCCGTTGCCATGGGTTACGAGAGACAAGCGAGCATGATAAACGGTATCTCAAAATTACGTCAATTCCTGACTGTATCTTGAAGTACCGCGAATTCTACCCCCTTCCACTTCAAAAGGCAAAACAGCTACTAACTCATACCTACATGAAAGAAACCACCACCAGCTCTTGAAATCATTGTTTTCAACTGAGTAGGCCAGCTGCAAAACCAGAAAAATCCAAATGAAATAATGAGAAAAACGCGAAAATCCGTTCGAAACTATGAGAAAGAGCTGCTGTTTTTCTTTTACGAATACCTACGGAAATAAATCATAGAATTTGCCTGTTACATTTGAACGTCCCGTCAACGTCAAATTAGTAACTGCAAAATTAAAGTAGGATGTAGCTCGTTTTGATTTTGCATTAGGTAGGTATTTGGCTGCTCTTGCAACTGGTATGAAACTGTGCGATTGCAAAACCAGCAATACATTTGTGAAACTAGGTTTTATCATGAGGGAAAAGTAGATCTAAACAGAGAAAGCATTTAAAACCATTTTATTTTTTAGGTCAAGAAAAAACTACAGAATAGTAGGTACTAAACAAAATGTTTTACAGTACGTAAATTAAAACAAAATACGGAAAATTAGGCAAAAATTAAGTTAGGTGATCAGAAAAAGTTCGTTACCTACTGAATTTTTCGTTGGCTAAATTTGGTTAAAGCAAGAAAGTTTAAACCAATTTTTCACCCTCACTCTCCAACAAAAATCGAAATCTATGGCTTCTCTTTCCTATTGATTCGGGGATTCTCTGAGCAGAAATGCGGAGGTAGGTATTTGGGTTGCGAAAACGTTTTTGTAGTAGGAAAGTTCATCGCGATCACTATTTCACCCCAGCACGGTTTTCAACATGTCAGGTTACTTTGACCGTTACTTTTGATGGGATCAAGAGGCTGGGCCGTATGTATATGGCCGTATTTTTGGCACATGCGCAGAAAACTTTTCCAAGACATATGGCCGACGCATCTGAGCAACGGTATCTCCTAGGAACTCTCTATTGCAGTACGCGTTTAGGAGGTATAGTGTCGGTATAGGCTGACGGTAATGTGGCGTTCTCGAGTAGTTTTGTTTTTTTGAGATAGGTACGTTAAGCTGCACCTATCTCAGAGATAATCATATCTAAGGTACTTTGCAGTAGAGTTATCTGCATGTACAATTGCAACTGATGGTAAGATACAGTCAACGTATCTCCGACTTTACCTACTTGGAAATTTCCATTTATTTCCAAATACCTATTTCAGTCTGAAAATTCTCTAAAAACAACTCACCGGTATGTTGGGTGGTATACCCTCATAAAGATCACTGTTTATATTGAAAGCTTATGCTCAAACTGTATTTCCTACACAGGAATCAAGCGTTATTAAAGTTATCAAGTGACACGTGTAATATTCACTGTTAGACTTTGTATACAAGTGTGTGCAAAGCCCAGCAGTTAACATCAGATGTGATCAACTTTTAATAACGCTTGATTTCTGTGTAGGAAATAGGGTGTGTGAGTATAAACTTTCAATATAAGCAGTGCTCTTCAATATAAACAGTAGAATGTTCAATATGAACAGTAGAGGGACTGTCTGTAGATATGTAGACAGACAATGTATGTATCTACAGTCTTCTACTCTTCGCGTGTACACACTTGAACGCTTTGTTGCTAAATGTTGGCCGTTAGTTGCTAAGTATGGCTGTTGTTGGGATCGCGGGGTGTTCAGTTAATAACTCGCGGAAAGCGAAGAAAATCGGAAGAGGTGGAAACGTGTACGCCGAGGGGCCTCGTTTTGGTTGAAATTTACTTCGTAGTTATTAGAAGAGCAGCAAGTTTCCGAAACTTCACACGTTTGGTCCCAAATGACCGACGAATCGCTTCAGCTTTTAGGTGGAGAAATAAAGAAACAAGAAAGCTGATTTAGAGAAATCATTCGACCATCTTTGAGACTGGCAGTGAAACTGTGTTACCTGTCTGGCAAGTGGAAAATCTTTCACCAGCCTAATCTACACTTTCTGGATACCCGGCTCATAGAAAATAAATGGGAATCATGTCTGCCGAAACGTCCACACTACGAAACGTGACGCAATATTGCCTAAGATTTTTTTCGTGTCTCCCATTTCAAACGGGTTTCAAATGTTCTGCGGTTTTGTTTCGAAAGCGTGTCTGTCTGTACACATGAATTTTGTTCCCGACTGTGTGTATACAATCACTCGATTGGGTACCTACTAGTAAATTATGGGGATGATAAACGCGACTATCGAGATAATTGAATGTTGCGATTATATATCGATTACTCCTGTCAGAAATGGCCGGATTATCTCGATTCAATTATATTTTATCGTCCCTATAATTTACTAGTGCCCTCGATTGTCTTAAGACCTCGTCTAGATATGAAAATCGCTCGACTTTGTATGCAAGTGTGTACAAGGCCTTACAGTTTATCCTTGGTTGTAATATTACAGAGTTGAGGGACTGGGGTGCCCGAGTAGGCTAGAGCGCCTGATCTTTATATCCCTGTTTGGGATAGAAGTTTGAGGCGGCTCTTGTTCTTGTCTTGGGCGGGCAATAAAATCTTTGAAAAGCTTGCATGACCAGAGTTATAAAAGAAAATAAGACGAAGAATATTAAATAGCCCAAAATAAACGTACTTGAAACTCAAATTTAACTCACTTTTTGGTGTAAAAAACCTATTTTTGGACTACCTATTGCCACCATTTTTTCGAAAGTTAATTTAAAATTTTTGGAGCCAAGTAGCGCTTTTCACTGTAAATCCACTATATATCTGTGAATGCAGGGACACACTGTTGGCCATGCTATGACCGGGATGTTCAGTGGAGGTGGTAGCTCCCAGCCTGAGGCCGCTGCTCCGGCAGCCGTTGCTGCTGCTGCTCCAGCTGCCGGCCCACAGGAGCCCGTCGGCCCCTGTGCTTGGGAGATCAAGCAGTTCCTCCAGTGTGCCCAACAGCAGTCGGACATCACTCTCTGCCAGGGCTTTAACGAAGCCATCAGGCAGTGCAAGGAGACTAACCGTATGTATCACATCATCTTATCAGCTGGAATTCCTTTTTCCTATCTGCTGAGTTCTATATTTTTTAGTATGCATAATTAATCTTTTTCTATTTTCTTACAGGCATGGTTTAAAGTACTCCAGCCTTTGGTTCCTAGTTACAAGCAGTCAAGACATAGAACATTTAGAAACCTCAAGTATTCAGCCATTCAATTTGTCTCATTATTTTGGTTGCTTAACAATTCCAAATTGTAATAAAATATTGGCATCTGTCTCCGTGCTCTTTGAGTATTTTCTTCTCTCGATTTTGTTCAGAAACTTAATATCCGTGTCGTACATAGCTTAAATGTGTTAATGTCGTACGTAACTTAAATGTGTTAATAAATTTTTATCATTTTTTGGTTTAGTATCTTGGATTTCGTTTTGATATGCCTGTGGCTTTCATGAACAGTGCCGTGAATTGTTACGTTCTGTTATTTCAAATATGACTTCCTCGTGTTCAGTGTTTTATGAATTTACCATGCGCTCTTGCTAACTATCTTACTTTGAAGTGTGGAAAACATTATTTAAATACTCCTGCGCTTCAAAATGGCTTGAAATTTAATAATAACCACACACTGTAATAACGCTTGTTGCGGCCGACAAAGGTCGCCCATGTGGCCTCATTCTTCAGGTTGGGCAAAAAAGTATGAGAAGTATCCGAAATATCAACAGCAGGTAATAAAAATACCTGGTAATTACGAGCTAGGAACTAGGATAATATATCTCATAAAATTAAATGAATGCCGTGACCACAGACATTTATATTTTCGAATAGTACACACAAGAATAGTATAATATATTAATACGCATGTAGGTTATGGATGGAAGTATAAAAATATATGAAACATTCATAGGGTAGCAGTTTTGCATTGTATAATATAACTACGTTTGCATTCTGTAATTAAGAAGCTACGTACTGGATCTCTTAAGATTCTATAAAACTTGGAACTTCTTCTTCTTGAAAGATTCCGTAAAATTCTTGTTTTAGGAGATGGCCCTCGAAATCGAAACTACTCAACATCAGATTTTTCACTTGATTCTTATATCTTATCTTCCATCAACAGATTAGAAGGCAAAATCCTTCAAGAAAAGTTTACATAGGAAATTAATAATTGTATGGGCCGGACTGTTTCCAAAATTTGTTCAGACTTTGAGCAGGTAATCCAACCGAATCCTGATGTTGTGGCCAACACCAACAATGCAAACTGATCTACTGCACAACCTACCGAGTTCTAACCAATACTTCACCACTCCATGGGTTTCCCGTCCAAGTCGTAGAACCCGCCATTGTGTTCGTCTGTCAGACTGAAAACCGTTTTGATGATCCGGGAGCAAGCGCTGTTCACTTCGAGCGGAGCCTTGGGGCCGCCCATTTCGGTCTTCACCCAGCCTGGGTGCATTGCGACGGCGCAGATTCCCGTTCCTTTCAGGTCGACTTTCATAGATACTGTCGCCGCATTCAAAGCAGCCTGAAAGTTGATAGCATGCTACGCTCAGTGTTTCACATTCAAGTTTTTCCAGTAACAATTTTTGGAGCCCTCAGACTCGCTTAGTGAATACAGCGAAGGCGCCTCGAACTTCATGCTATCCTCAATAGGCCTGGTAAGGAGAATCAAGTGGCTGATAACCTTTCCAGGGATGTCAGCACCATTCAACCTGATGCGCTTTACTCCACGGTGTACTATGCCATCCAGGTGACCTATAAGTATGCCATTAGCCCTAGAAGCCCATTTTGGCAGAAATACTTTAATACATAAAAATCGGCTGGATTTGCCATAAAGTAAAATTTAATTTTCTTGATAAGTTACAAAAGTTACATCTTTCTTGCGTAGGTAGGTACCAGACGAGATTCTAGATTAGGTAGGTATCAGATAACAATGGAACTAGTGAGGGTGAAAAAGGGGCACGTACCTTGCTGCATCTGTAAGAATAGTGCCCACCGTCACTATTCAACTTCAAGGAACCAAGAATAGAACTGATGTTCACAATGGCTGCTCGTGGAGAGCCACTGTTTTTTTCTGCAGCTTGCTTCACCAAAGGGAGCAACACCTGAAAAGGTTGCAGGTGTACAAGTATGTACATGATCAGCGACAAAGCATGCGGTACTGATGGACACTACCTATTCTACGCATAATCCTAATACGAAAGTAGAGTCTAAAGTCAGTAGAGGTATGTTGCAAAAGGTGGTGAAGCTTTCATTTTCTCAACTTGTATATTATACAGGTGCTGTTGACGCCACTAACAATGGCTGTAATAGGTAGATTGTTGAGAGCCGTTGGACTGTTGGATTTATGTATGTGTGTCTGTATAGGTCTAATTTATACGACGTTTGATCGTTGTTTTCGACCTCTTGCGGCCCTCGTTGGATTCAGGATGGCTCATCACACATACTAGGCACTATTTGCAGCACTCACTCCCACATGTTACTCCGACCTAGCCGCAACAAGAAACCATTTCCTTTCGCTCGAGCTCAAGCCTCAATTTAGCAAAACCACGTGGAACCGGCGAAATTTTCCGGTATTTTTTCACTGGTGGCCACCAGCAATTTTCGCCATGCGATCTCTTCGCAGGGTCCTGCCAAGCAGCAGGTACCTACATAAGTATTACCGACGCACTACTGCAAACTATTCCCCGGAAATAAGGTCAGCTGAACATTTCAATTAACTAGATTTGTGCTGATCGGACCTCGCCAACTGCCTGCCCTACCAAGAACGTTTTCTCATGCCACGCTGTGATTCCTCATCAACATTTCAACAGCATTTCCTCGAATTTTAAATCATTATTCATTCATTTTGGGTCGAACCTCAAGAATCCGAGATTCTAACGTGTGCCATTCTTAAATGTTACTTAGTTTCGGCATGCCAAGGTAGGGATGAATTTTGCATGTAACCAGTTGTACTAGGTATATCTCAATACATTATCTTAACACAATCCACTATAATTCGAAACATTCTTAATTTATTCATACACCCAAGTCAGCAATCCTATCATTCGGTTTCTATAAAATTCACTTGATCTGAACCAGCATCTCTATCAAAGAATTAGGCAGATTCTCCATTTGCCCGACAGGTGCAAAATATGTAATAAGAATTATCGTCATTCACCCCATTTTCTCTCAAATCTCTGCTTATAAAATCTCTTGTACTTCCCCTTTTGACTTATGGAGATGTGATATTCTCTCTCTCTCTAGATAGCACTTCATCACGTAAAATTAATGTCATGTTCAATAATTGTATACGCTACGTTTATGGGGTGAGGCCAAGAGGCCATGTCTCAGAACACTCCAACAAGCTCTTTGGCTGTCAATTTCTTGACTATTTGAAACTCAGGAGCCTCTGTCTTATCTTCAGAATCTTACACCCTGACCAATGTAGCTTACCACCTTATCTCATTAACTTTTTTCAATTCGGTCCCTCCCAGCGCCTTCATACGGTGCGACTTGCTAGAGCTACATGCAGTAAGTTCAAAAGTAGCTTCCGTGTGGCGGGTGGGAAGTTATGGAATTCTCTTCCGTTGGGGCTGAGGGCAGTCCCCCGGCTTGGGTCCTTCAGGGAGCGCGCACACAAGTATCTGAATAGCCTGTCATCCTCTTGATCTTCTTCTCTATCTTTCATTTCCTCACACTTTGCTTTTACTTCACTTCCACTTTACTTTACTTGGTATCTTTTTCCTTCTTGTGCTTCCTTATTTCTTACTTGATGATTTCAAAATTATTTTCTTATTATGCAAAAAAAAACCATTTCTTATTTTATTTCCTTGTATACTGTTGGTAATTCATTTATCTATATTTTATTTGTAGTTTGATATTAGTAATTCTACTAGGTTACACTAAGAGGGAACTATTAAGTTTCTATGTACCTTGACTAAAATAAATAAATAAATAAATAAGAATATTTTTAAAAAGGCGTAAAAAAATCTGGTGACCTCGGGACAACTTTAGGGAGCCAAACCTCGAAAAGGGCTTTTTCCACTTTTTGGCGCATAACGTCCAAATGGTGCATCTTACAGAAAATCACACTCACCACAATTAAAGAACATGAAATTCAGCATTAAATTTAGTACAGCGGTTTGGTCAGAATTGGTACCTAGGCAAATTTTTCCACTGCAACTAAAAAGTGTGTAATGCTCAGTTTCTCATACGCCTGTAACTAAAATAGCTACATTTTTGTTAAAAATTCGCTAAAGTGGTTATTTAAAATGAAAAATTTCATATAACTCAAGTTGTAGAGCATAAAATTCTGCGTTCAGAGCACTCCTATTTTCATTTAAATATTTAATTTAAAATTTCAAGTGGTTAATCAACATTTTTAAATTGAAGTTCTAATAAAAACAAGGGTGCTCTGAACGCAGAATTTAATACAACTTGAGTTATTTTTTCATTTGTAATAACCACTTTCTAGTTACCGGCGTGCGAAACAGAGTATTAATACATACATACATACATACATACGTACATACATACACACACACACACACACACACACTACAGTCAAAACAGAAAAATATGCCTAATTTTGACAACCGATTCTGAACAATCCACTCAACCAAATTTAATTTTAAGGAGGTCACTCGACGCAGAATTTAATTCTCTCTAACTGTGGAATGAGTAAATTTTTCTGTACGATGCCTTCTGCTGTTATAAGCAAAAAACTGAAAGTGCCAACATTTCGATGTTTTTCGGCTGTCAAAATTTGCCCCCAAGTAGCCTGTGTTAATTTTTGTTTTTTACATGTTGCCGTATTTCAAGTTGAAAAAATCAAAGCTTCTACTACACAAGCTTTTGTAAAATACATACATACATACCCCCGTTTGGATCCTCTACTGACAGGCATATGATCATACTGAGGTGGTTCCTCTTTTAAAGTTCATTTAAGAAGTGTAATCTTGAAAAATAGTTTCTTCCTTGGAGGTAAAAGATGTGATATGTACCAAGGTGCCGACTAGCCCAAGAATACGGAGATCAGACCAGTCCAAGACCTAGACCCAGAATATTATTCCTGCTATTATTCCTGTGGAAGGCGGGTACCTACCTTAGTCAGCATGATGGGTGCGACAGTGTTGACGATGTAGGTGTCAATAAGCTCCTCCGATTTGACCATCCCGATCCGATGGAATCGGCTGCCAACTCCAGCGTTGTTTATTAGCAAATCTAATCCACCGTCTTTCAACAACTCTCCAACCTGCGTCGCAAACGCTGGATATTTGTCGAACTCCTTCGACTCTGTTAGAATAAAACAAAAAATGAAAAACTGGACCTGCTCCGAGTCAGCAGTAAGTACATACACAGTAGTTGCACTTCGCAGTACAGACCACCAGCGCTTCGTTTTGGTGTCGTGATGTGTAGGTACATAGGTACTTTTTGCATTGTTCGTTTGCGTGATTGCTTTAGGGCTTCTCAACCTGTCAAAAGCCTCATTTTCAGCAGACGTACTGACCAGATTGGGACAGAAGTCGTCAGATCGTCTAAATTAGAGATGTGTCAGTCATGAGTGATCTTGTCTCAAAGACCTTCTCTTTCAAGTGAACTGGTCCCGAATGACCTGCCGAGGGTATTTCGCAGTTCACCCGTTCGCCGTTCACTAAGGTTTCCCCCGAGTCTCTGGCCCTTCCATCCCACCAACCGGAGCGGGTAGCAGGTCACCAGTTCCGTTCCTTTTTCTTTTTGAGAAAATGGTCATAGTACTTTTATTGATTCTCCTACTTAACCTTACTAGGTAAGCTTTAAAAAATATTTATATGAATAAAATTTTCGACTAAAGCTTCTCTTTAGATAATTCTATGAATTCAGCAGAAAAATGTTAATAAATGAGGCTAGAGTTGGCCAGTACTGAGAAATTCCTAGCAGGTCGCGGGTCCAGCTCGCACACTACCTGTGGAAAAAGTGAACTGGTGACCTTCTCCAACTGAAAGGGAGATTGGGCTCGTACTGAGAAATTCCTAGCAGGTCGCAGGTCCCGCTCGCACACTAAGTACCTGTGGACAAAGTGAACTGGTGACCTTCTCCAACTGAAAGGGAGATTGGGCTCGTACTGAAAAATTCCTAGCAGGTCGCAGGTCCCGCTCGCACACTAAGTACCTGTGGACAAAGTGAACTGGTGACCTTCTCCAACTGAAAGGGAGATTGGGCTCGTACTGAGAAATTCCTAGCAGGTCCCGCTCGCACACTAAGTACCTGTGGACAAAGTGAACTGGTGACCTTCTCCAACTGAAAGGGAGATTGGGCTCGTACTGAGAAATTCCTAGCAGGTCGCAGGTCCTGCGCGTTCACGTCAAAGTGAACTGGTGACCTTCTCCCACTGAACTTGTCTTCGAACTGAGTGACCTGCTGGGAGTCAACTCACTCAGGTGAACTGGGTTTACACTAGAGGTGTGCCGATACCGCCGGATCGGGAATGTGGAACCTAGTCTCACAATGGAACTGTTCCGGAACTGTTCCAGGCCGCTTCACTTACCGGTCCTACCGATCCGAAGACTGGCTGGTGAAGGGTGCCAGCTCCAGTGCTCCACCTTCTCGATCCAGTTCCACCTTCCCGATCCAGACTCGTTCAAATTGTTCTCGATCCTCTAACTAACCATACCGCCCTATCGGTCCTCGGAACTGGATCCCTTACCGATCTCCGACTCGACCGCTTTCCGCTTTGTCGATCCTTAGCGATCATATTCCGAAAACATTTCCCTCGCCATTATTATTTAAATTAAATTCATTATTATTCCTCACATAATTTATTATATCCAACCTTTATTTTTTGAGAATGCATACGACATGTACCTAACCTTTAACGCAATTAAAAATTTTGGTATTAAAATTTTGGTACCAAAATTTTTAATGAAGTAAGTAATATAATGTACCTAGGTGCTTACCTTTAAAAAGTAAAAACGAAAACGGCCTTGTTTGGCATTTGGTACATATTTACACCCTTCTCTTAAATGGCTCCAGGGATTTTGATTGAATTTACCAGACTTCCCTTTGCTTCTTACTATGAAAGTGATGCCTAATACTCTTTTTCCCCTTAAGTATTTTAAGCAGGTTGAAATCCCTACATATTGGGAGTCCTAAGTCGAATGAACCCTAGGCAGGAGCAGGAGAAGAGCGTTAGCAAGAGGAGATTGATGCGGTGGGGAGAGGGGTGGAATACCTTGTTCTAGTCCCCCCCCCCCCCCCGCCGGATCAGTAAGCGGAACAGGACCGGTAATTTGGAACTGTTCCAGTCGTGGAGCTGGAACAGCGGGGAACGGTTCCGATAAAGATCGGTATCGTCACACCTCTAGTTTACACACCTCTAGTCTAAATGCCCAGTCAAGGAGACGGGAAAACTGGAGACAGTGTGATTGGAAATAGGACCAGGTGACCAATGGGTTTTGGACAGGGGCCAGAATGAGGCGTTGATTGGATACGGGTGGTTTATGGTAGGTACCTAATCACTCAGCGTCCAATATCGTCGTTGTGTAGTAATTTCAATGGGTCAAAGAAGAAACTAATATTTTCAAAACTAATTCTAGTTAATGACAGAGTTAAGTAAGTTTAAAATCGGTCCCCCCCCACAATTTAAACTCTTACCAAGCTGAAGAATGTGGATGTTCTTGTTTTGACCAGCAAGCTCCTGCAACTCCTGAAAAGTATTATTATTATTATTATTATTATTATTAAAGCTGTATTGTGCATCGGACATACCGGGTCCCACCTCGTGCACACACAAAAAAAAAAAAAAAAAAAAATTAAGTACCTACCTACTTGACTAATATCGAAAGATTACCTACATAAATTATGCGTTAAGGAGAAAGAGGGGAAAACAGGAAAACAGCATAGGTAGGAAGAGAGTTGAACAGAAAGTTATGGCTCAGCCAGAATAGAGGCTAACAAAATCCGTTGCAATGGAAGTGGTGAAAAGAAAGTGTTTTTGATGTGAGAATTGGGTATATATCAAAGAAAATATTATGGAAGACGGCTCAATTAGTCCTGATTACCTAAACAAAGAGCTCTGGACAGCGTTTCCACATTGCGGGAGATTTCCCTTCACGTTAGTACCAGCATCAGTATTCTGTTTCCCCTTTTTGAGGGAAAATTACCCCTTAGAGAGAAAAAAAAAAGGGAAAAGCCATTCTGAGAGGGGAAAATTAGTGAAATTGGGCCTTTTTTATGGACAAGTTGCAAATTTATCTAGAAGCCGAAAACAAACTTCTTATCTAATCATAGATAGGTACATACCTACTGCTGTTCAACATGGTAAAAGGTAAATCGTCCCTTCTTCCATGGCAGTTCAATAATATCAACCCGAAAAAATATCTATAGCCTACAATCCACATGGTAGTAGGTATTCTTGCCAGCCCAATGATCCATCGCCATCATATTATGGAATATGGATATTATATTATTTATTGTTGGAGACGAAAAAGTATTTAACTTTGATTGATTGGCATTCGACTACAAAATTTGTAAAATGTATAAAGGAATAAAGCAATATCTCTCTCCCTCTCATCATCGTTTTTGGTCCAGGCAGTTAAATTTTATAATGCGCACATGGAACTTTATAATCTGTCCATGTCAACTTCTACATTTAAAATACGCTGCAAAGTCCTTGTCACATGGGTTGTCATGGTCACATGTTGGCTGTTCATTTATTGTTTCTTTCATGTGAAATGATTGAAATAGCTATTTCTGATGGTTTCCACCATTTTCGGCCCCTAAAACACGAATTAGGTACGCTCCTTTTTTTCAATGCATCTTTGATCATTGGTAGTGCCATTTAATAATCTTGATCCATGTGTTGACACTTCGTCTAGTGTTATTATAAAAATTGATGGTGATTTCAGACGATTTTCCAGGTTTTTGATTCATAAAAAATCAATTTTGGGAGCTGAACATTTGGTAGAACCTTGATTTTCCACTCTTTGGTCAAAATCGACTTCATATTCGGTCTTCTCGTCCCCAAAAACATGGAAAACGATACCTCAAAAGCTCATGTTACTAAAACACAAAAAGTACCTATTTTTATCCACATTTTCACTCATAACATCCCTGGGTATATTCCGATCGGGCTGAAAAGTTTCGGGACACAACTAGGGCCCAAATGGAGCATGTGTGGGAAAGAACGACTTTTTTAGACCGAAAATGAAGCCGGTACACGTGATACGGCGGACGGCGTACGGTGGACGGATTTTTGGAATCTACGCACCTTGAAACGTAAAAGAACAAATTTTGAGGGGGTGCTATAAAAATTTTTTGCTGAGCGATTACATAGGTGTATTATTCACAGAATAATAAACCAAAAGTACCTATTTATGTGCACATTTTCACTCATAACACCTCTGGATATATTCCGATCGGGCTGCAAAGTTTCGGAACAACTAGGGCCCAAATGGAGCATGAGTGTGGGAAAGAACGACTTTTGGTTTATTTTTCTGGTTTGGTTTCTTTTATCTTCACTCATCTTCAACACTTATTTGCTTCTGTTTATTTTTTATGTACAAGAGTTCAGAAAATCCACATCACCCACGCGTACCACCTGAAACGTTCCCGCGTACCACAGGTTGGGAACCCCTGAGCTAGAGCCCAAATGGGCCTGCAAACCGTATTTCATGAATTTTGGTGGATCTTTTCCGGTATGTGTCAGCAATCCTAAATTATTTTCTATTAACGTTGTAATGAAACAAATACCTCATACCTTTATTCAAGAGGCCAGTAGGCGACAATATCACTGATAATTTGTTGAAATAAGTCTTTATCCTTATTCCGCCGATCCCACAAAAATTCACACAAATATGAGTATCATAGAGCGCCGCGTACCGCACTGAACTTTTGTATTATCTAAAACTACTAATAGTCCAACCGGTGATAACTAATGTCGGCTGTTTGTATTATCTAAAAATACTAATTCGACCATTATAAAGTGAATACCGCTGTGTTTTGCGTCATGGTATTGCTGACACATAACAGAAAAGATCCATTTTGGTTCATGGCTAAGGAAAGTGACGCGCACGACGGAAGGACAGACATTTTTTTAAATACAATTTTCGGTTTACGTTAGAACCTCCAGTAAGTAATCATCAATGGTGGGGAAATGATAAACCAAAATTGAGAAAACTGAATATTATTCAGGCCATTTCCATCGATTGACAGTCTCAAAAGGCCATAAATAAATCATGGTCGAGGGGTCAAGGCCATGAATGTTGCGAGCCACCGTTTAGCTCTCAAGGCGCGTCAAGAGGGAGATTACAGGGTACCTGCCGGTGAGTCAAGCCCACAAGGACAACCTGGGGTTTTTTCACGGGACAAGAGCGTTTCATGGAACCCTCTTCCAAGCAGCTAGAATCGTACATATCGATATCCGGCGAATGAACGATATCGATACCTGACTATCGAACACGACGCGCACAAGAATAAAATATTAGAACATTTTATTCTAGTCAGTGGCGGAAATTTTTTTTTGGGTTGGGTTTAAAGGTTGGTCTAAGGACCAACCCCCCATCCGCATTAAAAACATCTCTAGAGAAGTAAAATCTCTAGAGAATATTGCATACCTACGATCTACATCAAGTCCTGCATTTTATTAGTAAATAGGTACTTAAGGCGACTGTTTAAAATGGATACATCAAAGTCTTCAGGACTTGAAAAAAAAAGTTTCCAGAATGGCTGTGTTGCGTTTTCATTAGGCATTTTTGAGCATTAAGAATAAATGAGGCTAAACTGTAAATCCAATATTGATTCTCTGATTTAAAAAAACCATTTTCTGGAAGATGAAACAGTCGATCAGTTTTACCTTTAACCATGTGAAGACAGGCAATCTGAATAACAAATGGTCGTTAATTTGCAACGAAAAACATGGAAATTCGCAAAAAAATCTTTGCTTTTCTCCCAACTTTGATTATGTTTATCCAAAATAATCGTCGATTCGGTTCCCATATCCCGAAATGATTAAAAATTGCCAGTTTCATGTTTTTAAATCCCTACCTTCTAACCTAAACGAAAGTGGTTTTCAACTCTGTAGACCAACCGGGACTGAAAATTGACAGATCGCTGTTGTAGAACTAACTGGAACGAGGAAACAGCTGGGAGGCAAATAAATGTCTCTTGTTGGGGAACATAAAGGGCGAACCACAATACTAATGGAAGGAACTAAGAAACTGGAATAAGAAGGGAAATGCTAGAATTTCAGAGCCTTTGTCACGTTTTTTCAAAGCCTGAGATGGGTAAGTGATGTTTTTTCCTTTTAGGTATGAATATGCCTCCAGTTGTCTGTACAAATGCAAAAATGATTATTTAGACAACATGGGCGTTCATTCGTAAAAGGCACATGACTCCACTTGGGACCCCATTCCAAAACTGCCAATTTAGAAACGTACCTACTTAGGTATCTACCAACTTAATTTGAAATTTCCGGAAAAAATAGGTTTCCATTTTTTAAAATAAAATATAACTTATATATATATATATATATACGTCATAGTTGTGAGTACCTACCTACCTGTTTCCTAATGCATTTCGAAAATGTATTAAACGTATTATTTTCTTTAATATTGCTGCATGTAAAAATGTATTTTGTAAATTCAATTCAAGTAAAACACTTTAAGTAATAGGTCCTTCTGGTTGAAACGTTTGACGCAACAAAGAATTGATAGGTCTTTCGATCAATCGAAACGAGTGGAACGATACATCGAAAACCATCAGTCGACACTGTACGCGTTTCTCATTCACCGAAACGACCAGTGATCTAGAAGATCGCCGCCCCAGGACAACTACAATAGTTATCACCAATGGCTCCAGTAGGTGACAACGGTGAGTGTAATTCATTGTTCCGTTGTTAAAATAAGTTAGTTCATTTTCCACTGATTGAAAAGTGAAAAAGCCGACTATGAAGAAGTGAATGGACATCAAACTCACCTTGGCTTCGTTCGGCCTACGACAGACAGCCACGATGTTTCGAGGTAAGTTTTCCTTCGGTAGGTTCAAAACCGCCCTAATCATCCCTAAACCTAGCCCTCTGTTGGCTCCGGTAATCAACATAGATTTCATTATGAAAATTAAGCCGTTAATTGCCGATTACCAAATGTTTCGCCTACTTTTAGAACAAAGGTTCCCTGTTTCGAATCCGACTCCCGTTCCAAACCCTGTCGATACCCACTGACTATTTAGAACTCAACTAAACCGCCCTCACGATTGTCTCTATCACTTTTTCTTTATTCTCGATTACTTATTAGGGCACGCGATTTTCTCACTATCGAATACGAACACAAAACCACCGAAAAACAAGATAACCATCGGAAGTAACCTGGCATCCTGTAACCTTCCCCGCCTCTATTTTCAACTTGAGGCTTGGAATTTTTTTTGTGATCGACTTACGTAATGTCGGGATCGGAAAGAGTCGGTAAATTCTTGAATCGGGCCCTCGGCGTCTTCACCTGTTCATAATCATTCAGTGCTGTGAAAAACGAACTCATTTCCGCTACAAATTGTCGCGAAACTTGAGATTTGCTATGTCATGGTGTCAGCTATGAATTCGACGGTTATTGCATCATTTTTGAGAAATGCCCATTTCAGAGTCCCTGTGAGCATCACTAGAATGGCATTTTCCACCAGAGGTATGGAGTGAATACAAATTATGGGAATTCCTACTACCTATCGTACAGTTGATAACAGTTCGGTTTTCGTAGGTTATCACCTACTGATAATTATCGCAATGTTGCTCTGATAGAACTTGGCGCTCTTGCCACGATCGTTTCGTTTTGTGTTATGCAACTAATTAATTTCCCCGTTACCTGTCTTTTACTGCCCTTGACAGGGGTTTTCAAATGTTACGTCATCGAAGTATGCGATGGTCCTGAAGAAATCGTTCTTCTGTGGATCGATGGTTGCGCTGTTTAGGAACCTGTTGATTCATCTGCTTTAGAGAGGCATTAGATTAAATATATGCTTTTGGTAATCACAGGAAACGTTTGAGGAAGAAAAAAATTATGTCTGGACGCCTTGAATAATGTTGAATGCTGAGCAATAAGGTTTATAAGGGGTTATAAAGGTAAAAATGGCTAAAATTACGAGAGCATTATATAATTTTACGACAAGTGGTATGGTTTCTCGCGGTATCATATTTTTACACAATAGCACGAATATTTCTTTGAAAATTCGCTCTTTTAGTCATGCTGCATGACTGCTTTTATTATTAATTCATTTTTAAATTAAGTAGATTCCATCCTGAGAATGTTGACACCAACCACACTGTCCTACGATAGTTAAGTTCTTCTTCTATGATTTTTCAAATATTCACGGAGTTCTGACGTCATTGGGGCACGACCCCCTCGCTACCTCCACTGTGACGTCAGAACTTCTTGGAACTCCGAAAAATCGTTAAAAAATAATACTTATCGTACCTAGTGCATGCGGTTGGTGTCAAAGTTTTCAGGGTGAAAAATCTAGATCATTAAAAAATTATATAAACCGCATATGTACCCCACTGTTAACGAAGATACATGACCATTCACATTTTTAGCTATTTTGTAATTAATTTATTAGGTAAACTAGGTTTTATTCATCCTGTTGTCATCGATGACAGGTGACTGTCCAAATTTCAGCTCAATCGGACATTGGGAAGTGGGCGAAAAATCGATTTCAGGATGTGACACACACGGACATAGCGTTAGCGTGTAAAAATGACTGTTCTAAAGACATCAAAAATTGCAATGTAGGTAGCTTGTTTTCTTCGAAAATACGCTGAAAACGCGTGAGTCGAATAATTTTCATTTTGGTTTATTATTTTCAATAATGAACCATTGGAATCGAGCATGAAAAAAAAATTCTTACCCCCCTCAAAATTTGATGGTTTACGTTTCAAGGTATGTAGAATCTGAAAATGCAATAAAATTTTGTCTGTACGCCGTACGGGCCACTTTTCTTAGATACCATGAATAAAAATTGATGAAATTCGGGTTATAGGTTCCGTTCGGGGTCTAGTTGGTCCTCGAAGCTCGACGTTACTGTCAGTCATCTCTGGTGTTCAAAATAGGGGTTGAAATTTTCAGAACGCCGTAGCTCGAAAACTTTCGATAGAAGGGTATGGTTTTTTTTACGTTATTAAATTTGTCTTGAGCTAAACAATTTTTTGAGACCACCCGGAGCATTGTGCGTCCAGCCGTTCGGTGTGCATCAAAAAGCTTCGTCAATACGATGGTGAATCAAACGGTATAAATCCGGCCGGGATTTCATCACTAAGGAGCACCTGACTATAATCAAGGATGGCTGTATGAAGTCGAGTTGGTTGTTGTGCGATATTATTTCATTTGATAAGTGATGGACTATTGGATTTTGTTGGTAGGTACTTGTTAAACTTGAACAAACTTTGAAGTATTATTGATGGGTAAATTATTACACAACGGTAAATTATTACATAAAGGTAAATTATTACTGAACGGTAAATTATTACACAACGGTTCATCTACCAAGAAGGGGCTGGATTTTGTTGAGCGGTACTTTTGCAACTTGACCAACCGTTGAAGTATTATTGATGGGCAAGTTATTACACAACGGGTCATTATACTTGACCACGAGGGTAGGTACCGACCACAGAAAACAGTGGTCTACGCAGTGATCTATTTCACTCCACATCAATAATTTTCCTTCAGAACTTCATTATTATTTGCGTTTCTTTTTGCCGTTTTAGTTACCGCTTGTCATCGACAAAATTATTTTAGCAACACCACTCGTGATTTAGGTAGTTACCTAGTTACGAGTACGGGGTTAGTTACTAACCTACGGAGGGTCTGCGATCTACATAATATGCATAGAATAGTAAATACATAGTACATCATCTATACAGAGAGCTGTGATCTGTAAAAGAAGGGTATTTTGTACAAAATAATAAACCGTTGTGCAGGGATTTGATAGCCTATGACAAGTCACCAAAATCCGTTGAATTATGAAGGCGGTTAACACCTTATCCACTGGACTACCTCTAGCCCTTCCTTTGACATAGATTTTTTTAAAGTGTTACCTACACACGTAATGACCAACAGTTACGGTTCGGTACGTTTCGGTTCTAAAACGAGGTACCCGGTTTAACGTAGGAGTTACATTGTTCTTTTCGTACGCGATCATTTGTCTGGTTGCGATAAATTTCTGGCTTTTGACCGAAGTTTGTAGCTTTGCGAGTTGTACATAAATCTTGTTCTGGTGAAAGTTTCACTCGTGTCCACAACAGTGGGGGAACCAGCCACGCGTGGGTCCCAGTATCACAGGCATGTTGCTCACGTTATCAGTAATATGATAACGTCAGTATTATACTGAGGACCTATTCTCATATTGAAAGTTATTCATCGATTATTGCTCTTTTTGTTTTCATTGAACTCCCTCTCGCGAGTGAAATAATAACTTTTTTTTTGTATTTGTGGGGGTTTGTCATCTGTGTGCCTCACGTAATCTGAATGCCGTCGCTATGAAAGTTCTGTGAGTTCATTTTCGTACAATGCGTCGTGGAGCATACGTCCTGAGCTTTATGCTGCTTCCAAATTTTGTGAGCAACCCGTTCTCTGTACTCAATATCCGCCAGGACCACAAAGAACCTCGCAAAACCGAGAAACCCATCCCCAAAGGTTGGTGACCCTAATAATCTCGAAGTAATTAGTAAGCAAGTAAACCCTAATAAGTAATATCTCTGAAGTGATTTCACTGCAGTGCTATCATGCTGTTTATTTACATTTATATATTCTGTTTATTTACGTTTATATGTTGTTTACGTTATCCATTAATAACCATCGTATCGATCTAACAAGTATCTACCTAGTTGTTTTCAAATGGTTTCTACTTAGGTCCCATCATATTGGCCAGTAGGTACACCGTACACCTATCTAAACTAAACAGACGGAGGATGATTCCAGAAACTTTTTATAACCTAAGTCAATAGGTACCTAAATCACAACAGATGTCCGTGACACCGAGCTTGCACAGCGTCCACGTAACTGAAAGAAGTTCAACAGGAAGGTGTGAAAAATAGGAAGTGACATTTTCCCAAATAAGCGAATCTGAATGGATTCTGATTTTTTTGGAATCGACAACGTACCAAAAAAGAAAGGGGGGGGGGGGGGGGGGAGGAGAAAAAAGCTTCTAAGTCCTAGTCATGGATTCATTTATCGTTTCTTTAATGTGAAATTACTAAAATAGCTATTTCTGATGGTTTCCACCAATTTTGGCCCCCCCCAGAACACGAATTAGGCTCCATGTTTTTGACAAATTATCTTTGATTATTGATAGTGCCTTTTAAATGTCTTGATTCACCTGTTGATATTACTGCTTGTGTTATTATACAAGTTTATGGTGATTTCAGAAAACTTCCCAGGCTTTTGACTCATAAAAAAAATGAATCCTGGGAGCTGAACCTTCGTTACAATCTCAGTTCTTCACTCTTTGGTCAAAATCAACTTCATATTTGGTCTTGCCGCCCTAAAAAACATGGAAAACGACACCTCGCAAGCTCATTTCGCTAAAACCTCAAGAAAAAATAAATAAATAAAGAATACTCGAAAACCCCTTTTTTACACCCACAACACTCCTGGGTGTATTCCGATCGGGCTGCCGTGCTTCGGAGCACAATTGGGACAGAAATAGAGCCTGTGTGCGGAAGATGATTTAGACAAAAATTTATCCCAAATTTAAGGCTGAAACTTCGTTAGAAGTCAATTCTTCGCTCGTTGAGCGACTTCATGTTCGGTCTCCTCGCCTAAAAAAACATGGAAAACGATAGCTCACAAGCTCATGGTACTAAAACACCAAAAAACCCTATTTTTACACCTATTTTTCACCCCTAACTCCCTTGGGTATATTCCGATCGGGCTGCGAAGTTTCAGGACACAACTAGGGCCCAAATGGAGCATGCGTGCGAAGAACAAATGTTTTAGACAGAATACAAAGGTAGATATGGAGAATACGGCGGACGGATCTATGCACCTGAACAAAATTTTAGGGGGTGTTCCAAAAAATGTTTGCTGAACAAATAGGTACATAGGTACATCCCAGAAGTAAACCAAAAGGGTTTTATTGGAATATGCATAAATTACCGGGAACTTGGAAACCAGTGATTCAATTCAACTTTACCGTCCACCATCAGGTACAGGTTTTCGAGAAAACCTTAACACTTACAAGACATCTGCAGTCGAATTTTGAGGCGTTTTGTTTAGAAACAACAGAGGTCCCGCATCTATCATCACGTGCCATCTTAATTTATTTGTGTACAGTTATGGGCATTTCCAGGCTATTGCGTATAGGAGTTGATGAGAGTCGTCTAGATACGAAAATAATAACAGTAACAGCGATCTATATTAATAGCAGTCTTTGAGGATTCCAGCTGCCCCAGAGTTACACGTAGTAATTTCTGGAAGAATTTTCCGCGTTTTCTTCGATTCCCACAGAATTAAACGAAGACACTGGAAATGTTTGCGTTTTAGACTATTTTGAAAAAATCAGGTTTAGTTTTTGTCTGTCCGTGTATTGATAGGATTTGAACGAGATGCTTGCCAGGGTACGCCTGAAAAAGCCTTGGCGAACGACTGTACAGAAAAAGTGGTAATAATGAGCTGAAATTTGGATGGGATTTGAGTGTGGGAGCTGGTAGGTACGTAGGTGGTGGGTTGGTGGGGCAGCCGTTAACCGGTCAAAAGTGAAAACCATGCACGATCAAGATCGATTGATGAAATTCCGTGGATTGAACAGATTTGATCGTCTATGAATTTTATCATGACCTGCTAATAATTTGTTTATGCACAAGCGCGAGATACCTCCGGCGGTCCCATACGAACTAATGTTGTAATCACAGGAGCCTCTGCGCATGCGCAATATTTATTCGCCCGTAAACACTTACGGAATTGTGAGAAGATATTGCCCAGTTCCAGTCAGTGCTATAATGTATAAGAATAATATTTGTAGACCTTGTTTTTCAACTTTGTATTTTCTGCAGGTTATTTGTTTCGACCCACAACGGGGTATTCTTCAGCCTAATATTGCAAGCATTTGTCCATAATGTTTGCTATAGAAACATTCATCTTAATATTGAAAATTCAAAGCACTGTCCAACAGTGAAGTATCCAAGCATTCATAATTTTTTTACAATGCCACACTTGAGTAAATATTAAGTACTATATATTTTTAACAAATAGACTGTCGGACAGTACTTTGACTTGTATTCAATATGAACATGAATGTTTCTATTTAATAAACATTATGGATATCAACCCGCAGTACTTGGCTGAAGAAAGACCCCGTTGTGGGTCGAAACCTGTAGGTGACTACAAAAAATAAAGAGTTCGAAAAATAAGCTCTACAAATACGAGTATTATTCTCAAACAAGAAGATGGTCCATCCATACCAGCCATCCATGATTAACTACAGTGTACGGTTATCAGGAAGCTATATGCCACATCTTGGCGCATTAAATAGTTTTCACCAGGTTTCATGATCATTTGACCCATACACTACTGACATTGATTTTCCTGGTTTTTAAACAAAAAACCCTAAATTTGAACATTTTATGCCTTTCAAGAGTCTGTCACTTCTTGAAAACAACCAACTACACTACGAACCAAACCAACTGGGGTTATTTTCGGTGCAACTGTAAATAATTAATTGAATAATATTAATAACTTCAAAAAAATGAATAACGTGTTTTGAGGGGGATCTTGAGGGTCAGCCAATTCGTCTCTTTTTCATCTAGGCCCTCAAGTGACCCTCAAGATCCCCCTCAAAATAACTATTTCTTCAGCAGTCGAGAACCCAATTAGAAAAGGTTGAAATGGTTGGCTGTATGGTGTTGCTGATGCAGGTATTGTGGGGGTTTAGCCGCAAGGGAAGGAAGCAAGAAGAACCTCCCATTTCCTTCGTAATTTATTATGTTACAACGTTTCGGGCTTATGTTGTAGCATAATAAATTATGAAGGAAATGACTCTTCTTGCTTCCTTCCCATGTGGCTGAACCCCGACAATACCTACATCAGTCCAGAACACACAACTAACACTATCTTTTAAAAAACTCCACCAACCAAGGTTGACGCCTTGTTTGTTATGCCCTCACCTACATTATCCGAGAAAGCGACGTTACGGGGTACATAAGCCGTAAGTGTCTTGCCAAATCACAGTGAGCTGATCGTGTAACGATAAGCCGCAAGATGTGGTTGAAGAAGGATTTAATTCCTTGATTAAATTTACCATTACAGGTATATTATGTAAACTTATTTGACTTATGACAATGGAACGTGTAGTGTTGGACCCAAAATCGGATTCAACACACAAGAACACATCTGTCTGTTTTGAGAGGTTTTGCGTCCATCTACTCTGAATTTGGCTTCGCTT
Source organism: Leptopterna dolabrata (assembly GCA_954871275.1). Taxonomy (NCBI): domain Eukaryota; kingdom Metazoa; phylum Arthropoda; class Insecta; order Hemiptera; family Miridae; genus Leptopterna; species Leptopterna dolabrata. The sequence continues at coordinate 35,453,463 of OX940982.1, read as the reverse complement.
TTTCGCTATCTTGGACCATCCAATTTCTGAGGTATCTACTCTCCACACTGTCTTTGCCTGTTAGTCTTCCCACTGTACCTACTTATGTAACTCCCACTCATCCACGTTCGTTAAAACGAATGAATTTATAGATTGTTGGCATGTTGATACTTCAGATAATGTGAGCCGCATATTCTGAATGATTTGGCTTAACAAACAGTTCTTGTTGCAGGTGCCCGTTACGACCTGGTTGTGATAGGTGGTGGATCTGGGGGCCTTGCAGCCGCAAAAGAGGCCGTTTCCCATGGGAAGAAGGTGGCCGTCCTGGACTTCGTCAAACCCTCCATCCACGGGACGACTTGGGGGCTTGGAGGCACATGCGTCAACGTCGGTTGCATCCCCAAGAAGCTCATGCATATCGCATCCATGCTCGGGGATGCTATCCATGTAAGTGCTCCATAACATTTTTGTACCTATCGTGTATCACAGTCAATATTTGAAGGGTTCCTATGTCAAATGCAAGGTTTTCCAAGACAAGTTCTGGATTTGCCATTACAAATTTAAGGTTTTTCATTTTTCTATTTCCTATTATTGACGTTTTTAACACTGATTGGTGTTTGCTGCAGCTGTGGCAGTACTGTCAAAGCAACAGGTTACTAGTCGATTATTGTTCACATTGTAGAAAACGTGATGCTTTGTGTTTCACAAAGCTACAAGTGTAGACTTGTTAGGTGAAAGCAAATTCTTACAGTTGTGCTGGCAAATTTTTACAAGTTACAGATGTTCCTCCGTAATTTTCTACAAGTTACAGTTCTACAATAAATTTTAAAATCCGGCAGATTTTTAACCGACCTTCCGCTGCCTGTAGACTTGTAGAGTTGGTAAAATATTCGAGTTTAATTCATTTCAGATTTCTCATACAGTCGTTCTTTACTGTCAGTTGTATACTTACTTACTTTGATATGTGTAAAAAATGTGGGAAGCTTTGATGATGCAGAATGGGGAATTTTCGTAAACATTTTTTTTGCAAGCTAATATTCAGAACTCCTGGAAAAATTGTAGTTTGAAGCCCATTTTGAAAAATAAGTGGTATTTTTTAAGTGAGAGTGATTAAAAGTAAAAATGTGGCAAGAAATGACGTATCGGGTTTATTGAAGTCTGACTGGCTGTTGTCTCAAGGAGGCGGAGCTAAGCTTCTGAGATGAAGAAGGTTCTCAGTGCTGCCAACAACCCAACATTAGAAATGGGAACCTGCAGGAACATTTGCCATGACCTTTCCCTCGGTTTGATTATGAGGGCGTGTTTTTAAATATTTATAAATTTGCAGTTCCATCCATATCCATCCATTGCGGTTCTGTTTGTCGTTCAAAGTAATGTGCTAGCACTCTAAGCGGGATTTGAGTTAACTACTCGGCAGTTTACCTGATACATCATTTCTAGCAGGAACTCACAAATTCAGATTTCACCCTTGTCTGCCCAGACTTTCCGACGTAAACACCTCTTTATGTGGTCATTTCCCTTACTGAACAGAATTTGGCTAAAAAATGAGAATTTGCAAACCACAAAAATCGCCCATATGATTTTGTTCAACTTGGAAGGCGAGCTAGGTGTTTTCGATTACTGATTAACTGCAACTTCCAAAATTTATGTGAATTCAGTAGGAGACCTTTGTCAGTGTGTCGCATAAAGAGCCAAACAAAATGCACCTGTCATCCCTAATTTGCCGTTCTGCTGTGAGTGGAACTATCACAGCAGAACGGCAGCGACATCAAAACCAAACTCGAAACGTCATCGCCTTATCAATTGCCTTATTAACACAAACTGACTGCTAAACCACATCATTCAAGACACTTGTATCTTTCACTTTACAGTTTACCTACTGTAACTTTCTTAAACTCTTGTAATTTCTTTTGAAACACTTTTACAATGTACATTACAAGTAGCTGTACTTGTAGACTTGTTGTTTGTTGTTTTATGAAACAGGTCCCAGGTGTTCCCAGGGACGGGTTCTGAAAACAGGTTATGGACCCTTTTTTTTGAACAATGTTATTATTGTACCAATTTCAAACTACTTCATCTTTTCATCATGATTTGGTTGTCCTAACGTATCGCAAGTGGCTCACACTCTTGAAATATTGGTCTTTGAATACCAGCAATGTTATGCTGGTCCAGTTATTAATCTACCGAAATGAAAGGGAATACTTCGGGGAGGATGGTGTTGAGAAAAGCGGGATGTGTCGTCAGTCGGCAGGCTATTCCACATACTCGTCCCTGCTGCTGTTATTGAATTGTAACATAATAGCTCTGAAAATGGAGCGTAAAGTTTTATACGGGGTAGCAGATATGAGGCTCCAAGATAAGCTCTGACGCAGCCTTTTGTAGCTGTTTTCATTTATTTTCGTTATCGTTTGTGCCTATCAGGTAAACATCAAACTAACAACAGATTAACTGATTTTTATTCTATGGTACACCTATCAGGTTGAAAGAGTTATTATTTTAGGAGTCGACCATTGTAAATCTTTTAATCGTAGTCTCTTGTTTCGTGGTGTCCACCGCATTTCACACATCCGGGGGTTCCTTCCGAATATATGCAAAGATTAAAAGTAATGGATATGAGACCTTGCCGCCTTTTCATTTTTCAATGTTATTGAGATACTCCGGTTATGTAGAGGATACTCAAAGGAGATTGAAGGAAGTCTGTTACAATGGAAGTGTTGTAGCTGAACGTGTCACATCTCCATTTCTATGTTCTTAAAAGTAAATTTGATGGCAGGTTTGCCTTTATTCAACGCTGGTGTTAAAGAAAAACGGAGTTATTGAAAAATAGTCTATTTCCACTAATACACGAAAAACGCAAAAAACACTGTTATACCGGTTTCGGTGATCAAACCATCGTCAGTAACAGTGGTGTTACTTGAAGAATATGTTAGAATTTTGGGTATCAGAGGAATGAGCGATTCCTCTGATACCCGACTGTGTGGTTCATTGTAGTCGTGGTCAGAGCAGTTGTTACTTGACCAGTTGAATGGTAGCCCACACGATTGGTGTCAAAGTGCAGTATATGCCGCAATAAATCCGAGACCCATCTGCCTAATATTGGTTTTCAGTGCTTGATAATACTGCACTTTGATGATAAATATAAGTTCTTAGATTGGTAACGAGCTATGATACGAGAAAGCAAGCTCCCCTCTCAATTTAACCGACACAGAGAAGAAATATAAGACATTATTCTCACAGTCTGGGGGAAAAGTTTGGTATGATAAGCTTTCTTGTGCTATTCCAGCTGATGGCGCCGGAAGGGCCTGATCTGTACAGAGCAGTTCGGAGGAACCGTGGTACTATCTGTGGATTAGTAGCCAGTATCGGGTTCCCACATCGGTAAAGAAACTTTTTTAAAGTGATTCAGGCGTCTAGTTTATTGAGGAGGGACTCACAGAAACCGCGACTGAAGATATTATTTTCTTGGGAGACATCATCTCATGTACACATCCCTTAAATTCACCTCAGATTTGATTCGAGGGAGTGGATCCTGTTGAATCTGCAATGAAAAACTTACTTTTACTGTTCGTGGCTTTTCCCCTCGTAAGGGGGACTACATGTGATAAATAGCCTGACGCCAAGCCCGCCGGTCCTGCCATTCTCTCCAAGATCAGGTCGCTTCATTTACTGGCCAGCTAAATAAATCAATCTCGAAGGCTGAATCAGAAAAAATGTATTTACAATATTTCTCCTTAATTTAATTTAATATTTCTCCTTATATTTAATTGGAGGCTTGCACAGGGGATCTCGAGCTTACTGTGGATAACCCGAGTATGAAGGCTTACTCAGATGTATTACTGTCTCGAAAGCTTCGAATGAGTTACGGATGGCTCTGTGAAATTGTTGCTAATCTTCCGACCATTTTCAGGACGCCAAAGCTTTTGGATGGGAAGTGCCAGAGAGGAGCTCTGTTAAAATAAATTGGCCCGCCCTCGTTGAAGCTGTTCAAAACCATGTCAAAAGTGTCAACTGGACAACTCGTGTTCTTCTAAGAGACAAGTAAGCCAGTGAAAAATAATCAATTCAGTATATATCCAAGCCCCTATGGATTGATAACTAAATTTGAAGTTCACAGCCTGGTTGGAGTTTCTCCTCCTCCTGTTGTGCAGTTCAGCATTATGATTAATGATTTACCTAGAACATACCAATTTGATCTAACGGGAGTTTTTGAAGGGGCCAAGGGATTGGTTCGAATTATCGACAGTATCGAAGAGAAACAACTTTTGCATGCTGTTCGAAGTTAATAAGTTTAACAAAGCTGTCATCATCACCTATCAAATCCTGAAGTGGGTTCACAAGTATTGTGAATAAAGAACGCAAATGTTCCACATCTTCAGATCCCAAATCTTCCACTTGCTACAAATTTATGTAGAAATGGTACCATGTGTACATATTTGTGGGGGGTTTTAGGTGCTAGTGAGACTATTCCCGTGATTATTCTAGCGGTTTTTTTAAAATAGCTGCTCGATTCATCCGTCAAACACATTATTAGACAAGTTCCAACCAGTTGATTGTACCTCCCGACCCAAAACCTAGGAACAGGTGGGAGCAGTTGAAAGACGAACTGCTCGCATGCGACCTTGATTATTGTACTGACAGCCTCGAGTGTTACGTAACTAATGGTTTTTAATCATTCCTTGTTCTCGTTGTATTCGGTTGAGTGTCTGTCTGTATTTATTAGTAACTTGGATTCTATCTGTGGTCGAATCTTATTTCACCGTGACACCACGTCAGTAGCTCACATCGTTGTGTTCATATAGATAACCTGATGTGGCATCAATCACTACATATTAACAGACTTACGTGCCTTGTTGTACTTGAATTCGATTTATGCTGGTTTGAGTGGGGCTTCCAATTCCATATATTTAAATGATCTTTAATCAGTGCTTTTTGACCATAGCACGTATATTCAAGTATTCTGCCCTACTATGGAGAAAGGCAGTAAGTGACCATTTTGGGTATATGGACATTTTTATATCGTTGGAATCGTCTCGAAAATCTCTATTTAATGCTACAATGAAAAGCAGCATATAAGAATTAGGGAACGATTTATTAAGGAAAGTAGCTCACTGCCTTTTGGGTTTTTACGCTGCTTACTACGGAAAAAAGAAGTAGAGTAAATTACTACAGGAAAAGGCAGTGAATATAGAACACGCTGTTTTTCTCCGTAGTATTCATCAACGGAGGGAAGTTGCACTGCCAGTGCACTGCTTTTCTGCGTAGCATTCCTACGACGGAGGAGCTCCATACTGCCCCCGCTCTGCTTTTCTTCGTAGGATCAGCCCACAGATTGTAGCAGTGAACACTCTTACTGCTTTTCACCGTTGTACTGCAAGCGTTTATGCGTCGGTCACTCTCCGTTTTGCCTCCGTCACAATGCCGTCTCCTTATAGTTTTAGGCGTATTATTTAAAAACTGTGACACATCCGTACCAAAATTTATGGAAATGATGTTACCTAAGGGAAGGAAGTTGGTCAGTTTGTGTATTCTGCCAAAAAAAAAGTCGTCAAAGTTGATGAGAACGAGAATGAGGATGGTCGTTCCAGCAGAATCGCTGTTGAGCCTCCTGATTCAGGTAAGGAAGACAACTAAAATAATGTTAACAGTGTCCAAACTTGTTTACTTACTTACGTACTTGATTCAGATGCCAAATGGAATTTTGAAATTAATTGTAGTAAGAGTTCGCCTATGTATACGAACTTCTTTGCAGCTGCAGCAGGCAACCTCGTCGATCTCTATGGCACCATAATTGTTTGTGCCGCAGACTGAAAAACGAATCCTTTCTATCGAAATACGACCGGCGGTGAACCTAAGAACTCTGTTCCAGAGACTGAACCCCTCGATCCTGTGATCGATGATTTCGATGAAGAGCCACCTCAAAAGAAGTCCAAACTCCCCAAAGCTAATATTTTGATGTTGGCAGACCCTCAAAAACTGCTGGAAACATCATGCCGTTCTGTTTGTTCAGGCCTCGATGACATCAGTACCTATGCTGAAATACTGTGTCATGTTTTTCCTGATAATCCTGATATATGACAGAAATCAGCATGATGATTAGGCGTTTTTCGCATTGTGTTTGAACGCCATAGTGAGTCCCCTCCAGTCATGTCAGTTGATCATTTCACACGACTCAATTCGATCAATCAGCAATGAATGCAAATCCTATTATCATGCAGAAAGCTCCTGCAGCCTGTCAGCAGCAAATATTCTCCGAAACCCATGCCACGGGTTCTACCTGCCTGGCTGTACATGAAATCAATAAACAAGAAAATTTGATTTATGATTGTGGTTTATATTCATGTTTCTGTCAAAAAGTGCTTACAAAGTTGGTAGACCACATTCCAGGACACTTCAAGTCTGCACTCATCAGCAAACTGAAAAAGACGGCTCTAATTTTCAATACCCAGAATCTCTCGACAACTTAGCTGAAGAAATAATTTACATAATTTATTAATAAATTACAACGTTTAATTCGGAAAGAATGATATGATCCTAACGAAATTATGGTCTCTCATTAAATAAAAAAATCCCTCAATTTTGTAATTGTTGGTTATTTCTGAACCTTCGAACAAGGGACGAAGCTATATCAACTTCGCATTGCTACAGAAATGTATGTTCATTTATTGGTTCTTTCATGTGCAATAATTTAAATAGCTATTTCCTATGGTTTCCACCAATTTTGGCCCCAAAAAACACGAATTACGCTTTTTTCCAAATTATCTTTGATATTGACAGTGTCATTTAATTGTCTTGATTCACCTGTTGCCACTTTTCCTAGTGTTATTAAACTGATTGATGGTGATTTCAGAAAATTTCCCAGGTCTTTGACTCATAAAAAATGAATTTTGGGAGCTGAACCTTCGTTACAGCCTCAATTCTTCACTCTTTGGCCAAAATCGGCTTCATATTCGGTCTTCTCGCCCTAAAAAACCTGGAAACGGTACCTCAAAAGCTCATACTAATAACACCAAAAAACTCTATTTTTACACCCTTGGGTATATTCCGATCGGGCTGCAAAATTTTGGGACACAACCAGGACCCAAATGGAGCCTTTGGGCGCAAGACTAATTTTTTAGACCGAAAATGAAGTAGTTATGCATGATACGGCGGACGGCGTACGGTGGACGGTTTATTATTCACAGAATAATAAACCAAAAGTAGGTAGGTACGTAGGAAGTGTTTAATGGAAATCACATAACAGACTACGAGAGAAGGCAGTAAGCGACGCACTGCCCGATTTTTTCTGAATTTTGTTTCGAGAACTACACTGAAAAGCAGTAATAGGGTACGGTCTACGTTGAAAAGCAGTGTACCCCGAAAAATGTAGTACAGTGAAGAGTGAATCTATGTGGCGTTGATATACTCCGGAGAATAGCAGTGGGGAGAAATCGTTGGTTTTAAATCGATGTTTTTAATATTTCACGAGGTATTTCAGGCATATAAAGTTGTAAAAATCTAAGTTATGAGTTAAGAAACCATATAAACTAAAAATCTGCGCGCATCTATGAATTAAGCGCGAGGGGGAGGCTCGTAACTTTACCCCTTGATTTCTCAAAACTATGAAATGCCTATCTACTGCCTTTCTCCATAGTAGGGCAGTATTGCTCTCTGATTAAATTGCTGCTTCCTACCCTGCTGCTCTGTACACAGTTACTTGTTACTTCTGTTATTGGTAGAACAACCCAAACGAGGATATTTAAAGGTTTGTCCCCAGATAGACTCATTTGTACTAGGCACCAAATTCTAATGGTAAATTCCATCTGCGTGTGCGTGAACATGGAAATATCGACTATCGGTTCTATTGGAACAATTTCGTAGATATCTTCAGGGGTCGTGTAGTTTGTGTCCATAGTGGCGCTGTTTTGAATTTAATGATGATCAAAATGATAGTAAAATCCGCTGTTAACGAAATGCCTGACCAACTGCCTCATTGTTTTGGATTTCGGTTCAATCACCAAAAGAGCACCGCCTACATCTCAGCCAACGTGGACGTCTAACTTCTGCAGTATTTCAAGCTTAATTCTTGGAAGATTCCTCCTGTTCTCTTGGGGTGTGCTCACATGTGTATGAATTCTTGATTTCAATGACGGCTAGTTCAGTTTTTTTTTTTTGGACTTGTGGAAGGGAGGGGGGTTCTTCAACGGGCGCCTCAGTCGCCTCTCAACCAACTAGTTTTTAAGAATACGAATATTCTACTACAAGTATGATGAGGTGCGAGTATTCGCTGTTCAGGCGATTGTTAAATAATGTTCGTTGTAGTCCCTAACCTTCCCAGTAATTTTGTACCTAGTGCTTACTGATTGTTGATTGAAGTCAACAATCTCTCAAGTGGTCCTACTCGTATGATGCACAACCTAAGTTCTCGTACAGGAAGATCGAGTACATCAACGCTTTCGGGACTCTGGTGGACCCCAATACGGTGAAAGCTACTCTTAAAAACGGAAGTGAGAAGATCCTAAGCACGGAGCACGTGATCATCGCCGTGGGCGGTCGCCCGAAGTACCTCGATGTTCCTGGCAAAGAGCACTGCATCTCGTCCGATGACATCTTCTCCATGTCCAAACCTCCTGGCCGCACTCTCGTTATCGGTGCTGGGTGTATCCTTTTTTCCTACTAATTTTTAGTCTTTCAGTTAGTTCATTAACGGTTGCTGGTAGCTGAGTGCTCTTGTAAGTGTCCACACTATATCAAAAGTGGATGTTGGGTTCACGTGACGTTTACGTTGTATTCATAAAGTAGATGCTCTGAAAGGAGCTCAACCAATTCCAGTATACGGAAAGTACACCTCAATCTTTGGTTGGTTACTTAGCTACTAATTTAAACACAGGCCGACTGATCGGCACGTTGACTCTTCACCTCTTGGGCCGGCTCTTCTTGATATGGAATTTATTGTTGTATGGTTCGAGGCCATTGTGAGTGGATACTGCAAGGCCGCCAGGCAAGTCGAAAGTGTTTGGCTTTGCCGAGCGGCCTGTGCCATGAAGAGCGTATCGCACCTCAGTATTGAGCATTTGAACCGATGCCACATAAGTTTGGTAACCCGTGTACCCAGGAAACATAAGTATCAGTTACCAAAGAACTCTATTTTCATTTGGTTCCTCCATTTATCGTTGAAGCAACTCCTTAATAACAATTCCTGTTACTAACAAAATCTCAGTGAGAATATTGAAGCAGTTTTTTTATGTTGGAATTTTTATTAATATTATTTTTCACTAAGTATAGTACTATATAAGTACTTTAATAACCAGTGAAAATCGAAGAAATCATCCCAATAAATAATAAAATAGTTATACTAAATTTATTGGAAGGTCATAATAATTATCTTGTGATATGTATGATAATACATATCACGACAGTGTAAAGGTAAACAATATGCACAATTATTAGCATGGAACATGCTTTAGCCTTGGACTAACTAGCCGAAAAATGTCACGCGGAATGTGTCACGAAAAATTGGTCACAAAAAATGGTCACAAAAAATGGGTGACGAAATTTTTTAATGATTTTCACGTACAACCGAGTCGTTTCTAGGGAAATGAAACTTCTTTAGTTTTCATCGGACAAAAATCGTTCTCCATTCGTTGGAAAGCTCTCGATTTATCACGCATTTATGTCGCAGTTTTATATTTATCTACGAGATATTAATCCAACAATGCGATGTTATAAATGGTTAGTAAACAATCTTATGTGCGAGGGTCGAAGCTTCATTACCAGGGAAGCTAATTAGAAAACATACATCGTATCCATTGCCGTCATGACAACTATAAGAAGTAGTGAGAAATAGTGAGTTGAGAAGTAGTGAGTAATCATAAGTGCTATAAACCTTTATAGTTGTGCAAGAACCTCGTATTTGATCACATTTTTCGAATAAAAAAACAAACAGAGAAAGAAGACATAGCTAAAGCATGTTCCATGTTTCTCGATTTTTAGCCGCAGGCTCCAAACGGTAAGCATCCGGGGGGTCCAGGGGGGCTTGCCCCCCTGGCGAGGCGCGAAGCGCCGAGTTTACTTACACGATTTATCTTCATTGTGTACACTTATCATTGAATACACCCCAGATTTTGTTGAAGTCTGCAAAGAAGTGCAAACTTGCATACATATTTCTATGAGTTCGTGAAAAAACCTGGAGAATGGTTCAAACCACTTCGTTGAGCTATTGACATTAGATTTGGACCATAAAAGTTTGAGTTCATTGCTTACCTTGGATCTGATATTCCTCCAAACTCTCCAGATGTTGGTACTGTGGTTAAAACCACCACATGACCCACTCAGGAGTTATTGGATCATGTCGAGGGTACCTCCTATTGCACTTTTACTTGTGCTTAGTAAGAGCTATCGATATTGGATTTGGACTGAGGGAGACAAAACTGTCGAAACCGGTATCCATAATAAATCTTAAATAATACCCTCTGACACGTTGTTATTGGTATACCACCTCCTACTATTAGTCACTGAGAAGCCAACGAGAAAAGGATTCCAGTAAATAACCAGCGTTCTGTAGTTGTAGTCCTGTAAAACAAGTGAGCAACTGTAAGTTGCATGAATCGCTATTGATTACCTTGACTCAAGGTCTCATCAGATATCGGGCTCGAGTGTGCCGGATTCCTCAGGGGAATGGGCTTCGAGGCAACAGTGATGGTCAGGTCTGTTGTTCTACGAGAGTTCGATCAACAGATGGCTGGTCTTGTTGCTCAGGAAATGGAGGAGAAAGGCGTCAAGTTCCTCCACAAGTGTGTCCCCATCGCTTTTGAGAAACAAGCCAACGGTGAGATCCTGGCTAAATGGAAAAACGTCAAGGTATGCACCACAATCAATCAAATCTAGCATTTAACACGAATACACAAGTATTCCATTGACGCATTCCACTGCTGCTCCATGCAAACCAGATTTGTTTCAGTACCTACTACACATTATGGGCAATTTTTTCGTGGGTTACAAATTCTTTTTTTTTTGGTCAAATTCTGTTCAGTTACTGAAATTAACTCTTATTGACCACATAATGAGGTATTTATGTCGAAAAGTCTAGGCAAAAAACGAATGTGAAATTTCAATTTACGAGGTCCCACTAGAAATGGCGTATTAAGGTAAATTGCCAAGTAGTTCAACTCAGACCCTACTTAGAGCGCTAGTGCATTATTTTAAACGATGTACAGAACCTCAGTGGATGGATGGAACCACAAATGTATAAATAAATTTTAAAAAAACGTCCTCAGAATCAAACTGAGGGGAGGATCAAGTTGGGTCACAGCAAAGGTTCTTCGAAGTTGCCAGCAGCATTGAGAACCTTCACCTCTGAAATTTCGCTCCGCCTCCTTGGGCCAATAACCAGTCAGATGCCACTAGACCTGATACGTCATTCCTTGCCACATTTTTATTTTTAATCACCCTCATTTAAAAAGTACTGCTTATTTTTTTAAACGGGCTTCAAACTATCATTTTTCCAAAAGTTCTGAATGTTTAAAAAAAATCATGATTCTACATTATTAAAATTCCTCATTATTATTATTATTATTGCCTCTTATTTAATAAGACATTGATATCCGTATTTTTATTCCAAATTGAATGTTTTACTTTATAACAAAGCCAATTGACGAGGAAGTGTACGAGGAGGCCGAGGAGCATTTGGAGCCGGAGAGTGCCGAAGAGGTATTTTTTAATATGTATGTGTGACGACGTAATATGCTTTGAAACAATGTCGTTGCTTGAGGCTGCCGTACACATTATTTTGCGGTGGATGAATATGAATTAATTCAAGCACAGTTTCCTAGGTTCGCCCATTCGTTTCTGGCCTCCAGTATTATTACACCTTTTAATGACGTCATTGTGTCTTGTTCTTTTGTCACAAATTTCTTGTTGCTCTTGCACCTTTAGATCCTCACTGGTTCGACTGAACCGAATATTGCACAGATCGTACCTACCTTAGAGGTCTCGTCATGGAGTTACATTAATTAACTTACGTTTTTTCAAATTTGAAGAGGTATATCCATACACTTTTCACCCAGTTATGAAGTTGGTGTAGGATGATTCCCTTGTGGTGAAATGATAAACGCCTACCCACCCTATAACTTCCAGGGTGGTCCCCCAGTCTGGAAAACCGACTCAGCATCAAACTTACGTCGAAAACGATATCTAACATCTCATTATTCAAGTTAAAACACTGGAGTTCCTGTTTTTTAACACGTTTAGAAAAATATATTTAAACGCTGTTTTCTCCCTCAATTTGTGTAGTCAATTTGAAAATGACCATACCGTTGAAAAGCTGAGGCCCTGAGGAATTTTTCCTTTTGCGGGCAAGTGGCATTTGGATTGCTCTCTCTGAGCTACCGCCTCGAAGTTTTTCGTATTTTCTGAGATTCGCCATCTCCGATTTTCAAGCAAAAATTTCAGGGGTTCAGACCACTCAAAAATTCTTCAAATTAGCACATATTCTGAAAGAAAATTCAATCGAGCTCTTCATTTATAGTCACCAACTGATTTTGTAATTTTAAAAATGGGTGTCATGGCCAGATTTATGTGGAAAAACGTGATTTGCTTGCGAGAGAAAAACTTGAAATGCCAAAAAAGAAACTAAGGGTTTGAAACAAAAAATGTTGGGGCATTTTCGATCAGAAATCACCTGTGTGATGAATTTAAAATTGGTTCATCACGGTGGCGTGAGGAAATGCGCAGGCGGTTATCACCGACATCTACGATTTTTTGGGAGAGTGAAAAGGTGGAGGTGAGAGGTAGAATTTGCCCAGGCGGCGGATATCCACCGACATCTAGGATCTTTTGGAGAAAGAGGTTTTGTCTAGGCGGCGGATATCCACCGACATCTAGAATCTTTTGAAGGAGAGGAGGTTTTGCCCAGGCGGCGGATATCCACCGACATCTAGGATCTTTTGAGGAAGAGAGAGCAAGGTAGAGGAGAGAAGAGAGAGCTGGTTAGAGGAAGTGTCGAATGAAGCTAAAGCCCCAGGATCCAGGGTTTTATAGGAAGTGGAGGGCGCAAGGATACAGGAGCTGAGGGCTAGGGCAAACAGATGTGGGGGTGAAGGCGAAAGGTGACAAAGGCTGAGGGCCACGGCAAACATAATTGGGGCTGAGGGCCTCGGACTTACTGCTAGGTGATGTATGCTCTTAAGACTAAGGGTGGTATACAATGGTGGGGGGGTATGATGGGGACTTAGTGCTAGTTGGTAGCAGGGGTGTCGGAGTTATGGGTTGGTGGTGGTGGTGGGGGTTTGTCCCCTGCGAAGGAGACGCGGTTTGCTTTTTGCCCGTTCCGGGGTAGGGGAACGGTGGGGGGGTGGGGTCCGCAGAGTTGTGGTGGGGCTTGGCGGATGTCGTGGGGGGGCCGTTTCGAGGTGGGGGAACGGCGTGTGGTGGGGGGTGGGAGGCGGCGGCGCTGCGAGGTGCGGCCGGAAGGTTGGTGGTCCTGGTGGCGGTTGTGGAGGGGCCGTTCCGGGGTGGGGGAACGGTGGTTGGTAGGGAGAGGGGTTTGGCGGCGCCGTGAGGCGCGGCCGGCAGGTTGGTGGCCCTGGTGGTGGATGTGGAGGGGCCGTTCCGGGGTGGGGGGACGGCGGTTGGTAGGGAGAGGGGTTTGGCGGCGCCGTGTGGCGCGGCCGGCAGGTTGGTGGCCCTGGTGATGGATGTGGAGGGGCCGTTCCGGGGTGGGGGAACGGTCGGTGGTGGGGGAAGGGGTTTGGTGGCGCAGCTAGGCGCGGTTGGAAGGTTGGCGGCCGTGGCGGCGGCGTAGGAGGGGTAATGTTGTTTGGTGGTGGTGGTCGAGTGAATTCGGGCTGGGGGGGGGGGGCTGGGGGGGGTCCCCCCGTGTTGGCGAGGAGGGGGGCCCGCCGGGTTTACCGGCGGGCGTCGGCGTTTCCCTGCCCGGAGGGGAAGGAGCAGGGTGGTTGGCACTTGCGGGCCTCCCCACCGAAGTTCACATGGTAGAAGCATCGGTAGGGGGGTCGGCGGGGAGGTACGCCGTCTTGGAGGGGCGAGGCGTGGTGGAGGGGGCCGCAGCGGCCGGCGATCTTCCTCTATGCTGTTCCCGAGGAGGGGTGGGGCGGCGCTCGGGGGAAAGCTGGCGCCGGCGGTCCGTGGAGGGGGTTCGGCGGCGCTCGTTGGAGAGGGGTTGGCGCCTGTCGAGGGAGGGGGGCCGGCTGCGTTCGCGTGACGCTGTGCGGTCTCGTCGAGGGGTTGAGGTGCGGGGTGTGCGGACCTCGCTGACGCTGGCGGCTGCGGCGAGGTCGTGGACCGTGTCGGCGAGGTGAAGCAGGGGTTCGTCCGGGCCGTCGAGGTGGCTGGCGAGCGCCATCTGGATGGGGTGGGGAAGAGTGCGCAGCCAGAAGGTCCTGGCGATGTCGGCCGTCATGATACCCTACAGCTGGTGTCGCAGACGGCGGTAGAGTTGGGAGGGTTTGAGGTCGCCGAGGTGCTGTGGCTGTGATAGCGCGGCGACCCGTGCGATTTTTGACGGCTGGTAGAGTGATATGAGGCGGCTGCGGAGGTCGTCGTACGCAGCGGCGGCGTCGGGGGAGATGTCCGACGTCTGGAGGAGGATGTCGTATGGGAGCAGGGAGATGATGCGTGAGTAGCGGGTTTTCTGGCTGCGGATGTTGGCGGCCGAAAACGCAGCGACCACCTGAAAAAACCACAGAGCGGGGTCGTGTGAATAGAATGGGGGGAGTGATAGAGGAAATGACGCAGAGGTCGTCGTGACGTCGGCGGCGGCGTGTGCTGCGGCCGTAGCGGCGGCGGCGGCGGCGGAGGTCGATGCGGCGGAGCCAGGCGGTGAGAGGGTGGTGAAAGGGTTGTCGAGCGCAGCCGTTGCGTCCGTTGTCGTGGCGGCGGGTGGCTGCAGCGTGGATGGCCGGAGGAGCGGCGGCGGCGGCGATGAGTGCGGGTCCATGGTCGAGTCTGTAATTTGAAAAAATTCAAATTTTAAATTTCAAATTCAAAAGTCGCAAATGGGGAGCGGAGGTGTGTGTGGTTGAGCGGAGACGTGAGAGGTGTGCGATCTCCGAGCGGTGGGCGAAAATTGCGAACGTTAACTGACTGACTGACCGAATTTGAAATTGAAAAAGGGACACCGAACTGAACTTGACGGGGGTTGACACAGAAGGTAAGGAAGGTTGGGTGAACGTCGGGTTCACCCCTGTGATGAATTTAAAATTGGTTCATCACGGTGGCGTGAGGAAATGCGCAGGCGGTTATCACCGACCTCTACGATCTTTTGGGAGAGTGAAAAGGTGGAGGTGAGAGGTAGAATTTGCCCAGGCGGCGGATATCCACCGACATCTAGGATCTTTTGGAGAAAGAGGTTTTGTCTAGGCGGCGGATATCCACCGACATCTAGAATCTTTTGAAGGAGAGGAGGTTTTGCCCAGGCGGCGGATATCCACCGACATCTAGGATCTTTTGAGGAAGAGAGAGCAAGGTAGAGGAGAGAAGAGAGAGCTGGTTAGAGGAAGTGTCGAATGAAGCTATAAAGCCCCAGGATCCAGGGTTTTATAGGAAGTGGAGGCCTCTCCCTCCAACCCCCTGTTAGGGGTTGGTGGTGGGGCCCCAGGTTGTGCACCCTGGGTTCTGTGGCTTGTCTCCCCACTCATTCGTTTATTTACAGAAACTAAGTTTGGCGTTCGAATGTTGGTGATAACTTAAGTTTGCTAGAGGAGTGTTCCCGGGAGGGACTCACGACAACCTGGAAAATAGATTTCTTGCAGACCTGTTTGCGGAAACCTGGGGCCCGTTTCTAAAGACTTTTACTCTTCACCCTGCACTCTTCAAATCCCCAGTCTGCACTTAGCGAACGAATTCCCGTTCCTAAAGAACGCTCTTGATTTGAAGAGGAAGAGTGAAATGATGCAAGTGTAGAATTGTAGAGTTTTATCCTGTTTTGATCAGTTCCGTTCCTAAAGGTTATCTTTCGCGAAGTGAAGAGTCTGCGTTTCAAATGAAGAGTTTACAACATTTTTACAGAGTCCCAAAAGACATAATTGAGACGGTAGAATGACATAATTTTCAAATCAGTTTTTAGGTTTTATTTCTTCGTTAAATTCAGTTTTCGGAAGTACCAATAAAAAGAAGAGAATTCAATCTTTTGATTAGGTCTAAAGGTGGTCCAGTTAGTGTGAGGGCAAGCATACATAATAGCATCGAAGTTAGCTCCACTGAGGCCATCAAAATACTCTAAATTAGGGCGGAAGGATAGGTTAGGAAGCGACAGGTTGTTGTTGTTAGAGAATAAAGTGACAACCTACCTAATTGTTTTCAATTGACATTTTCCGATACTTCTCATCAGAGGATGATGATGATGTTGAACATGCTCGACCCTCCGTCGGCCGCATTCATCGAGCGCGAATTAATTTCATCGTCAGCGACACAACTTTCAGGGAGTCGTTTTGCCTAACGAAATCCCAAGTAAGTTAACTTATAGAAACACGGAAAACTTGATGAAATCGGATTCGGAATAAAACGATCGGAATGTCCAACGATAAACTGTAATAGTTATTGGAGGTTACTCCACAAAACGAAGGTTACTCTTCCGAACACTCTTCGTTTCGAGTAGAACTGCAGAGTGGAAGCGCGAAGTCTTTAGGAACAGAAAGTTCTCCTACTTTTCATAATTCGCAAAGTGAAGAGTACAAATGAAGACTTGCTAAGTGAAAAGTTGATGAGTCTTTAACGGGCCCCTGGTATATTTTTTACTAATTAACCTGTTCAAAATTCGATTATCCTATTCATTCAATTAATTCTGAAAAATGAGGTTAAAATGTGGAGAATTATGTTTGCAACATTGGAAGCGTGTGAAAGTAGCCCAAAAATTGGGTGAATTGGTAAAGGACCCTTAGCATTCTGGTGACGCCCCTCTACAATCTGTACCCAGTGAGGGAGGGGGGGGATGCAGAGCCATGTCAGGCAATGTCAAAAAATGTCATTGACAGCAGATTTCATAGATAAGGACACCTCTCAGAAATTATGAGATTTCATGCCGATTTAGTGAAAAATGAAAATTTTTGTTGTAACACTTGTAGGTTTGGATTGGTCCATTTGTTGCACCTGCTTCCCCCACCTCCGTCTGTTGGTTTAGAGGAAACCACTGATTTAGATCATGGGATTCCTCGTTCTCAGATTCATTACTTGACATTCCTGTGAGTGATCCGATATTCCTTCTGCTCACTCTTTCAATTAATAATCGAGTAACTTTATGTTAACAGGACAACACTGAGCACAGCGCAGTGTTCGACACAGTGCTCATGGCCATCGGCAGGCGCCCCCTTACTGAGGAACTCGGGGCCAGCAATGTTGGCCTAAAACTCTGTCCGAGCTCCCAAAAATGCATTGCCAACAATGAAGCAACAAACATTCCAAACATCTTTGCCGTCGGAGATGTGATAGAAGTGAGTAAGCCGTTGTAAGCGACTCCACGTAGCCAAAATACCCGTAATTTATATTGATAACATAGTATAATTCTCATCATGGCTTAAATTCGATGTTGACCTTTCAGGGACGCCCGGAATTGACGCCTGTAGCTATACAAGCTGGTAAGCTGCTCGCAGCTCGTCTGTACGCAAACAGCACTTTGCAGATGGATTACGATAACGTAGCTACCACTGTGTTCACCCCCTTGGAATATGGCTGTGTTGGTCTTTCTGAAGAAGAGGCTCTCAAGAGACTTGGTGAAGACAATATCGAGGTAATCCTCTTGAAACGTTCATCCTTCGTTGGTGTACTGTTCAATATTATATAAATATACTGAAGAATGTTAGCAGATACACAGAAACATTATAGTTAAGTGGCCACCGGTCAGAAAAACCTGGCAGTCAGGAAATTGTACGTTTTGGTATAGAACACGCTCGATTTGAAAAAGCGTAGTTAGTATCGCTTTGTTTCTGACTAGGCATTTTTACATCATTTCTCAATTACTCTGAGGCGTTTTTACTGACTAGGCATTTTTCAATTACTCGACACTGGCTATTTATATCTGCTCACACATACCCCTCAATGATTTATAGATAAAATCTTAGCGATGCGACCTCTCGATTATTCCACGTACCCAAGCACACTTTCAAAGAAAAGGGTGGTTTTGCCCCCTAGAATTGAAACGCGAGAATAATCAGTGCGTTTGAATACGAAAAAGCTTGGAATTCTTACTAAAATTGGGGTAGTGAACACCCTTGGATCTACTTCAACATGAACGCTGGATCAAAGGTGGCCTTAGCAGTCCTAACTTTTTAAAACTGATCTTCTAATCTTAAATTCCTTAGAAACTTGCGTGCTCTCTTGACTTTAACAACAAGGGGGTAAAATACATGAGTCGGAATTTTTCATTTTAGAGAATTAAAGGTACCTATTCATTTTATTTTTTATTTTTTAGCTTTTTATTTGCGAACATAATAATTGGATCCAAAATGATTTCATGTATTTTGGAAGGAAAAAATTCAAAATTTTTTTATTCTTTTCATATTCTGAGCACTTGTAATCCATCATCCGGGTTCAAATTTGTTTAAATAATATAATATAAATATTTAAATAATATTTGTATGAGGTATTAATACATAAATAAGCATGATTTTTACTTTACTTTGTAACTCAGTTTATCTAATTAGACTTGTTTCTTTAGATGTATTTATCCTGTACCCATGCCTAAGTCTGAAATGATTCTCTTCCAGGTGTATCACGCTTATTACAAACCATTAGAATTTTTCATCCCGCAAAGAAGCCCAGCTCGCTGCTACTTGAAGGTCATCTGCGAAAGGCAGGGTGACCAGAAGGTTATAGGAATGCACTTTTTGGGGCCGCAGGCTGGTGAGGTTATCCAAGGATTTGCCGCCGCTGTCAAGTGAGTGTCGAAATCAATTGAAATCAATATTACTGCATATATTTCTTCCGATATTATCCAAATTACCTTTTTTCTAAATCGTTTGGTGGGTAAAAAAAAACAACAGAAAATTATCAATTATACTATCTTTTGAAAGGGCAATGGGTAGTTTTCGTGGGTTACAAATTCTCATTGATGGGGGGGGGGGGGGTTCTGTTCAATGATAACAGAAATTAAAGAACAGAAAACCAGTGTGAAATCTGAATTTCTGAGTTCCCGCTAGAAATGACATATGAGGTGAATCACCAAGTAGTTTAACTCAGATCCTGCTTGGAGCACTAGTGCATCACTTTAAACAATGTACAGAACCACAGTGGATGGATGAATGGAACTGCAAATTTACAAATAAGTTACAAAACATGTTCTCAAAATCAAACCGAGGGGATGGTCACAGTAAAGGTTCTTGAAGGTTGCCAGGAAGGTTTGCTGTTTTTAATGTTGGGTTGTTGGCAGCATTGAGAACCATCATCTCCAAAGCTTTGCCCCGCCTCCTTGGGCCTACAGCCAATCAGGTGTCAATATACCGTTATTTCTTGCCACATTTTTATCACCCTAATTTAAAAAAATATTACTCAATTCGGAAAACCGGCTTCGAACTACCATTTTTCCGAGAGTTCTCAATATTTTTTTCCAATAAAAATAATTTTGACGAAAATTCACTATTATTTTGGTTGGGGGTCAATGTTTTTTGTGTCTTCTTTCTGAAAGATTTGAATTGATTGAAGGAGTTTAATCGGGGGAAAACCCCTCTTTTTTCTGACGGGGTTTTTGAAATAAAAATGTGGAGAAAAAGTGGGAAGATAGGTGGTGACGTTATTTGGACAGCCTGGTTGATTGGTTAACATCTATGGACCAGGCACAGCCATTTGCCTTGTGGCTATGGTTCATTGTTCATAAAAACGACGTCTTTTGTGTTTACCAACGTCTTTCAAGTCACGGACTTCGTTTTTTTGAATCCCTAGAAGCAGTTGTTTCGCCAAACTCATCATCAATGCGTGGAAGAATATGAACAGAATCTCAGTTCCAAAAGGCTTATTTTGGACAGGCAGTAATTGCTCATGACCTACATCGACACGTATTTATGTCCCACTTGATGATAACTCTGTCGAAATCTTCTATCAGCTCCTACGTCATTCGTTGAGTACTCAATGAGTGTTGGGAAATTGGAGCCGTTGAGATGTTTTGACGGACGTTATCTTGAGTACGCTCTCAGCTTCATTTAACATCGTCTGTGTTTTCTTTCAACTTGACATTTTCAGTAGTTTAATGGGTCGATAAAGTAAATATTTGAGTTGAGTGGCGCTATGTGCCGTACTTCCGAACAGTGACCAACTAAAGGGATCCCTTTGATCAAAGAAATCTGATTTTTGTGCCGCGAAGTCGTGCGTTCAGGCAAGATTGGGAGAGAATTTGTTTCCTCCAAAATCAAAATGTAGGAACTAACACTTGCGCACTTCTGTCTGTACGCAATTTCTTTGTCCCCACCGTATCTTATTGAATGAACAATCTAAACGAATTGAAAGATCACAATGTGTTGGATGGTCATAAATGCATTTTTACCAAAAACGTAGTGATGGGGAACTATCGGTAGTTTGGATACATAGTTCCGATAGTATCGTCCTTAGAAAACTTATCAGTACTATCGACGATAGTTTTCCTCCACGCAATTTCCTAATACCTACCTACTTCTACAATTTAGAGACAGTATAGTGTCAGTTAACCTGAATCATCATCTTATCACTTCACTGATAGCTCTTGAGTAGGTACTTTTAATTAAATAGTTATTGCTTATGCATTATTAAAATCCTAGACTAATAGCTAAAAACTGGCGGACGGATTTAGTTTCTTGTGCAATTTCAACTTGTCTCATTCATCATTGTCCTCATATTTTTTACCTATTCCTACCTATTTTTACGGTTTCTGTTCAAAATTGTTCTTCTATAATTTTATTGAGTCAGCAGATTGATCTTGATAAGTTGAAAGTTCTTGAAATGATTCCATATTAATGTAATCCGTCAAATCTGTAGTAGCTTGTAATTTTTTAAGGATGTAGGTACCTGCCTACCTACCTAAGGAATTTTCTGAATAATTTTTTCAAGGATGAATAATTTGTATTCAATTTACATTGTTTTATTTGCGCTACTCTTACCCAGTATGGGGCTTTCGAGAAAAATATAGGATTATTACCTAGCATTTTTTCATCTTAATTTACTCTATTCAACTTTTACTAATTTAATTTTTTTAAATTGTTTGGGGAAATTCTGAACTACAGGAATTTTGACAGCTTTCTGATTTTTCGTTTGTCTCGATAGCGATAGTATCGTCAGAAACTATCACTACATAGTCCCGATAGTCCACATTTCATCTGGACATGCGCAAACATGATATTTCCGGCACTTCTCAGACTCAGGTTCTGTTCAACTGGTTGTGGAGACATTTAGAGCACACGTAGGTTGGAGCTGATGGTCCTCCCTTTGGAATGATAGTGGTGGCGTCTTCGCATGCGCAGAAACTATTTAATATTGTACATAATAGTTATACCTATTTATTTGGTTCTGTTCACTCGATTTCGGCCGGAATGCCAAGCAAAAAATGTAACTGTAAGGGGGCCGAATGATCTTCGACGAATTTCATTCATAGCGATCGGAATTAAAGCACATTATCATTCTATGTACACTAGCGACCAAAACCTCGTCATGTCCCGTTGCGTGTAGTTTTAAGAGAAAAGTAAAAAAACGCTGCGAAGTCCTTGTCACATGGGTACTGCACGGTTAGGGCCAAAGTGCTGTTTTAAACTCGAATATTAGGTTGCTATTTCTGAAAAATTATTATGTTCGATCTTTTAAATTGCCATTGACGTGCCTTGATACACCTGCTAATAATACGAGGTGTTGTTATACAAGTTTCTGGTGATTACAGCCATTTTCACAGGTTTTTGATCCATAAATGTTGAATTTTGAGAGTTGAAAACTTTATTAGAACCTCAATCCTTCACCAGTGGTCAAAATATTTGGTCTCCTCACCCTAAAAAACGATACCTCACAAGCCCAAGTTCACTAAAACCTCAAAAATACCTACCTTTCACTCATACCTTTTCACTCATAACACCCCTGGGTGTTTTCTGATCGGGCTGCCGAGATGGGGGACACAACTGTGGTCCAAATGGAGCCTGTATGCGAAAGAACGATTTTTTTAGACCAAAAATTAAGGTAGATATCGATGACACGGCGGGCGGATATTGCATTTTTGGTATCTAGACACCTCGAAACGTAGAAGAAAACATTTTGAGGGGTTGTTCCAAACAAATTCTCCGAACCCGAGTACATAGGTGTATTATTATTCAGAGTATAATAAACCAGATGTACCTACATTATTCAGTGTGAACTGTACAGCGTCAAAAAGTTTTATGTGAAATTGCTGACTACGTTTAAATATTCTCACAGCGCGTTACTTGACCTTATCTAAAGCTAGTGTAGTGAATGGGGGTCCGGAGGGTTCCACACTATCAGATGTCACCACTGCGACGGGATCTTTTAGGTTTTTAAGGAGAGGGGAGGAGTGAGGTGAGAGAGTCAGCCACTAGAGGAGAGCGTATAATGGCTAGAAAGGCGAAGGTGTCGAGTTTATATAGCCCTTGAGGGCTGTCTCCCTCCATCCTCCAGCTAGTGGAGGATGGTGGGGAACCCCACTGGGTTCTTCGGTGCTCCTGCCTCTTTCGTCCCCACTTCCGCGAGTTTATTTGTGAGATCTAATATTTGCGAGTTTACAAGGAGTGGTTCTGGGAGGATACCACGACAGCTAGGTTCACATGGAGACGCAATTCCGGAGGGCAATCCGGCACGACAATACATTTGCCGGAATTTTTGCTGCAGAGGCGTTCACATGGCAGCGGAATCGCAATCGCAATCGCAAAAAACAAACAGTTGCTCGAACTCGAAACCGCAAAATCAACCACATAGTATGTCGCATTTCAATATGGCTGAACAACCAAACAAGAGAGGTGTGTGCAGGAACCTCTGCGCAGATACGGAAACGGATCTGACAGCGGAAATTATCTGGAGATTTTGATATAGTATCCAAGGCACTGCGTTGCAATATTCCATTTTGTGTTGACCAATAGAATTGCAGAACGCATAGCCGTGCCGGACTGCCGTCCGGAATTGCGTCTCCATGTGAACCTAGCTTGAGTATTGTGTACATAAATGGCAAATAAATGAGTGATAAATTTGATGGCGAGGAAGCTCCTACTGCTGTTCATCTGCTTGGCAGACGTTTTTTCGTAACAACCCTCTGACTTAATTCTTTGAAGTTGGGTAATTGCTACCTTGAAAGGTTCTGATCGTGTTTTTCGAAAGGATACATTTATTTTTCCATTTCATTTCAGGTGTGGCATGACTTACCAACAGCTGTCCAATACCGTTGGCATCCATCCGACTGTAGCAGAGGAATTCACCCGCGTCTACATCACCAAGCGTTCCGGCCTGGACCCGACACCTCAGAGCTGTTGTAGCTAAGCCTGCTGACCCCCGGGCTGTTGCTTTGCTGTCCAACAGCGAAGCTTCGGTAGCAAAGCTCTCATGCGGCTAAAGCACAGCGCACTCATCCAACCACCACGCAACCAGTTTTTACGTGACCGCTGCCCCCATATTTTTAATAACATTTTAAAAACACTGAGAATGTAATATAGCGATCAATTTATTCCATTGTTATCAGTATTTCTGTCTCGTTAACTGAACCTTGTCTCTCAATAATTTCTTAGTTGAAACCCACTTTATGTGAGTATCTCGTTGATTAGAGGTGTGGTTCTTCACTAATTAAACCCAGTTGTTTCTAATTTGTTTTTCTTAAATTTCTCAACTTCATGAATTGCAATTAAACACCACGGTCCGTCTCTCCCTCCCCCTAATTTAACGTAAGCGTAATTGTTTATGACTTTAATAAACCTTGCTATGCTATTTAAGTGAGCACAAATAGATATGCAGTTGTCAATAACTTTAATGAATAATAGGTATGTATTATTTTAATTGTTTGCGTACCTACTTAAGATTTCAGTTTCGGGGTGTCCAGTCGAAACAGTGGATCTGGTTTCGAAAATAACTAATACCTACCTACCTTACTCACCTGCAGAAATACGAAAACCGAACAGTTTTAGGTGGATTTTTTTTCACAATTTCATCGGAATTCGCCCGTTAATAATGAAAAATATTCGAGCGAATAGTGGCGTTCATAAGCAGGCAGCAGTGAGCTGCTCTAATATATTCTTCTTTTTTTTTAAATTCTTCTCACGAATGCGATTCTAAAAAATATATAATACCTTCTAATACTATGCAACTTACTGTTCTGATTGGCACCTGATTGCTCCATACATTCACACCCATGTAGAATACATATTACCCACGTAGGAGGTATACACTTGATATTCAATGAGTTGAATAATCAATCCTGTGATTTAAATGAGCGTTTTTTCCATTTGTCAATATTATTCCTCTTGGCAGCATAATATATTGTTCCAAATTTCGGGGTGTCCGGTCGAGACAATGGATCTGGTTTCGTAAATAACTAATACCTACCTACCACCTACCTTGCTTACCTTCAGGAATACTTGAACCGAGCAGTTTTGGGTGGATTTCTTCACAATTTCATCGGAATTCGCCCGCCAATAATGAAAAATATTCATTATTAACGGTGAATAGTGGCGTTCATAAGCAGGCAGCAGTGAGCTGCTCTAATACATTTTTTTTAAATTCTTCTCACGAATGCGATTCTTAAAAATAAATAATACCTTCTAATACTATGCAACTTACTGTTCTGATTGGCACCTGAATGCTCCATACATTCACACCCATGTAGAATACCTATTACCCATGCAGTAGGTATATAGGTACCTAATATTCAAAGAGTTGAATAATCAATCCTACGTGATTTAAATGGGTTTTTTTCATTTGTGAGTACTCTTCGCGGCATATATTGTTCCGAATTTTCATTGCTTGGGTATCTACTTGAGACTTCAATTTCGGGGTGGCCGGTTGGAAATAATCATTATTATTTTGAAAAGAACTGATAGGTAACTTGAGAACGACTAAAACCGACTAGTCTCATCGTTGAACTGTTCATCTATCAGTTGTTCGATTGCACGATTAATAAGGGTGGTCGTCCACTGGAAGCGTATTTACGCGGCGTGGCGCGACACAAGCGGCAACCTAACAAGCCGCTACGAGCGACAGGGGTCGTCCACTGCAAGCGCCTTCGCGCGTCGGGCTTCAGTTTGTTTTCAAGTGTATTGGATAAAAGTGGGGACTGTTCCTTTTTATTCGCCATGGACCCAGAGGAATTTTCTTTGCTTGAAAGCAGCAACCATTTGCGATGACGGATGTGGGATCAAAGAGCATGTTGGGTGGACCCGATCCTCTCCAAAAGGGAATCTTTCGGGGAGTTTCTCCACCTTCACCATTAACTTGAGGCTGACCCTAACAAATTTTTCTATTATCATCTGTTTTATTAGTGTTATGATCCATTTTCTGCCCAGAGGGTAATTTTCACCAACTCAAAACGGGGCCTGCGCGTGAAGTGACTCGAAATGACCAGGGATACGAGTGAAATGGTAGGTAGGCGTTAGCGATTCCGATGTTTATTTACGTGGAATTCCTACCCAAACCGGTAGGAAAGTGATACTGACAACAATGGTACTGAACGAGCTGCCGCTTGTAGCGCGTTGCCGCCCGCTCGAACACGCTTCCAGTGGACGATACCACATATAACTCAATGTAGTTGGATCTGTAGCGCGTGTCGCTCGTTGCCGCTTGTGTAGGGCAAAGCGCCGCGCCACTCGAGTACGCTTCCAGTGGACGACCCCATTAATACAAAACATGCAAGAAGTCCTCCATTTAAGAAGGCAGCGACGTCACACCGCTTCGCATCCCACCAAGGGTGAGCACACCTCCTCTCTTACACGCCTTTGTACCTACCTAATCAAGTAGTAAGTACCGTAGACATCACTTACAGCAACCTTCATAATTTCGTTGTTATAATTGATAGTTAGATATTACCGATATTCCAAGGATATAGGCCCAAAACTAAAAACCTGGGTAAAATTCAGCGATGCCCAATCTCCAAGTGATTCACCAGGTTCACCAACTGGATGGGAACCCATTTCCTCACAAAACAGAAAGAAATTCTCCATAACGAAAGCAACTGGCGATTGTTACTTTATCCACACTGGGAAAGGGGCGATTGTTACTTTATCCCAAGTTGTGGTAGTCATCATCAATATAGGGTCAAAAACCAGAATTTTGTTACTATAAACGATATTGCTGCCCAGCCAACGTCATTATATAACCGCTACCTTAAAGTGCAGCGATCCAACCAGTCACTTGGAAATTCATTAGCGTAAGCGGTTTATTACTAATAACCGACGTTGTACTGATTTCTACTGTATATCACATAATCCAAAGAGGGCATCAAGTAGGCACTGTATGATTGCTTAAATCAACATGATATCTTCCCCTTGGATGGCTGGCGTTTGAAATAGGTAAAGCGGTGGCGGTAGAAATATTCATGGGGGGAGGGGGGGGGCTTAGTTTTCACTCACAATCACAAAACCAACCCCCTCTCTTTAGGAATGGCTAATCATCAACATTTAAATGCAGCTCTCAGCAAGTTAACATATTGTACATGAACCAACCAGGACTTGTGGAAGCGGCTGTACAAGTCCTTCCCAGCTCACCAAAACAATTCACTTACCTCAATCCTTCTCTTTCAGCTCGCTCTATTTTCTCAAAACTGAGTCGAAATCAATGTTGGTTACCAATGGGGAATACCCATGGGTCTGAAAAATACACCTACTTTTCTTTTTCAATGAAAGCAGATTCCACTGAGAATTTTGGCACCAACCGCACTCTCCTATGATAAGTAGTTTTTATTCCATCATTTTTAGAAGTTTCGAGCACCAGTGACGTCACAAATTGCAAGGGGGATCGAATAAAAACAATTATTTATCGTAGGAAAGTGCGGTTGCTGTCACAATTTTCTCAGGTTGGAATCTTCTTTCATTTGGAAAAATAAACTGACCGCGCTCGAATTCCCCGTTGTCTCTAGTATCTGAGCAGTAAGTACCTAAAAGGTCGTTTAGCCGTCCGTCTGACAGCAGGTCTTGGAAAGTTCTTGGCGATTTTCAACTGGCTAAATGACCTGACGCCGCGCCATATCTGTGTTGACAGCTATATATTTAAAGGTCTGCTTCAACACACTCGTAAATTCGTCCATTTGCAAGTCAGACAGAATAGTAGCCAAAGGGAACAGAAAAGAGGACTTCTGAAGCCAGACATGATGTGGACACTGATACACAAGTGGGAACCAGAAACGCTAACTGGGGTTTATATATATTTTTTTTAACTGTCTTGTGTACCTAACTATCAATTTCCAAGTCTGCCTCTGGACTGAATTTCCAACTTACCGATTTTCTCTGAGCACCCGGGGGGGGGGGGGGGGGGGGGGGCGGAAACCGGCCTTGGGTAGAGGTTTTCATGGTAGGTTCTTGAATTCATTCGATATGCGGCATACTGCCACACGTTTCAACACTGAAAATCAGCATGCCTAGATCATTCTTCTCCGAAACATTAGTCGACACAACTTTGCAAAGGGACCAGGCCTTCAGCAGAAAATATGAACAAGATCATCGAAGCTACTAAGATAAATGGAGGCAGTCAGACTCGACTTTCTTCACACACTCAGTCTGTTATCTCGTTTCTAAGGATCTTTCCTGCAATTATAAAGAAGAATATTACGATAAAAACAAATAACAAAGTAGTACGTATACCTTTAGTACAGGACGATCCGGGGATGAAGGTGGTAGAAATCAAACTGCAGCACTGAACACAACCATCGATCGACATGGGCTGAACGATGCACTCACGTAGGTTTCGACTGTCCATATCCCTTTACGCAGAAAGACATGACGTAGCTAAGAAATGATTGTTTCATGATGAACTTTGAAGAAAACCCGCCACCAACACAACCACACGCGGGAGAGCAAGGCTGACTGACCTGAGAAACAACCCGGGGAGGTGTTGGGAATAGTGGGGTTTCTTTTCACGAATTCCTAAATTACTGCTGAAATCTTGATTCATATCATGAATGTCATGTAACTGACCATTTTGTTCCAATAATAAAAAGTCGTGTATTATTTATGATACACGAATGTAATAGTTTCTATGTCTAGACAAAAATTACTGATGCCTGTACAGGTACCTAATGCATCAGCGTCATACCCAAAAATTGCGGGACGATGCCCATTTACGGCCGCTTCCCCTTAGCTGTACCCTTTCCACTTTTACCTGTAATAGAACCAGGTCCCCTATCTCAAATCACATTAAAACAAACTTACTATACCTAGTTGTACAGGGTAGGTACCCTGGACAACAGATCCCATGAAGCACCGTACAATCTAAACTTAGATGCCTACATGTACAGGGTCATCTGAACCAGGTCCCTCAAAATACCCAGCACAGAACAGCTTTCATGATGAGGTTGAGGCGACTGACTCGATGGTACTAGGTACGTCCCTAGATGAACTCATAGCCAATGAGGAGTACCCACGACTTCTGTTTATATTGGTTTATTATTTTCAATAATGAACCTTTGGAATCGAGCATGGGGAAAAAAAAATTCTAACCCCCCCCCCCCCCCCTCAAAATTTGATGTTTTTAAATGAAATTAGGTTCCATTCTAAGAATTTTGATACCTACCAACTGCACTCTCTCTACGATGAAAATTTGTCTTCCTCACTACCAAAAAAAATTTATGTCCTCCAAAATGAAAATTTCCACTACCATTTTGCATTTCAGACATCGAGGAACATTTTTGGTTCTGTCTGTCTGTGGTAATTTCTTGTAACGCCCATAACTACCCGAAATAATCGTCGAAATGGGCTGAAATTTGGAGGGTAGGTACAGGTTGGGTCACAGACGGTCCCGTACCAAAATCATTGAAAAATTACGGTAACTTTCGTCTGCACATGCGCAAACGTGAAACACTTGAAAAGCCCATAACTAGGTACCCTAAATATCGTTTAAATGAGTTGAAACTTGGAGGGTCGATTAGGAATAATACTTTGATAGTTCCAAATGAATTTCATTGGAATCGTGAAGTAACTTTTGTCTGCGCATGCGCGAACATGAAATGTTGGTCGTTTCCTTGTAACGCTTCTAACTTCACGAAAAACAGGCGTTGAGAGCTGAAATTCCAAGGGTACACGCAGAATGGATCTCAGATGGTCCGTTTCAAAAATCATGGAAATCGTTCCGTCTGCACATGCGCAAACGTGAAATACTTGAACCGCCCATAGGTAACTACTTTGACGTTGAAATGAGTTCAGATTTGGAGGGTCGAGCAGGAATAATTCGTTGATTGTTCCATATGAATTTCATTGAAATCGAACTGTAACTTTCGTCTGCGCATGCGCGAATATGAAATGTTGGTCGTTTCCTTGTAACGCTTCTAACTACGTGAAAAATAGTGGTAGAGCTGAAATTTTGAGGGTACGCGTGGACTGGATCGCAGATGGACCTTAAAATGAACTTCCCAACTATTCTAAAACGTTGATGTGATTCAAGTGAGGAAGGTCTGCCTGCTCGAATTGGCAGACGTTTTCTATAGCTTTAAAAGTTTAGGCAACAAGTGACGTCACTGCATTCCTCCCGCCTGAGCAGGACCCTGTGACGTCACCTGTTGCCGAAACTTCGAGAGCTCATAGAAAAAGAACTATTCATCGTAGGAGGGTGCGGTTGGTCTCAAAATTCTTAGAATGGAACCTTCTTTCATTTAAAAATATAATACAGCAGTCGTGAGTACTCCTCAACTCTAGGTAGGTACGTAGAGTTCTGTAGCTTCACCAGGGACCCGTCATAACAACACATATCAAATGGATTAAGTTTGTATGAGCTGCGGTATCTATCACACCCCCTTCACGATGACCGTAGGTCCCATCTATGAAAGGCGTTCTTCTACTGAACCTCAGCTCAAGCTCAAGGCAAGTACTAACAACACATTATTCACTGGACTATGGTCTAACCTTACTCGTGAACTTATGCGCTAGTGTAACGAAAGAAACATGTACCTACCGTCTTACTGTTCCGAAGAAAGTAGTAGGTATTTGAAATTAATGGTACCAACTTGTCTATCGTCTGTTTCAAGTAGGTACCTACAATAATTACCATAAAATGGCTCTAAAATTAGTGTACAGGTACCTAACTCCAAACTAAATCACTCGATGAAATCGTGGAAACCTATTTCAAAGAAAAACGGAGTTATTGAAAGTATGTCCATTTCCACTAATACACGAAAAATACGCTGTAGGTAATACCGGTTCCGTTACCGACGACGTTTTGATAACCGGAACCTGTATAACAGTGTATTTTTAGGGTATTAGTGGAAACACAACCTTTCAATAACTCCGTTTTTCTTTTTTTACAAAACCCCTTTTCCAAGCCGTCTACACTCCAACGTCCAACACTGCAGACGTTACCCTTAAGCAGGGTTCACATCCATCCGGAAAGCTATCCGGAACGTGCGTACGAGCAGCTGATTGGTTGGACATCAGCTGGGGAGGGGGGAATATTCTTTCCGGAGAAGCACTTTTGAAGCGAACTGTACGCATCTGATTTTTCAAATATTTTCCGCTCCGCATCTGCGCAGTTCACTACTGCGCATACAGAATGGCGTCGGCAACCGAAACAGCTGTGGGAGGAAGCGCGGGAAACGAGTTGTCAGCCAAAATTCCGGATGGTTATGAACGCCTTCCCAACTTCCGCGATTCCCCTCCATCCCTTCCACTGCTTTTCACTAGCTTCCCCTATCCGTATTTCCGGACGGCTCCGGATGGATGTGAACCCTGCTTTACCCACCCAACTTCTTCCCTCTTTTCGACACAACAAAAATACGTATGCACAAACGAAAAAACATAATTTCGCTATTCCGTTTAGACCTCGTTTCATGACGGAGTAGTGTTTGCAGGTAGCTGCGAAATTATTTTAAACTGATTGGAATTGGTGATTAATGTGATCTGGAATTCCCTAAAAGCCACCAACAGTTGACCTAATACCTAGGAGTTGGTGTTTTCATACTTCGAAGTTGATGCCTAGTATAAAATCTAGAGCAATTTCATAATTCATCATCAAGATATGTAATGCATCAACTATACAATAAATCCTTCTTTTGATACAACGTATGCCTTACATCCCTAGCTACCCTTCCTGTAAGCAGTTTCAATACCTACTTACCTAAATCATTAGTACCCTCGACCTTTTAATCATGAAGAAATATTACGATAAACACAAATAACAGGGTAGCAGGCACGTACCTTCAGTAGAGGAAGATCCTGGGATGAAGGTGGTAGAAATCAAATCGCAGCACTGAACACAGCCATCAGTCGCGGGTCAAAAGATGCACTCACGTAGGTTTCGATTGCCCAAATCACTTAAGCGCGCATATCGGCGGATCATACCGAGGCGATTCGAGGAGAAAACACAGGAACACGACGGTAACACAGTCCAGAAATTGTTTCAAGATGATGAATTTTTGAGAAGCACCGCCACGTACACAGACCTACCACCCGTCGCGGGAGAACGAGAACTGACTAATCTTGGGAGGGCGGTCGGCGGAGGGGGCGAAGGTGACCTTGGTAAGTAGGTACGAACTGTGTCCCAAGCTCCTATTGTTTTGACTGGATTGAGGAGTAGGTACACTTGATTTCTGTTTATATTATTTTCCCATTTTTAAATGAAATTATATTCCATTCCAAGAATTTTGAGACCATCCCCACTCCCCTACGATGAATAGTTCTTTTGGTATAATATTCTGTGAATAATACACCTATGTATTCGCTAAGCAAAAAATTTTTATAACACCCCCTCAAAATTTTTTCTTTTCCGTTTCAAGGTGTGTAGATTCCAAAAATGCGATGTCCGCCCGCCGTCCGCTGTATCACGCACACCGCCTTCAGTTTCGGTCTAAAAAATTCATTCTTTCGCACACATGATCCATTTGGGCCCTAGTTGTGTCCCAAAACTTTGCAGCCCGATCGGAATATACCCAAGGGTTATGAGTGAAAATGGGTATAGAAATAGGTACTTTTGTGTTTTAGTAACATGAGCGTTTGAGGCATCGTTTTCCATGTTTTTTGGGACGGGAAGACCGAATATGAAGTCAATTTTGACCAAAGAGTGGAAAATGGAGGTTCTACCAAATGTTCAGCTCTCAAAATCGATTTTTTATGAGTCAAACACCTGGGAAATCGTCTGAAATCACCATCAATTTGTATAATAACACTAGAAAAAGTGTCAGCAGGTGAATCAAGACAATTAAATGGGACTACCAGTGATCAAGGATAATTTGAGGGAAAAAACAAGAAAAAAAGGCGTACCTATTTTGTGTTTTGGGTCCAAAATTGGTGGAAACAATCAGAAATATCTATTTAAATTATTTCACAAGAAAGAAACAATAAATGAACAGCCAACATTTCAGTACGTGAATAATAAACCCATGTGACAAGGACTTCGCAGCGTTTTCTATGAGCTTTCGAAGTTCCGACAACAAGTGAACCCCCCCCCCCCCCACCCCCACCCCCCTCCACTGTTGGCTGTTCATTTATTGTTTCTTTCATGTGCAATAATTGAAATGGCTATTTTTGATGGTTAGGCTCCTATTTTTGACAAATTATCTTTGATCACTGACAGTAGGTACCTACCATTTAATTGCCTTGATTCACCTTTTGATACTACCTACTTCTACATTTACGGTGATTTCAGGCAATTTCCCAGGTTTTTGACTCATAAAAAATGAATATTGGGAGCTGACACTTCGTTACAACCCTAATCCTTCACTCAGTTCGCTCAACTTCATATTTGATCTCCTAAAAAAACATGGAAAACCGTACCTCACAAGCTCATGTTCACTAAAACCTCAAAATACTCATAATACCCCTGGGTATATTCCGATCGGGCTGCAAAGTTTCGGGACACAACTAGGGCCCAAATGGAGCATGTGTGCGAAAGAACGATTTTTTTAGACCGAAAATGAAGTAGTTGTGCATGATCCGGCGGACGGACATTGCATTTTGGTTTATTATTCCGCGAATAATACACCTGTGTATTCGCTCAGCAAAAACATATTTATAACACCCCCTCAATTATTGTTTTTCTTTTAAGTTTCAAGGTGCGTAGATTCCAAAAATGCAATGTCCGCCCGCCGTCCGCTGTATCACGCACACCGCCTTCAGTTTCGGTCTAAAAATTTCGTTCTTTCGCACACAAGCTCCATTTGGGCCCTAGTTGTGTACCGAAACTTTGCAGCCCGATCGGAATATACCCAGGGGTGTTATGAGTGAAAAACGGTTATAAAAATAGGGTTTTTTAGTGTTTTAGTGAACATGAGCTTTTGAGGTATCCTTTTCCATGCTTTTTAGGACGAGGAGACCGAATATGAAGTCGATTTTGACCAACGAGTGGAAAATTGTGGTTCTAACGAAGTTTCAGCCTTAAATTTACGTTAAAATTTGGTCTAAAACCGTCGTCCTTCCGCACACAGTTTAGGTCCCCATTTGGGAACATATTTTTTGAATCCTAGTTGGGCTCCGAAGCTCGGCAGCCCGATCGGAATACACCCAGGGGTGTTACGGGTGAAAAATGGGTGTAAAAATAGGGTTTTCGAGGTTTTGATGAACATGAGCTTCTAAGGTATAGTGTTCCATGTTTTTAAGGGCGCGACGACCGAATATGAAGTTGATTTTGACCAGAGTGAAGAATTGAGGTTGTGACGAAGGTTCATCAGCTCCCAAAATTCATTTTTGGTTTATTATTTTCAATAATGAACCATTGGAATCGAGCATGAAAAAAAAAATTCTTACCCCCCCTCAAAATTTGATGGTTTACGTTTCAAGGTATGTAGAATCCAAAACTGCAATAAAAATATTTCTGTCTGTCCGCCGTACGCCGTACGGGCCACTTTTCTTAGTTACCATGAAAAAAAATTGATGAAATTCGGGTTATAGGTTCCGTTCGGCGTCTAGTTGGTCCTCGAAGCTCGATGTTACTGTCAGTCATCTCTAAGGGGTTCAAAATAGGGGTTGAAATTTTCAAAACGCCTATACCATTTTTTTACGTAAATATTTTTACGGTTTTAAATAGTTCTTGAACTTGCGAGTTTTTTAAGACCATCCGGAGCATCGTACGTCCAGCCGTTCGTTCACAGTAAGGCCCCGAAGTTTGCACCGACAGGCATTTTCGACTCCAGTGTGAATGAAATTGTATACAATAAATTCAAACCAAATCTCGTAACCAGAGACGCGCCCACAATAGGAAATTTGGCGGAGATAAAATCGTTGGTAGGGATCACCTGATTATATTGGCGGAGTATGAAGTCGAGTTGGTTGTTCTGTGATATTATTTAATTTGAAAAATGATGGCTCTTTTGGAGTTTGTTGGTAGGTAGTGAAACTTGAACAAACGTTGAAGTATTATTGATGGGTAAATTATTACTACGGTAAATCATTACTCAACGGTAAATTATTACACAACGGTTCATTATACCATCTACGTAGAAGGGGCTGGAGTTTGTTGGTAGGTACTTTTGCAACTTTTTTCACTCCTCATCAACAATTTCTTTTCAGAACTTCATTATGTGTGTTTCTTTTTGTTAGGTACTGTTTGTCATCAGCAGAACTATTTTAGCAACATTTAACTCGTGATTTAGGTAGGTACCTAGTAACGAGTACGGGGTTAGGTACTAACCTACGGAGGGTCTGCGATCTACATAATATGTATAGAATAGTACATATCATATTATATAGACGGGTTATCTATACATAGAGCTGTGATCTGTAACACAAGGGTATTCTATACAAAGTCTATTATAAGTCAAAAACGTGGGAAATTGTCTGAAATCCATAAATTTGCATAATAGCACTAGAAGTCGTATATCAACAGGTGAACCAATACAATTAGATGACACTAGCGATGATCAAAGATAATGTGTAAAACAAATATTGGAGCCTAATTCGTGTTTTTGAGAAACAATAAATGAACAGCCAACACTGTTGTATGTCCAACAGAATAATAAACCCATATGTTTTGGACTTCGCAGCGATTTTGGAACGTACCTACCTACGCAACTCGAAAAGTAAAAGAAAAAATGTTGAGGTGTTCCAAAAATGTTTTGCTGAGCGAATACATAGGTGTATTATTCACAGAATAATAAACCAAAATAACTAGGTATTCATCGAAGGAGAGTGCGGTTGGTCTCAACATTTTAGAATGGAACCTACTTTCATTCAAAATATGATCTCAAACTTCCAAAAACCACCAACAGTCGAACTGATGGTTGAGCTAACTGATGTTCCAAGTAGGTACTTCATGTACCCACCTAATCGTTGCAAGTAGGTAGGTAGGTACCAACCTTCATCCTCAGATCTTCCTCTACTAAATGTATGTGAGTGCTACTTTATTTTCTGCATTATTTCTTGTATTTAATATTTTTTAATAATTGCAAGAAACTCCGTAATTATTGCAGGTCCTTAGACAGGTCAAAAACCCGTACGAAAATAAAATTCAGTTCTGCTTCTGAGCGCAATTTCTATAATACATAGAAAAGTATCGATAAGTACCTACCTACCTATCTAGTAGTTTGAACTTCTTTATAATTTTTCTAGAACCGGGAGTTATTTATTTAAAGATTATTCATTTATTTATGTAAATATCTAGATCGGCACCTTGTTGCACACATGCGTTTCGGAACCAGTGTGAAATTGGCCACAGATTCAGAAGGGGGGGGGGGGGGGGGGGCTTGCCTCGGTGTGCTGCGGGTGAGTCTAGTCTAGACAGCGCCCGGAATTTCTGTGGCCCATTTCACACTTGTCGTTACGGACCTTTCGCGATTATGAACTTTCTTCTAGACTCAGACCCAGACACCTAGCAGGGATGAGCATCGACAGTCGATAGTCTGAAACTATCGATGGTTCGCAATCGATATTTTTTTACCAGGTATCGATAGTCTGTAGTCGATGATTTTCCACTGCTTCAAGCCGATTATCGCAATTTTTTGTGAGTCCTTGAAGGTATCAGAATTTTTATTAGGTATATAGTTGCTTTTATTATATAGTTGTTATATAGTGTGCTTGATATATCTGTAGAGACTTCTAGCTCTGCTTATTTTGGATCTGAGGCTCATACCCCTATAAATAGCAGCATGGTGAATTGCGTAAATGCTTATTCTAAGCATGTTTCTCGAGCTGCTCATTTCAATGCTGGAAGTCTGCCTTCCAGTATTGATGAGATCAGGTTAGCGGTGTCAGGTTGTGATCTTGCAGCCATAGCTATTTCTGAGACATGGCTTCGGAAAAGTATCCCCAGTAAGCAAGTGGCAATCCCTGGGTACAAGCTGGTTAGAAAGGATAGACCTGCATCTTCTGCTAAGAAACGTGGAGGTGGGGTGGCTGTATATCTTGCTGAAGGGTTACAATATTCTATAGTTCATGAGTCGGATGACTTAGAAATCGAGTTTATTTTCTTAGAAATAAAGTTTGCCCGCTCCAAAATCTTGCTAGCCGCCATTTATCGTCCACCTGATACTAAAATCAATGTATTGGACTTGGAGACCTCCTTGAGTTCATTAGTCCCTTCATATGATCATGTTATACTTCTAGGTGATCTTAATTGTAACCCTAATAAATTATGACTCATCCAATTACAACCGCCTACACTCAATGTTGCCTCCACTTTCCGTAACAGTCTTGGATACTGGACCTACCCATTTCACAAAAAATAGTTCGAGCACAATCGATTTAGTGCTTGTGAAAAATCCTTCCAAGATTGCAGGAGTGCATCTTTTTGACGTTCCTGGAGTCTCAGCCCACAGTTGCATAACTGTTGCTTACAAGGTCCCCTCATATAAGTATACACCTCAGTTCATGGAACTGCGCAACTATAAAACGATAAATAAAGAAGAGCTCCTGATTTATGCTCGTACACTGAACTAGGGCTTGATTTATAGTTTTACTGAAGTTGATGCAATGGTTAGTTACCTTTATTTTCTTATTTATCTTTTGATGGACACATTTGCGCCTTACAGAAGGGCAATGGTCAAGAGATCAGAAACACCTTGGTTCTCTCCAGAAATTAAACATGCAATCAAATACAGAAATTCCTTATATAAAAAATGGAAAAGAACCAAGGATTCTGAAGATATGGAACTTTTTAGAATACAGCGGAATAAGACGAAATCCATGATCAGACAAGCAAAGAAAAAGTTCTATTTCTCTCAACTTAGACCAGACTTACATCCAAAGACCTTGTGGTCGAATATAAAGAAATTTGGTCTCACCTTTAAGAAAGATTACATCAGCCTGAGCGAATTCTGTCCCAATGTGCTCAATAGTTTTTTTGTCAAGTCCTCTGCCGCTTGTGGGCCCACTCCAGCAATTAATCTTCCTAATGTATCATATGACGGTTTCTCTTTCAGAAATGTCGACGATATGGAAGTCCTAAGTGCTATTGGTTCTATAAAATCTCCAGCAACTGGCAGTGATGGGATTCCACTACACTTTATACTTAGTATAATTTCAGTAATACTCCCCTATCTAACATATATATTCAATTCTTGTCTGTCTTCTTCCAGTTTTCCTTCAGTATGGAAACATGCCGTAGTAACTCCAATAAACAAAGTTTCATCTCCTAAAAGCCCCAGTGATCTGCGTCCTATCTCCAAATTATCAGTATTGTCCAAAGTATTAGAAATATTAATTTATAGTCAACTATCCACTCATATAAGTGAGAACAATTTACTAAACCCAAATCAGTCCGGATTTAGACCCCACCACAGTTGTACCACTGCTTTATTAAAAATTACGGAAGAAATTCGAGAGGGATTCGAAAGGGGACATGTCACTATCATGGTGCTCTTGGATTTTTCAAATGCGTTCGGGACCCTCAGTTTTCAAAACTTGCTTGATAAGCTTAGTTCTAAATTCAATTTTTCATCCTCAGCAGTAAAATTAATTTCATCCTTCTTGTGTAATAGATATCAGTGTGTTCGAATTGGACAGAAAACATCCAGCAATTTACCCCTTTCCTCTGGAGTACCTCAGGGTTCAGTTTTGGGGCCTTTGCTATTCTCATTGTACGTCAATGATCTCCCCAGTTGTATCTCATCATCGCAATGCCACCAGTACGCTGATGACACCCAGCTATACCTTGAGTGTTCCCCTGACGAAATTGATATAGGCATTAACCTCATTAAAGATCTTGAGCAAATCTCACTGTATGCTAGAGATAACCTATTAAAATTAAACCCTGGTAAAACACAGGCTATTATTTTCTCCAAATCAAAACTAAAGATTAAATCTCTCCCTGCTATTATTATTGATTCGGTCCACCTAAATTATCAGCCAACTGTTAAGAATCTTGGGGTACTTCTGAATTTTGATCTCTCCTGGGAGCCTCATATCAATTACTTGTGTCAGAAAACGTATGCTGCCTTGTATTCACTCAAAAAGCTTTCATTCTTCACGCCCAGTTCCTTGAAAATCCAGCTTGTCAGATCCTTGGTGTTGCCGCTGCTCACATACGGGGACGTGATATTTGCTTTGTCAATGGATAGCACCTGCATTCGCAAAATTCTTGTCGCATTCAACAGCTGTGTACGTTACTGTTTCAACCTTAAACCGCGGGGACATGTCTCCCAGCAGTCTTCCGAGCTTCTAGGCTGTAGTTTCATCGTTTATCTTAAGATAAGGTGCCTGAGACTTATTTTCAAGGTCCTTCAATCAGAGTCGTATCCACTGCCACCCTACATTTCTAGCTTCTTTGAATACGGGATCTCTCCAAGGCTCTGCACTGTTAGAGTAATACGAGCAACATGCGCAAAATTCAGGCTTTCTCTAAGAGTGGCGGGAGGGAAACTGTGGAACTCCCTTCCATTGGGGATTCGGGTGTTACCCTCCTTGGGGTCCTTCACGGCTCATGCAAGAAATCATCTTGACAGTCAGTAGGTTTTCATATTCTTCCCATTTTCTCTCGATCTTCCTTTCTCTCCTTTTCATATTCCTCCTTTCAGCCAATAACACGTTCCTCACTAAATACCTACTTATTGCTATTCATACTTCCTACATTTTTTGCTATTATACATTTTTTTTTCCTTTAAAAATTTAACTTCGTATTGTAAATTTATAGTTATTCTATATATCTATGTACTCAATGAGGGAACAAAAGTTCCTATGTACATCGTCAGAAAATAAATAAATAAAAAAATAAAAAAAGTTGTTAGGCATTCGTAAAACCATTTATGGTCGGTTAGATGTGTACCTACCTGTACCTATGTACTTACTACCTAGGAGGGTAACTTTGGACCATGCATGTTGAAAGGGAAGCAATTTTCCCTTTCTACCTCAATGCGTCTGACCCATTGGTATCACTAGGTGACTATAATATAGAATATTATTATAAATTATAGGCCGTTCCACGATTTGAAACCAAAATTAGATAGAAGGTAGATAAATCGTTCATTTGCATTGGTCGGAGACCGTTACAAGAATATTTGGAATACCTACATCATCCTAATTTTACGTCAAACGTTGATCTGAAAAGGAAAATCCATTCCAAAACAGCGTTTTAGGGAATTTGAATAATACTGCAGGTACTTACATAATATATTTATTGCGGCCTACTGCTGAGCTCAGAATCAAGAAATTTGTCAAAACCTTCGAACTAATCGGCGTCTTGGAATTGGAAGAGGAAATTGGTACCTACCAACATTTAGATCCTAACTGACGAGGTCTTAGTAGTAGTACCGACGAGGTAGTAGTACCTACTCACAGGTTTTTGTGACTGATGAGTTTTGGGTCGACAGTTTGACGCCATGGTTACTTCAAACTTCTTCCAGTTCAGAGTTCCTGATGTGAGGAGTCTGTCTTCGTGTAAGATGATTTTGTCTGAAGTCAATGTTTTCCCTTTCAACCCGGCTGAGAATCAAGCTTCACTGCACTGCCTAACCGGGAATAATTATTTTCGTCTGCACATGGCTATAAAAAAATATCACCTTGATTATATTGAAATCTATCATTTGGAAAGTTTGCCTCTCACCACGGCGACTGGTGAATGTAAATTTACCTTTTGTCGACGTTTGTTGCTGGGACACATATAGCTCACGCAGGTTAGGTAGAGTCATATAGAGGTGGGACATATAAGTCCCACCCATTTTTCCAGCGCTTTTGAGGTGGGACTCTACTGTCCCACAGTCATTTCCTACCTGTGTTGGAAGAATCATGATGAATTCATACCCAATTTCTGTAATAAGGATTGTAGTATTCGATAGGCCCTAAAACGACTGGAAACTGAAGCAGTACGTAATTCAGTTCCGGGGACAAAATGTATCCCAGCAGGTTTATTAAGGTTCTCACACAGTATGCGGGAACCCGGCCGGCCACCGCTGTCCCGTTCTGCGCCTATATCCACATTAGGCAGGACTTTCCTCAACTCTCTTTCCCCCACCGCTCGCCATGCACCCCTCGTCGCAAGCAAGAGTGTGAGTGTGAACACGGGGAAGGTAAACACTGGACGGTGGAGGGGAACGTCCCGTGCCTGGCAACGCCGTTTTTCGCTTTGAGAGTGATCGCAGAGGAACCCGTCCTGTTCCTACCCCATGCCGTGACCGCTGCGTCCCACCTAGTGTGCTTATCTCCATTCAAATACACAGAAGTGAAAAACTACGACCCGTGCCCCGTGGCTGTTTCCTGCCCTGTTCCCGCCTAGTGTGTGAGAACCTTTAGTGCAAAAACCTGATGGGACATGTACATCCCACCAGGGGTGTAAGGTTTAAAACTCAAGCTTTCTCCGATTTGCTAGGTAATACTGACATATTTCGACCCCATTCTGCGCCAAAACTGGTGTGAGCGAGGAAAATTCAGTTTTGTAACCCGAATTTGTAAATAAATACATTTAAAAAATTAAAATTCCTCCCGAACCAGCGTTTTAGATTAGATTTGTACCTATATTTGGCCCACTGCTGGGCTCGGAATCACGAACTTTGCTTCAGACTAAACGGCGTTGTGGGCGTCTTGGAATCGAGAAGGAAATTGGTAGGTACTCTGCATTGCGATCCTATTTGACGAGGTCTTAACGTTACATACTTTCAGAGTTTGTGAATTTGTGAGATTCAGACTGACCTTTCACAGTACACAGCGTCTTTCTCCCGTAATTTTAGGCAGATCTGAGAACAAACGACCAGTTTTGAGTAGGTACAGAATTTGTCGGGCCCAGATGGAACCCGTGTTCCCAGAGGGAAGGGTCCACTGGTGACCCTGTTTTGTTAAGGTTTCCATACAGTTTATTAGTGTTAGCCTGTTGTTTCTGAGGTTATATTCAAGGACCTTTCACCAAACAAAGCCCATGTACAAAGTAACATTAAAAATAGGTAGATAGGTACCTATTTTATTTTTTATTTATTTACATTTATTTACTTCAGGGGGTTCTCATTAGTTAAATCAGTAATATTGTTGATGCAAGTTCCAGTCATGCAGCATGATGATAAGTGCGCATTTTAGAAGCAGATATACCAACCGCCAAATAACAATTCTGGCGATTTAAAAGCAATTTAAGGTTATTTTTACCACCCGTTCGCTGTGCTCGTGACGTTCAAGCGGTTTCCAAGTTCATCAGTCACGCAAGCTAACACAACTGTAAGCTATTGGTTTGCCCCGTAAAAACCGACAGCGAACAAACCTCGTAAATTGCGATCGAACTTCGGATAGGACCTAAGTTGAATTTTTCTATTATATTATTGTAATCGTATTGAGACGCAAGTGCAAGGTAGCACCTATGCAAGGCACGACTAAGAATGCAAAGCAGTATTTATAAGAACTTTATTATTAACTGCTGAAATATCAAATTACCACACTTTGGCTTTAAATCAGGAGAGGAAAACAAACATAATTTTTGTATTCCTTCAACATGCAAGTTCAGTACAGGAAGAACTCGACCACAACAATTCATTTTTGGTAGCCAACAAAATATCTAAATACAAATGGTAAGTGATATAATATAATCTATCTTCGATAAATTCTTGTAATAATTATAAACAAATCAATATTAATCAATGAATAGCATCGTGTTAAGTCGATGAAGATATATAGGTAATTTTGTAAATAACGCTGTCATGTAGGTTAAAATACCTATATTTAGTAAGTATAAAACCCGATTGGTAGAGCCTACTAAAATCCCAAATTCTTGTTATAATTTTGTTATACCTACTGTCGTTATAATTATATTTTTTGTCAGTTCTGAAAATAAATACCTATGACTAACAAGCAGTTTGATTTGAATAGTCCTCGAAAATATAAGCTGTGGGTTTATTACTAAATAAGAAAAGTCGAAGTACTTAATGTAAAAATAAAACTAGTCGTCAGAAACTGCAGAATAGTGACAAAGGGAAGATTATAAGGGGCCTCCTTATAATGTTCCCTGTACAACCCCTTCTGCTGCAAGGTGGTGTAGAATGTTGATTGAATTACTACAGCTGGAGTGAAATTATGTTCACTCCTCATGCGTGGTACAAGATAACTTTTAGCACTTTTAAGTAGTTACCTATACTGGAAATTTTTCATCGATCTAGGAAAGAGGCGAGGGTTCCACATGGAAGGGATACGTCTCTCCCGGGGGGCCTATTCACAGCAAAAGAGATTTTTATAGTATCCATGACAGGGTTATTCAGTAACTTCTAAAAGAGATCGTTAGCGACCATCTTGGCATTTTCCATCTCATTCAAAGAGACGCATAATCAGATGTCTTTTTTTTAAAGAGATAGTCTCTTTCTCGTTTGTTTGATAGTGATATCGTGTG
Organism: Leptopterna dolabrata; assembly: GCA_954871275.1. Taxonomy (NCBI): domain Eukaryota; kingdom Metazoa; phylum Arthropoda; class Insecta; order Hemiptera; family Miridae; genus Leptopterna; species Leptopterna dolabrata. The sequence goes on along the minus strand of OX940982.1, from coordinate 35,410,701 downwards.
TTTTTTTCATCTCATAATGGATTGTTAATTAGAAATATATGCATTTCTAATGAGTAAAAAGTCTAGGTACGGGTTGAGGTAGGTAGGTACCGAACAGTGGGTGTTCATTACAAATATAATGCGTTATGTCTCTTAATTCGATTTTTTCTGTAAATCTCTTTCTGAAGGTCATGGGCTACATTCAGTAAAATAGACGAACCCGGAAGACATCTGGAAGAGACTGTCTCTCGAGGGAGACTATCTCTCCCGTGAGATTTTCAAAAATATCTGTTTTAGTGAATAGGCCCCCCTGGTTTGTCACAAATTTAGAACCTGCTTGACACACAGGATGAACAGTATGTTCACGAAAAGAACCCTTTTAGCATTTTACAAAGCAAGTGAAAGTGCTACACTCTAGGACACCTCTTAACTCCAGTGGTACGCCACTGATTTGAATCGAAAGTGTTCTGTCAATTGGGGCTACTAGAGGCTTACTGGCCAAATGGTACCAAATCGTCAATGACCATCACAGTAAAATGTGGGGAGGGGGGGGGGGGGGTTACCAGAAAAGTACAGCACTTCCTTGGCTCTTCAATCTGCCTAACTAAACAAGAGATCTGCCTAACTACTCATGTGGTTTTCCAAGGCAAATGGGATATAATGAGATGCAAGAAAATTAAATCTAACTGAAGTATTGCACAGCGCTCTTTGGGGTAGAAAAATTAGGAATATAAAAAAAGAAGAAATAGGATATTATTGTGTTGTTACAGCTATCACTTGAAAAATCCAAGAAGGGGGAATACGAGATATTTTCTCAACTAGGTTGACTATAACTAAGCATGGTATGTAGCGAATACCTATAGATAATGGTAGATGATTAAAAGTTGAGTCGATGAGGTGAGGAGGAGTGTTGAGTTGATGGGCGCCGGGAGAGGCTGATGGTTTTCAGTGAGAAACGATCAACACCTTAAGCAACCTGAAACACGAATTTGAGTATCAGCAGGAGGAAATACAGAGTTTCAAGGTGGAGATTGGAGAGGAGGAGTGGAACTTTATGCAGAACTCCAGCATACAAAATACACCTAAAGACCTTCGTACACAGGGACAAGGTGAGGAACATCCTTAGAGTGCCTACACCCTACAGAACAAAAACTCCCTTGACCCCAAAAGATGCCAATTTATTTACTTTGAAAGAAACTATGAAACAAGGTAGGCACACGCTCCAGAATGGTGACCACGGAGGTGGTGGAACGGGAGGGATGAGGGAACCCCCACCCAGTAGGAGAAAGTTCTTCAAGTGGGGGAGGCCAAGGCGAGCGTGGAACGCTCTGTAACGCTTTTGAGCCACTTTTTTGTGTCATGTGTGTGACGGTGTGGCTGTTCTCGAGTAGTTTTTTGGTCCGGTGAAGACGGGGTCACTTGGGGAAGCCTAATCGATATCCCTTCTTAACCGATGATAATCTCGCTGGTATAGAGGGGGGAACTCTCGAGGGTCAACCGCCACTCTCCTCACTATGTCACTTGGTTGCAGAGCGTGGTTTGGTAGTATGCGCTGAGTAATTCACCAATTTCAGCATATCCATCCACTTTCTGTAGGCTTCCCAGAAGGATAACCCAAAGGTTTCCGGAAGGATTCCTTAATTCCTTTTCAGTCATCCTGCCCCTTTGATAATACATACAGCTATTGGCTTCCCCACCTCCATTCACCCCCTTGGAGTGTCGATATAATTAAAAGATATTGAGCTTATTTGACGGCAAGCAATGCCGTGTCCCAATTTATAAGTCCTGTAAGATCCCAATTTGGCGCTGGGATTCTTACACTGATTACCAAATGAAACGTGTAAAAATCAAGAGGAAGAAGCTACGGAAAAATCTTATAAAACCCGAGAGAACAATACGATCGAGGTCAGTCGTCGAAATTCCGCGGAGCTGTGCTGTTGGAAGCGAAAGGTCCGGCCCACCGTTGCTGCCTTTCCTCACGCTGTCCCGTCTTGGAGCTAGCCAGCTGAGACGTACTTCCGGAGAGGACAACTACCAGGGAGTCTCTACGGAAAAGGTCAGATCCACCCTTAATTTAACCCGCCAAATACAATCGGTCGCGAGCGCGAATTTCGGGCACCGAAGAAAATTAATTTTGTATTAATTGTATTTGGCGGGTTAAATTAAGGGTGAATCTGACCTTTTCCGTAGAGACTCCCTGGTAGTTGTCCTCTCCGGAAGTACGTCTCGGCTGGCTAGCTCCAAGACGGGACAGCGTGAGGAAAGGTGGCAACGGTGGGCCAGACCTTTCGCTTCCAACAGCACAGCTCCGCGGAATTTCGACGACTGACCTCGATCGTATTGTTCTCTCGGGTTTTATAAGATTTTTCCGTAACTTCTTCCTCTTGATTTTTACACGTTCATTATTTTTGGTAATCAGTGTAAGAATCCCAGCGCCAAATTGGGATCTTACAGTCCCAACAGTTGTTCCATCTTACCGATGGAGGTTGATCACCTAGAGGTTGCCCAGATGAGCACAATTCACTGGACAACAACCTCTGACAACATTTTTTCCTCGCCAATACTCGTATGTAGGAGCTTTTTTCTCCACCAGTAAAATATTAATGAGGCAGTAGGTACCGTTACGATGGAGTTTAGTCACCTTGAAGTTGTTCAGATGTCGTTTCCTGAACCAGAACTTCATACTACTTTTCAATCCGATGAGTTCGAAGATGAGTGATTTTCAAAAATTCTGAGAGGGTCAGATTTGAATTTTTAGGGGTAAAAAATTACTGTAAGTGGTATGGAAAGGTGAGTAAAGACCGAAGAAGACCATTTCAGTTCTTTTTCATACAGAACAGGGGTCAAATTTGGATTTTTGGGGGTCAAAAATTGGCATTAAGGGCTAAAATCAATACTAATTCACTTGCCGTTGTTGGAATGGTGATTCACTACTATTTCGATGACGAACATATTTTTCTCAAAAAAGTGTGGGTCAAATTTCACTTTATATGGGTCAAAAATCTGTAAGAACTGTTGAAGAAGTATATACTTTTACGAATAGTGGTATGGTTTCTCGCTATATATTACCATCTTTTTATGCATTACCACGATTATTTCTATGAAAAATTCGCTCTTATAGCCATGCTGCATGCTGGAACTTTATTTTTCGAAAGTTATTCTCAGAGTACTTTTGTATACTGATTGAAATTGGGCATTGCACTTGTAAATTAATAAACCGACACTGCGTTGGGAACTACTGAACTAAGGGATGGTAGATGAGGTAAGAACTCATTCACTTATTGGCAAAAATGTGTACTAAATTTTCCATCCAAATCAGATTGACGAGGTCTTGCTGTGAAATTACCCTGTCCCAGGGTCAGAGGTCAAAGAACTTACTTGTTTACTCTTTGGTTCAGGTGGAATCCACACTCTCTTGTCTCTTCCAGGTTGCTTCTTCTTGCTCTCGTCAACCTTCTTCCACAGGCTAGCAATCTTGGAGGCGGGATCCCTCCTTGGTTCCCTAGTAGAGGTCGGAGTGGGGGAGCTGTTTAGGCTACTATTGGAGTGCCACCGAGTGCCACCATTCTGCTCCGAACAGACAGACTTGAGGCTCTGGTTGCTCAGTGAGGTTCTCACGCCCATACCGGACTTGTTAGGGAGGCTGGCTGCTCGGCCGCGACCTCCACTGCCATTACCCACACTCTTGCTCGCAACTGCAATGACAATAGCAGAATGGAAGATAGAGTACAGCTATACAGGATAAGTATATAGCTTGAAATTGGGATTAGTACAACACGGGCAATACCAGTGGGCATAAGTTTCGGAATCATTATGGTCGCTTAATAAGACGCGTGTGGAACATGGGAAAAACGCGAGTTGGTCAGATTTTTGACAAGAGCACTTGATAAATGCAAAACGAAAAAGAGGATGTTTGATCCGCTGGGCCACAACTGCTGAAGTCAAACCAAGCGCAACCTTAGCATTTTATGCGATTTCAAATCACATGATAGTTTTGCCTCTCAAAAAATATAAAATTCATGTTGAGCGTTTCCCAGCAAATGGACCTAATTTTCGATAATGCAAAAGGAAGTAGGTACTTTTAAAATAAGTGATAAGAAAATTCACCTGCCCGCCGAGCTATACTAATGCAGTCACTCTCTTGGTACGTAAACTCAGTTTGTTCAATTTAACCATCGGCCAAGTGATAAAAATAACAAAAACTGAAAATTTCAGAGATAGTGCGGATCTCTCTCCCTCCCTCCCTCTCTAGTAAGGGAAGGGAGGGTGAGGAGGATGAGCGAACGCCTGACGTAACCCGTCTACTAGTGTTTGGATACACTCCCCGGCGCGGAACGCACCTAAAGAAGTTAACACTTAAAAAATGCAGGTATTTATTGCGACTTACCTTTCGTTCTCCCCACTGCTCCTGAAGAAACGGCCAATAGCCTGAGAGGGATTCGGGGAATTCAATGTTTCGAGCAAAACCTCAGTGTTGGCAATGAATATCCAATCTGACTAGACTAGATAAGACAGTGTACTTTATTTTTTGTTTTGTTTGTTACCAAAGTTATCTTGTAGTTTTGTAGTTCCTAAGTAACATTTTATTTTTTGAGGCTCAAGGAACACATGGCCACCATTTCACTAACTTTCTGTCCACAATGGACTGCACTGCACCAACTCCTTTTAGTTATTAGGATGTACCCTAAACGTTCTAGAACTATTTCATGCGTAATCCCCCCCTGGATCATTTTACCTTTAGTTCTGACAAGAGCTGTGCCTAAATCCTAGGAACTCACTCGCTGACTGCTAGTAATTTCTCACCATTCACTATCATATTATTGGTTCCCTTGGGCATGAAATGATGGGAGTACACGGTCTGGAAGATCAGTGCCATTTTTCAACTCATATTTTACAACTCCAAGTAACAAGAAAAGAAACCACTATACATGCACCAGTTCAACTCAAGAAAACACTCATTATCCCATGGTAGACTCAGAGAAAGTCACATTCGTCAAATAAAACGCAAGATAATTTTGAAGCATGTTTATTGTCAATGAAGAATAAAATATACAAACGAGATCAACCAGGCCAGCAATCTAACAACATGCTACCCTGACATGCCAGCAGCAAGGATGTTAAACGCAGTGATATAAAAACAAACAATAACACAACTAGAGAAGTTAGAATAAAAACCGAAACACAATACAATAAACATATCTGATAGCAAAACGTATTTTAGAAATAAACTATGATTTATAACTTTGGATTCAACCATGGAGAGAATTCGAATAGAACAACATTCTGATCATGGATGACACAACAATGCTGGGGTGATGGTAAATAGATTTGGCTACGATATCCATAAAGCAACGTCAAAAGAAGAGCAAAGAGCTATAGGGGAAGAAATGTGCAGAATGTATTGTGATGTGAGGAGACTATCTCTTACCTAGGGGGTTCTTTTTGAGAGGGGATGCGATTTTGCTTTTGATGGGGACTGGTATGGAAGAGCCAGCCTCGTCTTTGGTAAAGGTGCCTTGACGCTGGAGGGGGGCGGCCGTCCCAACTGGCTTCTTCTTTCCCGCCGGCGGTATAACCTTGACGGGGCTCCTCACTCCAACGGGGATGGATGACCCACGCCCTGCAGAACCCGTTCGGATGCTCTTGACCTGGCAAACAAAAAACCACGTTTCAACCCTTATAACAGTATCATACTTTTTCTTCACTAGCAAGCTCATCTTTACACATGAATTGATGCTTGACATGTTGTGAGCGGAATGGATCCACAGATCCAGGCCGACCGTTCCCCTGTGGATTAGTGGTGGGTAACAGTAGTTCATTTGAGGGATTCAAGTTCAGTTAGTTCACTCCTTGAAAGGAGCTAGTTCAGTAGTTCATTCTAGTTCCTTTTCATTTCCAATCACACGACACAAACACTGAACTAGAACAACCCCCCTCCCCCTATTCCCTATTCCTTTGAACTGTCGTTCCGTGATACTATAAACTCCTTTGTAGTATCCACCCCATCTGAAATAACTCCTAATTAACTCTTAATGAACTAAGGAACTACCATTTAGTGGATACTATAAACACCAAAAGTAGTGCTAATTCAACAAATCTAAATGACTCATAATGAACTAAAGGAACAATCGTTCAGTAGATACTATCAACTCATCATGATGTGGTAAATGAACTATCGTTCTGTGGATAGTATAAACTCCCCAGTATTATTCACTCCATCTGAATCTCCTAATGAAATAAAGGAACTATCCACTGTAGGTAGTATCCACTGTTCCTATGAACTACAAGAAACTCAGTCGCTTTGCGAGTGACTGATTTAATAGTTCTTTAGTTAACAGTTCATAATGCACAGAACGATAGTTCTTTAGTTCCCCCTTCCTGCACCCCATATCCATCTCTCGACACTGAGTCCTTGATTCTTTTACTCTGTGGTTCTAGTGAACGACATGAACTAAGTTGAGGAGTAGTTCATTTGGCGGAGTTAATTCTTCAAGAGTAGTTCAGCAATCCCAGGATGTTTTGCCTTGAAACCTGATTATCACGCATTCAACCGCCTGTGGAATTGAATGCGGTTATTTTAGATTCACCTAACTTGGATGATTCGTTTGGTTGTGAACAACAAACTTGAAGCTACTTATCAACAAATAGAAGTACCTCTCAACGAAAATAACCATCTTTCTTCAATTCTTTCAAATATTATCACAGACCTACAAACCAGATTTCATAAAGCCACTGGTGATTATAATCAGATGTTCCTTCTGAATGATTCTAGGCTGGAGTTGTGTGTACTGTACGATTCACACTCAGGTTGACGAAGCTTTTCAGTTAAAACTTTAGGGCCTTCTTGTGAATGAACGAACATACAATGCTCCTTGTGATCTAAAAAAATCCTCAATTCGGAATCAATTTAAAAAAAAGGTCATAGAAACCATGTACCTTTCTACTGAAAGATTTTTCGAGCTACAGCGTACCAACTCCTATTTTCCACCCCTTGGAGCCACAAAATGACAGTAACACCGAGCTTCATGGAACAACTAGCCCCCAAAAGGGACCTAAAAATTCAAATTTCACTAACTTTGGTTTATGGAACTAAGGAACGCTCGGCCTATGGCGGAAGGACAATTTTTATTCCATTTTCGGATTCTACATACCTTGAAAAGGAAACCCCCAGCTCGATTCTGAAGGTTCATCACGGACAATAATCAACCCAAAAAAATTAAATTTAAATGAATAAAAAGTGTGAATTTCTCACCTCAGGAGGTTTAGTGACAATAGGACGTGGAGGCTCATCAGCCTCACTCGTGCTTTCGGAAGGTGGTTCATGTGGCGAGATGCTGCCTTCACTTATTTGGCACTCACTTTCAACACTTGATAACCTACAAAACCAAGAACATATATTCAGTAATCAACAACAGAATGATCTGCATGGGGAGTACCCATGGATCTGGAATTGCTGATTTTTTTCCAAATTTGCTTCTTGTGTTTGTTGATGAGACAGAGCAAATCAGTTTGCCGGAATAGCATATATTTGTTTAGTTTCTAACATTACGTGAAGTAAGGCAATGACGTCATTGCCGCTATGCCTTCCCCCATGCTACAACATAGTGGAACAGACACCACGACTTCTTGGGCAGTAGTATCAATGTCAATGCTCACCTCAACGTCGTGGATGATATAAAACAAGCTGTATCCACAGAAAGGAGGCCATGACAGGCAATGACGTCATCAACTTTCACATAATTAAGAATCAACTACTTATGTCTCACCCAAATCAGAAATATGTACCACCTCATCTCAATGTCTACATAGAAATTTAAAAAAATTTGTGGTTACTCCCCATTCAAGATGATCTAGGAACTTTATTGAATGGTGTAACGAGAGTAATAAGACTTGACATAATGTACCTAATATATAAACACGAGAAACAGAAAATTAGATGAAGTACCTGTCAACTGGAGGAGGGCCGTCGTGAATAGTTCTGGTTCGGAATCTCTCTCTGTCTGCCTGCCTCCGCTGTTTGGGAGTGATTTTCGATGGTTTTGGTGATGGTGGTAACTCCTTGTCCAAACTTTCAGTCGATCTGCTGACTTCCGGCTCTGGCTGGGGTGGAGGCAGCTTCTTTTCCACGTTCTTACTCACCACATAAGTATTGTACCTGTATCACAAACAACGCCAATATACTACATTAATAAAAGATCAACACTTCTCACTAAACCCCGAGAAAGTTACTATCGGAACAGGATAGGGCCTGTAAAACAAAACTAGTACAGTAGAACCCCGTTCTAACAACCCCATTTCCAATGTAAACCCGCTTCTAACGTAACATCTTTCGTACTTCAGAAAACCTAGTTTTAACGTAATATACTTTCGAAGGGGAAGAATACTTTCAATCGTAATTTAGTCGTTTTTGAAGGTGAGTGGTCCAAAATTCCTGGAGCAGATGCTCAAACTCTAACAAATGCTAAATTCTAACAAGATGCTAATATCATTACGCATTAAATAAGTGCACACTCTAAATGAAAATATGAGCAGGTGTACATTTTTGAATCGCCTTCTGAAACCTCGATGTTAACATATTGGGTGGTCTACCCTTTCTAATGTAAATCCGCTTCTATTGTAAAAAAGTTGTGGCTCCTTGAAATACGTTACAAGGTTATACTGTACAAGTTAAGTCGTTTATTGTACAAGTGTCGTGAAGTGCAAGCGTTTTTGTCTTCGTAATTTTCTACAGTTCCTTATTCCACGATTATTGTAAACGCTGCAAAATTACTACACAACAGGTTTTTTAGTTTCCTGTATAGATAACCCTTCTGCGTAGATCACTGAACTCCTATTAGAGATAGACCCTGAATTAGTAGGGCCGTTTTGGTTTATTATTCTGTGAATAATAAACCTATGTATTTGCTCAGCAAAAGCAAAATTTATAAGACCCCCTCAAATTTTTTTTCTTTTGCGTTTCAAGGATTCCAAAAATGCAATGTCCGTCTGCCGTATCATCCACATCTACTAATTTTCGGTCTAAAAAATTCGTTCTTTCGCACTCAGGCTCCATTTGGGCCTTAGTTGTGTTCCAAAACTTCGCAGCCCGATCGGAATATACCCAAGGGTGTTATGGGTGAAAAATGTGTGTAAAAATAATTTTTTTGAGGTTATAGTGAACATAAGCTTGTGAGGTCTCGTTTTCCATGTTTTTTTAGGGCGAGAAGATCGAATATGAAGTTGATTTTGACCGAAGAGTGAAGAACTGAGGATGTAACGAAGGTTCAGCTCCCAAAATTCATTTTTTATGAGTCAAAAACCTGGGAAATTGTCTGAAATCACCATAAATTTGTATAACACTAGAAGTAACAGTAAGTGCAACAGGTGAATCAAAACAATTAAATGGACTATTAAGTATCAAAGAAAATTTATCATTAATAGGAGCCTAATTCGTGTTTTTGGGGGCCAAAATTAGTGGAAATCATCAAAAATAGCTATATCAATATTATTGTACACGAAAGAAACAAATGAACAGCCGAAATTTCTGTAGGCATGTCCAACAGAATAATAAACCCATGTGACAAGGACTTGGCAGCGTTTTTTGATGTTAATATCTATCTACGTACCCACTAGGGATGTGGCGTTCAGCACTGAACGGATCCGAACTGAACGGATCTTTCAGTTGAACGTATCCCAACTGAACGGGTTCCCAAAGAGTTGCCGTTCACCAGTTCATGAACTCCCTCTTGTGACGTCCTCACTCCTCCTACCTTCCTCTGATCCCACTCCTTCTCCTTGTCACCCCCCGTTCTCAACTCCTTTACCCTTCCCCTCGCCACTCCTCTCTTTCTGCCCTTCCCTTCAACCCTTACCGTTCTTTCACCCTTCCCTTATCCCTTGAGCTGAGAGTTGACTGACCAGTTCATCAACTCCACGGAATAACAGAATCAAGTTCAACTCCTTCCCTTCCCTTCTTCACTCTTCACGTTCTCTTCACCCCTCCCTACACCCCTTACCTTTCACATCACCCCTCCCTACACCCCTTACCGTTCACATCACCCTCCCTTCACCGCTCACCATTCACATCTCCCCTTCTTCTGAACGGGGATTCTACCTGAACAGGCTTTGGAGGGTCAAACTTGGAGCGAAGAACTGAAGAACGGTGAACGGATCCCAAAGAACTGATCCCAGAAAAGAGTGAACTGGTGGGAGTTAACTCCCGGAATTGAACGGATCTTACACATCCCTACTACCCACGCACGCGGAAACTAATGCCACCAGGGTCGATGTATGCATGTAGCTCTCTAGCGTCTGGCAATTACATTTACATAGGTAAATACGAAAATTTCCACTGGCCCCATCTCCTGCAACGCGCCATTTCCGCAACATGAATCCTCCACCAGGTCACATTCGAAATTCTGATGGTGGCTGAACCCAAGTACGGCTCTCGACATATTCCTAAATATCTCCTAAATTGTACATAATATACCAATTAGTAGTTCATACCTGAATTTCCCGAGTTCTCTCCTCTGTTTCACAGTGGCCTTCCTCTGTGAAGGTGGAGTGGCTTCGAGAGTCAGGTCCTCCAAGCTCTCAGCGATTTCCGAGGTGATGGAAGCGACGCTCATGATGCTGTTGTCGAGATCAGGGATGTCCTCCATCTCCGTTGGAGGTCGCACGTTCTCGAGGAGGCTGTCCGTTCTTAGGAGGGTTCTCTTCTTCGCTTCAGTGTCGAGGGAGGAGCTCAACGAGATTATCGAGTTCATTCCGGATGGCGGCTGAACCATTTCCAGCTCCTGCAGGCTTTGCATGCTTCCGTGGAGCTCGAAGTCTTTTCTGGAAGGTTCCTTAAACAAGATGAATTCAATGACGGTTACACACATGTTTAACAAAAAGAAAACCTGATGAAAACAATTTGAATAAATTATGGACCAATTCAAGAGAAGATGATACATTTGTTCCATCAGCTCGTATAGACTCATACAGACACTGCCTCGTTTATCGATCGCCCCCCCCACTCATACCATAGTAGCGTCCGACAGTACCTACCTATGAATATCTCGACTGAGCTCCTTGCATCCCCCATCCTATTTCTATATTCAAATATTCTGTGTTATAATTTAGCCCCACTCCCCTACTAATCGTTCAGTATATGTGATGAGCACAGCAATGAATGTTAGAGCCGGCAAATTAGCTCTGAAAACTGGAATCCTTTATAGAAACGCAACATGATGGTATTTATTGTGTTTAGACGAGGAAAACTGCTCTCAGAAGTATAACCTTCTGAGACATACTTCTGAGACTGTTATAACCACTTGCTTTTTGTATTTTGAAAAAAGTTTCTCAAAAAACCCATGTATGATAAAGGATTGCTCCACACGTAAATTGGAGCAAATACCTAGTGGTACCTCGAAAATTTAGCAGTCATGATCCTTTGCACTCCTTAGGGCCGGTTTCACCCACGCGGACTATCCAGAGATTAATCTCGGCCGAGGTTTAAGCCATCGATTCTGAGAAAAGACAGTTCCACGAACTCCTAACCTCGGAATAACTCGCGCTATCCGCGCATTAACTTAGCGCCTTTCAGGTAGTTTAAAGCTGCGATCTACGGTTGATCTCCGATTCTCAGCGAGGCCATCGCCATTTTTAAAACTTTTTGTGTGTTTCTTCACACTTACTCATAATTTTCATAACCATTTTGTACGACGTTTCATTCAAGTGTCTGAGTCATCCCCACCGTCATCCTCCCATGACCACGAAAGGGTCGACCATTTCCAGAAATGGGATGATTGCGATTTTTTCGTGAGGTTCCGTCTACCCAAGGAAGGGACGAACTTCGAGCTTGATATAATAGACAATTTTCTAGTTTTCCAAACAGAAGGACCAAAAATATGTAATAAATGTAATTTTACACCAAACTAGGTAGGCAACAACAGAAACCCATCATGACAATTTATTTCCTCAAGTACCTAATACACAAACCTTCCTAGTATGCGGAAGGTACTAGGAACACTTCGTTAATAAGTTCTTCTGGGGCATTTGTATGGGTTCATATTTCAAGAAAAAAATTGGTAAGATTTTGAAAAAAAAGGTCGTAAGTACTATTTGTTGAATGGGTTAAGTTTTTGTTTTAGAAGGAGGTGGCGGAGTCGTCTCTTGTTTGTATATTACTGTATTGTATTAAAGAGTTTAATGTCTCCACATCAATGGATGGCGGAAAAAACGTAAGAATCCGTATAAGAAATATCACAGATCCACCACTCATGGATGAGCATCCCTCCTCCATGTCATTTGAAATATGGGATTGGTGTTTCTGGGGATAGCAATGCTCATGCAAACTAAACAATCTCGGCTTAAACCCAGGATCGTCTAAACAGCGGATCAAAAACGTTGGTGAAACTATCAAAGCTCTGAACTACAGATCAAATTTGAATCCAGGATTTATTAATAAGAGATTTAAACTATATTGGTGAAAACAGCCCTTAGTAATTGCTTAGTCATTTTCAGTCGTTTTCGCCTTACCCATTTTCAATCAAAAAACTGCAGAAACTTGGAAAGTGCTCCTCGCTTCGGTGAATCGTGAAGCCCAACTCTCCGTTCGCAGGCTCCAGTCTCAACCTGCTTCAAGAGTTATCACCGATTCGTCGACCAATTTGTTGAAGAGTCCAGGGACAAGATACCTCAATTTCCCAGTGATTATTATTTGCTGTCATCAACAATGCAAACAAACCATCCAAACAAGCTGTGACGTCTCAATCACAATGCATGAAGAGCGTATGCTTGAAGAGCGTCTGCTTTTTTCAAAGCTTCCTGCCTTGTCTTGAGGTCAGACGCAGAGAAAGCAGCTCTATTATACATTTTGTGCGAAAAAGCAGAAGAGATTATAGATCAATTCCCAACTCAAGCCTCATCTTACGATGATCTTCAATCAAAACTTGACAATCACTTCGTCCTGAAAAAGGATGTGACTTATGAAAGATCTATGTTCAACTCCTCTTATCATGAATTTATGCCCTAATTAAGAATTTTTCAAGAAAGAAGAGAAATATTCTCTCTCTGAAAATTCACTAGAATATATTATTTGAAAAAAAAAAAGAAAGTTAACTCCAAAAACTTTAATGGTGGTTTGTTTAACTGATACTGAGGTAGGTGTGGCGAACATTCCATACGCAGGATTGTAGTAGATACTTACCCTTTCATTGATGGATGCAGATCCTGAGAGAGATAGAATGGAAGCCATGTTGGAAGGAGGCTGAACCTGATCGAGTCTCTGGTAGCTGCCCTCCATGTCGAGATGGGAAATGAGCGCAACCTTTCCCGAGTTGAGCTTGATGACGCGGGAGTCACAAAGTGTCGCTTCATCCCTCTCGGTCTTCTCATCGTCGTCACTGTTATACGATTCGACAGCTGGTATAGTTAGGCTCGCTGAGGGGTACGACAAGGTATCTTCCGCCCAAGTATCGGTGTCTTTAGGAGTGTTCTCTACTTTTCCACTACCAGAACCTATGAACAACAACATTTCAATTAATTCTAGACTATGAATTCATTGCAAAACCCAAGGGACAGGTGTGTTATTGACAGTTATGGGTGAGAACCACAGGGATGTTGCGTCACAACTGTTGTTTAAAAGCCGATCCAAGTTAGGATAGGGCATGCTGAAGATGGGACGAGACATAACCGGGGAAGTATGTTCATTCATGCTACAGTGGGCCTCTTATGAATGCAACAATATAACGAGTCTGTTAATTGCTGCTTAAGCTCTGTTATCATACTGGTCCAAGAGACGCCAAATTGTAAGTAATCCCCAAGGTAGGTACAGTAAAACCTCCATCGAGAAACACCTCTCAAGCTGATGTTTTTCACAGTTCCTGCCAAATCCCCAAAAATCAACGTTAAAGGCCCTCTTGATAATATGAACAGTAAGAGACCGTCCCACATACACAATATGACCTCCAAATAAGGTACGGCAGGTGAGCGTGGAGCTTGATTTGTCTAGACTTTATTCATTTATGTAGGTTTCGAGATCAAATTACGTGAGACTGGGCTGAATACGAAAATGTAGGAGAAAAACTTCCCCCACAAAGCTTCTTTGTACCTGTACAGGTAAGCAGTGAATGGTTAACCCAAGCCAGGGCAAAAAATGTATCCCTTTCTGGACCTCTAACTAAAGTGTTTAATTGCATCAAATTATTCATTCCATCATATTTTCTGAAGAATCTACCCCGTTCTGGCTCATAATATTTTCAGTTTTTGTGTTCTTCGTTTCCTTCTTAATTAATTTTTATTTGATTTCTGTTGTGTTTTCAAGAAATGTTGCAGCGGAAGATGAATGGAGGGGAATAAGCCCACAAAATACATTCAGATCTGTGATGTTCGCCTAGGGCCCTATCTCCGTCAGTCAAATTCACGCGATTCTCCTGGTTCACGACCTAATGACCGCCATCAATAATTTTGTTTTCCGCGTGATGCTAGGACCAGTGATGATCCTCGATGAAGGGGCGAAAGGGCTGTTGCCTGTGATGACAAGAAAAGCCATCAGACCAGACCATCCCTCGACCTGGGGGACTAGGAACCAATTAGTGTCGATTGGTAATATCGATTCATTCAATAGATACATTTTCATAGTTATCAATTTCGTGTCAAATAAGAACTGTAAAAAGTTGATGACAAATAATAACAAAGAGTTGAATTTTGGTGGAACATGGAAATAAGGAGGCTGATAGGGTTGCAATACTCCGCATGCCTCTCACAACAATCCCAACTCTGATAGCATTTCATAGAGAATCTCTATGAGGCTATAATAATATATTCATCGTCATAAGTGGCTCCATTTGAGCATAAAGATTTACTAAGAAATGAAAATGATATCAAGAGCTTGAATGAAGTTTTGGACAGGCAAACCCATTGAAAGGTCTTCCAGTAACGTTATGTTCACAGGCCACAATAAACAGCAAGCGAGAGCTCTTCAACATTAAGCGACAATCCCTAGCTCGACGCAGATATTGATTGGTGAGTCATCATAACACACTGACCCAAAAAGATAATCATAACAAGGCGATTGGGCGAATGGGAGAAAACTGGTCAAGGGCTGGGCCCTTCTTCAAATGGCCGAGTGATTGTGGAAATCCATGAGTGAATATTGACAGAAATGAAAGTGTTACAAATTAATATGAACGCCATTAGCTTCTGATCAAAACGTCAGAACGAACATGCGAATCAGGAGGCGAACTTGACAAGTGAAGAATATAATATACCTATGATAGACTGTCTTAACCTAAACAGAATGTAGTGAAAATTTTCTCACCAGAGTGTGATGTAGGCAGACCAGACGAAATGAGCATCATCAAAGCCTGATCTTCTTGTTCTGCCAGAGTGACGTCATCAACCGAAACTGCTGTAATTGGAAAAAATATTTGAAACACAGAAGCCGGAACTGCTTACAGAAAAACTAAAAACATCCCCAAAGCGTTTCAAAAGGGTAAAAACATCAACAATTAACTGGAAAAATTAATAAACGTTCTACTTAGGAGTTTGCTAATTTCCCCAGCTTTCAGGCACCAACTTTCGGATGTTTCTTACAACCCTGTGCTCTATCCCTCCTACCTTTCATCCCAAATATTCAAATCAACCATTAGAAAGTCAAGACAAATCAACCAGGTTTTAGTGATAAATTACAGTTTATGGGTGGCTGAGCATACGAGTGAAAACCCATTCCCAAAAATGTGCTTGCACGGTTAAACACACTTTTTCGTCTCAGCAAAATACGTTCACACCACTTTGTGCATAATTGCACTTAGTGCATAGGTACGACGTAGAGTAATTCAACATTGAAATTTCAACCAAATTCATGATATTCCCAATATACTCGTAAATATGTCGACCTTTCGAATACCTGGATTTAAAATCACAGTTATCTGTACGTGATCGAGGGTAATAAGCTCAATAATCTAATGAATTTAGAAGTAATTCCATGAATAATATCGTGTACACTGGAAGCAACACATTGAATATTCCAGCGCAGATTTTTGAAGGAGAAGCCAATTTGGCCGGTATAAAGTTTCAATTTTTGTGGGCATTGAAGAACTCCTCACCAATCAAAATCCGTAGAATAACCCAGTAGCTGAGCAGTCAAAAGTGTTAGCTTAGATTCGTATACCTCTAGGGGCCCAGGTTGGATTCCCAACAAATACATAACATTTATTCAGTGAGATGGATAAGGGAACTGTGAATCAGCTTGTTAGGTGATCATCTACAAAGTATAGAGTTCCAACGAGAAAGGTCCGCTTCGATAGGACTGTCTTAATGTTCAATAAGACCGTCTTATCTCAGCCGGACTCATCGGTCTTAAAGATAGGGCGGTCTTATCGAGATAGGTCACTAACTGATCTGTTTGGTCCTATCGCGAATAGGAAGGGGTGGGCAGAGACTAATGGAATTCTTCCAGAGGAACAGGCGGGGTTTCGGGAGGGGAGGTCTTGTTCTGACCAAATCTTCGCTCTCCATACCATTGCATGCCATACGATGCTCAAGAAGAAGCACCCTTTAATCACAATTATGGTCGACCTTTCCCGCGCGTTTGACTCTATAGAGCACGAGCTACTCTGGGCCAAGTTGAGACTGTTGGGAGTGAGCTCTCGGTTCATTAAGGTGATGGAATCATTCTATGGAGGAGCCTGTTTCAAGATTCAGCCACTGGTGGGCGTGGAGTTCAGCCAGGATATAACGGCGGGGGTGCTTCAGGGAGATTCACTCAGCCCCCTGTTATTCATCATTTTCATGTCTGACTGTGTCAATTTTATGAGGGAGAGGGGCTGCCATGGTATACCGATGGGTGGGCGGGAGCTGCTGCTGTTGGCCTTTGCTGATGATTTGGGGCTTCTGGCGGACTCGCCGCCAGACGCCCAGCGGAAAATGAATGCTTTTAAGGAATACTGTGATGTGAACAAGCTAACCATTAATCATAAAAAAACCAAAGTTATGGTCTTCTGCCGTGGAAGAATGAGAAGGATGAGACCCATAATCTGTGGAGGGGTCTCCTTGGAATATGTGCGTCAATTCCAGTACTTGGGAGTTACCCTCTCAAGCTCAGGTCAGTTCAAAGTGCAGGCGAAGCAGGCAATATCCAAGAGCAAAATGGCGATGGGCTGTACTAGAGAAATCTTCTGGAGGGGCAGAGTAGTGTCATGGGATGCCAAGACTAAACTTTTTGAGACTATGGTCGAGTCGGTCCTGCTGTATGCGGCGGAGGTCTGGGGTATATGGTGCGGAGAGGAAGTTGAAGTTGTCCAGTCAGCTTTCCTTAAATCCCAATTGGGCTTGCCGAGAAACACCCCGGGACACTACCTTAGGCTTGAGTGTGGACAAGTTCGCCTTGGCGCCCACATTTTTTCACGTGCGCTCAAATACCTAGCTAAGATCTTGAAGATGAGCAGTGGGAGGTGGCCGAGAGTCTGCTTGGAGGAGTTGATGAGGTCGGATGCTGATGGCTCAAATAATGATCCAAGGTACAATTGGTTCACCAAAATAAAATCCTCACTGTTAGCGATTGGAGCGGCGGATCTCTTGGAGGACATGACCTCTGACAGGCTGGGTGTGGAACTGAATGGCTTACTGCAGCGGTACATCAACCATTGTTGGTCCCTTGATATTCAGAGGACTTGCGATTCTGCATTCAATCCGCTCTACAGGCGGATAGTCGAGTTTGGAGGAAGACAGCACTATTTGGGGAACCACAGGAACATTCATGTGGAAAGGCTCTTGGCACAGATGCGCCTTGCGTCGAAGGATATTACCCGCTTTTACCATAAGAGAGTGGCGTACACAATAGATGGCACGATGCCATGTATGCACTGCAATATGCGAGCTGTTGAGAATGCCATACATTGGGTTCTGCTATGCCCGCTGTATGAACCATATCGGCGCCACTACCTTTCGTTCTACATAAAACCGGGGAAACCCCTTGGAAGCATGAGTACCAGCGAGCTGGAATCGGTTCTTTGTGATATCCTGGACGTGGGTGAAGACAGTGTGAAGGCTTTCGCAGTCTACAACTTCGTGGCCCAATCTCTGATGCTGCGTGCCTTCTCTGCAAACGAATGAATTGCTTTGCCACCAATAGACTGTCGATTTATACAATTAAGATATTATGTGCTGTAATGAAGGATTTATTATAAATTTTCTTTTTTCATATATTTATTTGATATAATGCCAGTATACACTTATTTTGTTCATGGAAGTTTTTTGAACGAACTCTTGTAACGGTCAATGACCTCTACAAATAAACATTATATCTATATATCTATCTACACTGGAAGCAACACATTGAATATTCCAGCGCAGATTTTTGAAGGAGAAGCCAATTTGGCCGGTATAAAGTTTCAATTTTTGTGGGCATTGAAGAACTCCTCACCAATCAAAATCCGTAGAATAACCCAGTAGCTGAGCAGTCAAAAGTGTTAGCTTAGATTCGTATACCTCTAGGGGCCCAGGTTGGATTCCCAACAAATACATAACATTTATTCAGTGAGATGGATAAGGGAACTGTGAATCAGCTTGTTAGGTGATCATCTACAAAGTATAGAGTTCCAACGAGAAAGGTCCGCTTCGATAGGACTGTCTTAATGTTCAATAAGACCGTCTTATCTCAGCCGGACTCATCGGTCTTAAAGATAGGGCGGTCTTATCGAGATAGGTCACTAACTGATCTGTTTGGTCCTATCGCGAAGTACCCTTGCATGTGGATAACAGTGATCGGTTACCCTCGCTCCCACCCGTGTCATGCTCCTTTTCAAAATGGAAGGGTTGGAGCACCTCCGTTTCACTTACATCCTCCAATCTGAATCGACTGTACAAGTCCTCCAGTCGGCGGGGCACTCTTCGTTCTTCATTGTCACGGAGAAATACTTCGAAGACCGCTAGCAGTGCTTCTGCAGTCTATCCACATAATATTGAAAACAACTGTCCAACTCGTGGGACATGACGGTGGAAATGATGCGAGGAACACTGGCATTTGGCGGCAAACACATGAGTTCAGCGTTGCTTCTAAATTAACGTCACTCTTAGATAGATCCCTACTAAGCAGCTTTGGGCTTATCTGGTTAGCCTTCGGTCTTGCTCACCCTAGATACGGCCCTCAGCACCTGGACCTATCGAAGCGGACATATCTCGTTGGAACTCTCTAATAAGGCTTCTTGAACACTTTAAACGGTTTACACAAATAAGCTGGTATGTACAAATAATTGAATTAATAATATCCCTACACTGTGGAATACCAACTTACGAATGAGAGCTAGGAAACTCACCTTCATGGTCTAATGAAGTTGGAGGAGAATCGTGGTCAGGAGGAGACGAATTAGGTTCCATTCTGAAAACACACAGCCCAATTTTAGTGGAAACTGTTGAAACAGGTTAAGTTTCTGGGGAATGAGTGCTCAAATGAAAATGAATCGACAGTAGATCATACTTTTCAGCTTTAGAGTTGATTGTTAAGTCTGACAGTGATGATCGAATCGAAAAGTTGCCAGGGCTACCTTCAGTGGCAAACACATTCACTTCATCTTCCGCTACCAGCTGTCGCATCCTGTGAAATGTCACCAGTAAAAATTATTATAACAATGGTCAAAAGGGATCAGGCAAATGCGGCAGCCTACACTCATTATAACGGATACCAGTAAGAGCAGGCATAAGGTGATGTTATTCCACAAAATCAACAACAGTTATTTGACGTTTTTCAAACATGGGATTTTAATAATTTTGTGAATTTTTAATTTCTAATATTTTTTTAAAACAAATTTATAAAATATTTCCCATTTCCTGAAATCTACCTTCAATTTTGTGCTCCAAAATTGATGAAGCTCGTGGCCACACATGCTTAGCCAAGAGAAGCAGAACTTTGTTACACTAATGCTTACACTCTGGCTTATGCTACGCTACACTAGATGTGGTATCAAATATCAACATTAGGGGCACATAACTGACTTTTCTCTTGATTTCGAATGATAAGTACCTACCTAACTATGGGGGCTTTGACCGCCACCAACTGTGTGGACAAGGTATTTTTCGGTAAGCTACTTTCACTGGGACCGTCGTTATAAACGAAGTCATGGGTCGATTTAGACCTCAAATAAGGTATTAAATCTAAAGGGTTATTTCCGCTAGTGTAAGAAGTAATATTACCATACCTTCCGGAGGAATCCGTCGTCACTAGCTGGTTGAGTACTGGAGGCGAGTGCTTTCGATGTACATCATCACCAGACCTTCGAGAGAACACTCAACCAGCTAGTCACGACGGATTCCCCCGGAAGGTATGGCAATATCAAATAATGTAGTTATTTCCAATGTCACCGACTGCGTTATGAACAATTTTTCATTAGTATTTGTATAGCAGGCCCAAATACGTTAAAAGCCCGTTCCTACAGCCAGATGGTCGTTATAAACGCAGTTTTTGAACTATTCCAACTGCATAAGTACTCGTGCGACTATTTTTAAACGTTTTCCTGAGATTAGGGATTTAATTTGGTGTCAGGAAGATAAATCAGTAGGGTAGGCAGAACATTCTTTATATTCGTGTAGGTATACCTTGTTGTTGGTATGGAAACTGGTCGCGGTTTCACAGCAGCAGTCTTAAGGCTAGGAGAGATTTGGGCTGTTTGGATCTTGCTGTGTTTCTTGTCGGAGGTTAAACTCCCAATCTGTAACAGAGATATTATTTATCGATGGCGGGCGAGAGACAACCCATAACTCCGAAAACACAACTTTACAGGACAGCAAAAACAACAACAAAAACGAATACGACGACCAATTGAGTGCATCAAATTCGTACAAAAATATCGGTCCTGTTATCCATCCAACTACTGTCTAGCTTTGTTTATCATAAACAATTCAATAAATTACACTTCATTCACATCTCCATGTTGATTTGTGGACGTGATAAATATTTAAAATTACTGATAAAAAATAGGCTGTTCAAAAGGCATGAAAACCCCACTGAAAATCATGGTATCTCCAGGTAAAATCACACCAATCACCACTGGGTTTGTGACTTCTGGAGAGACAATCCCTATCTAATCATGATTTCACTAGACGAATTGCACCCCAAATAACAGTTAGTATTCTATGGGAATCTGCCTACTGTATGCTCAAATATCGGTAGATATATAGAAAGAGTTTTGAGAACAACCGCACTCTCCTACAATGAGTAGTTATTTTTCTATGAGCTTTCGAAATTTGGCAGTGACGTCACAATGGACGGGGGGGGGGGGGTCCCGCCCAGACGGCAGGGGTGGGGTGCAATGAAGTAATTTGTCGCCGAAAATTTGAAAGTTCACAGAAAAAGAACTATTCATCGTGGGAGAGCGCGGTTGGTCTCCAAATTCTTAGAATGGAATCTACTTTCATTTGAAAATGGGAAAATAATATAAACAGAAGTGAATAGCAATATTAACAACTGAAAATAACAATTATTTTCCTCACGAATATCATGTTAAATCGGGCGAATTACCCAACATACCGTCTCTGGGATGAGGAGTACACATGACTTCTGTTTATACTACTTTCCCATTTTTCAATGAAAGTAGGTTCCATTCTAAGAATTTGGAGACCAACCGCACTCTAAGTTCTCTAATAAGTTTCTACCTTCTACCGTTTCACAGCTTCAGCCTTCCATTGAGTACCTGATTAGAATTACTGTTTTATTAATTTTTTTTCAAATATGCGTTTATGACGTTTGCCTCGACCAGCCCACTAGTGTGCGTGTTTGTATGCAAAATCCTTTGGAGGCCACGAATCATGCTCGCACACAGGCCTCCACTATCATAGGTACGCCAATGGTAGAGAGGTAGGTAAAATAAACAGACGGAAGCGTGAGTAGGGCAAGGGTAAACATAAATACAAGTGCAGACCTGGGGTTGCGGCATGCCGGACTGAATACATTCGGCCAGGATGTTTTCGTGATCTGAAGAAGCGTCTGACAAAGCACAAGAAAGCTCTGAATGGGAAGTGGCGTGGCTCAAGCTAGCGGGAGTGTCTTCAGTACAGAACTGGACAGGGGTTTCATCTAGCGCCTGTAATCAACGTTGCAGTTGTTTTTCGTACATTAATTTTTCTTCTTTTTCAATACATAGAATGTAACAGATCTCATCTTTACGGAAGTACGGCAGACGGGTAGACTTTTTTTTAAATTCCACTTTCGAATTGTATGTAGGCCTTGGAAAGGGAACCATCAAATTTTGAGAGGGTTAAACCTTTTTTTTCATGCACGACTCCAAAGGTTCATTACGGAAAATAATAAACCAAAAACACACTAGAATGAACGGTGAGGTGTTTAACTGCGTCAAACTGAAGCAGCTCAGCAGCAACTTCTTTATATTTTTACTGATAATTAAATTTTGCTGTTAAATCGCTACAGTTGTCTACAAGTGCCTTATTGGGAAAATGCGAGACAAATCTGATGAAAACTTCATTCAAGATATTACTGTTAGAATGTTCTCAGACGTATGAAGAAACAAAGAACTCTGCAACCAAATGGAGGATGATTTTGGATTGTCCCTTGTTAACTTGGAGATTTCAACCTTCAAGGACTCACCTCAAGCAGTTGTCTTTCAAAATGTCCATTTTGAAAATGCTTTAGCGACTTTTCTTACATCATAATTAGACAATACACAGATCCTAGTAGATATGGTTGGATAGATATATGTTGACCGTATTGTATCATAAGACGGAACTGCACATGCACAGAACCCCAGTATATCGTATCATATATATGGCTGAGGCATTGGGTCAAATGCAACTCGATCCCGTCTTGTTGGGGTGGGCCGGGCTTCAGCCTACTTTCACTCTGCCATATTTCAAACAAATTCTGACCGATTTCAAACAACCAAACTAACGCGACAGTACAGAGTCTGGTGGTTTCATTACGAATGACATGTTTGGCCGAACTTTGCCGAATTATACAGACTCGCCGACACCAAAACCTTATTTTGTTTTTCCTGCCAAATCCAGAGAGTTCTCCATACCCCGCACATTCGGAGCTCTTCTCATTTCTTGCTTGGTCGAGGTATCTTTCAACAGTTTTACTAGGGTACTTGGTCGGATGCCAAAATATAGACAAATGTATCGGTATGGGACTCACCCCAAACCTCCCTTTCTGAAAAAATCTCACTGACCCACTCACTTCTTCCATCAATAAATAACATATACATATCTCAAAAGAAATGTCGCTCAACAATTTAACAGCGTCAATTCTTTCCATCTTGCAATGAGAACGGTTGAGAACTGAGAAAAAATCTGTTGAAACTGGGCCAATAATATAGGGCATATACTGTGCAACCACTTCACTCGGCAGAATCGACTGGCAGAAATCGGTGGAATGTTTGACTGTCTGTCATCTGCAGAGTGAAAAGTCGGATTCAGTGAAGCCTAAACCCATCTCTTAAAATCCCATGGAAAACGACCCCCCAACGTAGTCAGCTGAGGTTAGCACCTGACAATGCTCACTTTATCCACTGCATCTCCTAAGCCCCGTATTGTAATGCATTCCATGCTGCATGCAATTCCATGTAAGATCACAAAGTTTGGCCGTAAAGTTACACTCTGTATAACAGTTAACAATGAACAATTTAAAAAAAAGGGGGGGGGGAGGGGCTTAGACACATGCGAGGTTGAGAAAATGATAGCACTGGTAGCAGGATGGGATACACAAAGGATGTAGGTATTTGATGACAGTACGTATTGGTCCAGCCAATTTATACATCCGTGCCTGCAAAAGGGTTCTTTTGTTGACCTCATATACTCTGTTTTACGATAAACAATGACTGAAATAACTGGTCGTGTAGCGTTTACTTTAATATTTGGCAGACTCCACTTTTCCCGAATATGGTTTGTTTACAACACCTACCTGTAAACTCACATTCTAAGCGTAAAACTGAAGGTAGTTACCTCATAATAGTTCAAGTTCAACTTTTGGCAAAGTCCACTTTCCCAAATTTGTTTTTTTTTGCGTTTTTTAAAGAAACTATTAGGCCTACAGAGGTCCTTCTGAGCTCAAATTATAGCCAGACACAACGTTTCCAACTTCATTCCCAATGAATTCCCTTGTAGAATGAGTAGGTAGTTTTCTCGCTGTTTGCCTTAAAACATGACTCGAACTGAAACTCCTGTATTTAGAAACTATTTGACATACGAGCTCGTTCTGGACTCAAATTCTAGCAAGTTTAATCTTACTATAAAAAATGTATTCGTGAAAAATTGGTAGAACGCAATGTTTTGGTTATATAGGCAAACCGAAAAGGAAAAAACATAAAAAGTGCGAACATTCCGCTGTTTTTAAAAGCTGCAAATTTTGTTTCTTACCACTGGCACTGACCCAAAATGTAAGATATGTAAGTAAGATATATGATACAAGTAAGATCTGTTTCAACTCCACACCTTGATATCTTCGCCTGAACGGACCCTCCCCTCCCCAACGTACAAGCAACAGGTTCCACTGACCCTGAAAGGACGTAGTTCGGTTCTAGTAAAATTCATAGTGGAAGAAGACCATACAACGGGTTGCAATAACAAAACCCTGCCTAAATACCCCCCCCCCCTCCATCCCTCCACCAAACACACACACATGCGCGCACGCACACGCACTTGAGAATCCCAAGGACAGGACCTACTTCATCGTGGTTGCTTGGCATAACAGTGAAATAACCCCTCGTCTTCCTCCATGAGTTCTTCTACTACGAGTATTTCAACTTAAATCTTATCTGCAACAAACATCTACACTCTACATGTATATAGCCCATCTCATTAGCAATGTCTCTTCACCATGACAGGTTTCTTCTTTTGCATGGTTTTCACCGATTTACATGAAATCATCCTTAGTTGTTACAGAAATACGAGTACTTGGATCATAACTACTGGAAGATGACGGGACAATAATTATAATAGGGCTATGTTCAAGGTTACTCACTTGATTGGAAGGTCTGACAATGTTAGTGGGTGCTTTGACAGGGATCCCCCTGACTCGGGGTATCCGGCTCAAGTTAGACTCTCTGTAATCAGCAGGTAGAACAACATCATCAGTTAAATCAAATAATTCATCAGGAACTGACTGTGTAATACATGATTAAGGAAACCGACGAGGAGATCCGGCACAAAACCGATTTTCTCACAAATAAATCGAGTTTTTGACTTATATATTGATCTACACCTTCAGGGCCACCTATTACACTATGAAATGCAGTGCAAAAACTACTTTATCAACTGATAGGTGCGGGCCAAAACCGACTTTCTCCAATCACAGAGCAGCATCGCTGTTGCCACCGGACGAGGTTATATAAAAGTTTGACGTTTATAGAAGCAATGCTTCTGTACACGGCCTTTTTTCATAATTAGAGGAAAAGGAGGAGGAGGAGGAGGGGAGGTCACAGCAGTATTTGAGTTAAAAGCAAAACGCTGCAGTCCTTATCGCATGGGTTTATCATTCTCGACTGAATACGGCACAACTGGGGCCTCAGTGAAGAGACCCATGCTAATTTGACGGTTTTAAACTCGAACATTAGGTTGCTATTTCTGACAAATTATGTTGGATCAGTGAAACTGTCATTCAATTGTCTTTATTCACCTATTAATACTACCTCCTGTGTTATTATAAAAACTTACGGTGACTACAGCCATTTTCACAGGTTTCTGACCCATAAATATATTGAATTTTGAGAGTTAAAACTTCGTTAGAACCTCAATCCTTCACTCAGTGGTCAAAATCAACTTCATGTTTGGCCTCCTCACCCTAAAAAACATGGAAAACGATACCTCACAAGCCCAAGTTCACTTTTTTTTAGAACGAAAATTAAGGTACATATTGATGACATGGCGGACGGACATTGCATTTTTGGAATCTATACACCTTGAAACGTAAAAGAAAAAAATTGTAAGGGGTCTTCCAAAAAAATTTTCCTAACCGAATACATAGGTGTATTATTCAGAGAATAATAAACCAAAAAGTCTTTTGACTTTCAGATGATTTCTGAGATAGAAGTGATGACAGGACGGTTATGTTCCTAATGGGCGGAACAAAATCGACTTTATCCGCGCTGTTGGTGCAAACCCGACTTTGTGTTTGAAATGCTGGTGCAGAATGGACTTTCTCCAGCCATTTCTGTGCAAAACCGAGTTGTACTAAACTTTAATTACTATTTACTTCCACTATGCACGACAAGCTTACCTACTGAAAAACACGCTAATTTAGAAAAAATAAACTGTTGCTTTAAAACTTAACTAGAAAAACATTTTTAGTTAATACCCAGCATGCTGATTTTTAAAAGAAAGTCGGTTCCGGACCTCCTCAGACAGCTTATAAAATAATATTGTTCAATCAGATACTGAGATGCAATATTGTAGTTGAACTGCAACTCAAGACAGACTGGAAAGCCTCAATCAGGAATTCGGTTGTATATTTATGTAAGTACACGGATTGAATCTCGACAGAACAGTCACTGCAAGGAACACTACTTTTAGGATTTTCTCTCAAGCCTCATGTGGGTCACAGAACTGACACCCAAACTGAT
Organism: Leptopterna dolabrata; assembly: GCA_954871275.1. Classification (NCBI taxonomy): domain Eukaryota; kingdom Metazoa; phylum Arthropoda; class Insecta; order Hemiptera; family Miridae; genus Leptopterna; species Leptopterna dolabrata. Next base: position 35,384,194 of record OX940982.1, on the reverse strand, counting down.
GGCTTGTAACAATTTAAAATAATGGTACCACGTGGGCTACAAGATTTAATGGTCAAAGCATAGTTAGAGATTGATAATTAGGACGTGGAGCACCCACCGATTATTTTGCATTCCACTGCTGATGCATGTTGCTAGTATGCGTTCATCCTCTTCCTCTGATACAGCAGCTAGGAATTTTTCACAAACGGTCTCCTAGGATCAATAAAACCAATTTCATCAAATGGTCATCAAACCATCAAAAATGCTTTATCACGGACTAAAAGCGACTAATATTGGAAATGTACGTCAAAGTATGTAAACGGTTAGAACATAAAGTAAACTTCCTCTAATCCACAGCGTTAAGGGCTAGAAGCATGCACGATTACGAAATATCTTACAGGATGAATGTTGGAAAAAAACTTGTAGAAGTTGAAATTAAACTAACAATATTATTACAGTAAAACATGTTTATTCTTCAAGCAGTTTAAATAGAATAAAAAATGACTCAATACATAACTATAAAACAAAATAGTGCGATGTAGGCCTACAAGAGCCCTTGCAGACGATCCTATGTCATAGTTTCATAATTATGTGCCCACTTACGCTATTTCCAAGATTCTTCATTATTTCCAGCTTTTGAGCCCAAGTGACAGCCAGATGTTTTGTTTTGGGCCCAACGGCTTCATCAGGTGGAATAAACCAGTTCCCATGAGACCACCGAAGTTAAGATACCTCCAGCGTGGTTAGTACTTGAATGGGTGACAGCCGTGACACGTCTAAGTATGACCCATGTAGCTGCTGGAGGAACCCCTCTCCACTCAAGGGAGCAAGTAGCCAAATAAAGAGCAAAATGATCAGATCGAATTCTGATCCTCTCACTGGAGGACGGCTGATCTCGTCCGCGATGCTGGTAGGGCAGTCGGACGAAAAGCCCCAGTCTGCAATGGCTGTTTACTTTTGCTTTTTGTATTTGAAGACATGTCGTTAACTTTAGGACCCACTTCACTAAAATCACTCAAAAGCTCATGCCAATACAATAATATGTCTGGTACATATGATGACTACCCTTCGCGCCTTTCGATAGCAAACAAACGTATACCTAACACGTGATAGCTGTTTTGCCATTGATTTAGAAAAACAATTTCACCAAAATTCATGCCGGATTATCCAGCGTGCAGGACCGTAGGATGCCAAATTAGAGGATGTTTACTGAACTATTAAACTGTGGTACAGAAAGTCAAATGACTGCTACAAGAAATCTGAGTGCATACTTGCTGTTCATCATCGAAAGTCAAATCACTGAGACTTGTGGCTGTGGAGAACTGGGCAGGCGTGCTTTCTTCCTTGAAGGCAACCACAGCGTCGTCGAAAATTCCAGGGATGCCCTGCGGTTTGTTTTCCTCAACTGTGACTGAAATATCCAAACACTGCATGAAATATGGCGGACCGCCATTTGAAGGTCGAGTCCAACATTTGGTGAAACCCTTCCCTCGAGACAACATCAGATTAGGTGGTACCCATTAACTGGTGGCTATTAGCAAATAGGTGGGGAGTTAGGAGAAATAAAGTTGGTACCTGGAAGGGATGGAGGAGCTTTGACCCTTGGACTAGGAGGTACAGTCTGTGTTGGTGAGTCGGGCAGGTCACTCGGTGACATGATACCGCTTGTCATTCGACTGAAAAATAATAATATTGATTGAGTGTTAGCCAATGGTGCAGAGCGATCTAATAGGGAATAGAGAGTGAGGAGTCCTCTGCCGATTTAAATGTTTTAATTGAGACTGGTTTCGGGACACCTGACTCAACATCAGTGTGTAAAGATTGAAAAATAATACTGACACCTCATAGTATTTTGTCAACATTCATAATTTACATATAAAGTTTATTTTGTCTATCTTTAAAGACTGATGGGTTCCGAAAAATGATCAAGTAAAATACATCAACAGGAAAATTAATAGGTATTAAGCCAAAATTCTTGGGTGAATGATAACATTACGTAGGGGAGAACAATCTACAGAAGAAACTAATAAAGTGTATGGATAGTATTTGCATATCGTTATTATACCTAAACTCACTGACGACAGATGAGCGACAATCGTCCTGCTGCTCGCAACTGCTAAGAGATCCCAGGGAGCTGCATCGTGAGAACATCAATGGTGTCTCAAGAACGGCATTTTTGGCTAAACAGACACAAAAATCACTGGGAACTAAGTTTTTTATTATTTTACAACGTCATAAGAATAAATAGATGGGCAAGTACGAACAATCATTTTCGGAAAAAATTTGCTGCAGAGCCTCCTGCTGATAACAGCTGCATTATAATTTCTCATTCTCATCAAGATTAGACAAAGTTGTGATTCCGAACGTTGAATTAGATAGTTTGTTACTATAATATTCAGTTCATTTCTAGTCCTGTTGCTATGATCGCTTTGATAATCGAATTCTGTATCTTTTGATGCGTGGCAAAATAGTTTTCGATCGATTTTGATAAAATGGTGTGTCAAAAATGGTGTACACCACCTACGTGGGCTTTGTGATAATGGTCACGTTTATTCTAAGAGCCAAAAGGATAGTACAGTTTGTAACGACAGCCAAACAATATCGTCACGGGAACTGCTCCTTTGGAATATCTGGAACTCAAAGGAGCAATTACTTGGTTTCGACATCTCCTGGAACCTCCGTGGACTAGTCAGTTGCTCTGAAGCCTTAACGGTGATTCACTGAATATTATTCCAATCATCATCTGTCCCCCCCCTCACCAAAATAATATGATTATATAGAATCCTCCCCCCTTAGAACAATTCTGAGCCAAATCTTTAGAGGGACAACAGAAGCTTCCTGGTTTAAAAATCATATATTCGTTCTCATTCCTCAAACCTAATAACCTTAACTAGCATTAACAAGTACACAAGTATTTACTCTTGAGAGTCGGTCGGGTGAATCAAACTCAACTTCAGGCCAACGTTTCGCTGTATTTATATGGCATCATCAGGGCTTCGGGACCATGACGAACGTGAAGTTGATGGAATAGTGGTTCTTCTTGACTTTGGATGGAGAGGGACATCTTCTCAATGATTCTAACAGCAGTGTCGCGTTCTTGACCGCAACGACGAATACACAAGTATTTACTCTTGAGAGTCGGTCGGGTGAATCAAACTCAACTTCAGGCCAACGTTTCGCTGTATTTATACGGCATCATCAGGGCTTCGGGACCATGACGAACGTGAAGTTGATGGAATAGTGGTTCTTCTTGACTTTGGATGGAGAGGGACATCTTCTCAATGATTCTAACAGCAGTGTCGCGTTCTTGACCGCAACGACGAATACACAAGTATTTACTCTTGAGAGTCGGTCGGGTGAATCAAACTCAACTTCAGGCCAACGTTTCGCTGTATTTATACGGCATCATCAGTTGAAGTTGAGTTTGATTCACCCGACCGACTCTCAAGAGTAAATACTTGTGTATTCGTCGTTGCGGTCAAGAACGCGACACTGCTGAGCATTAACAAGGTCAGCGGGAAATTCATAAACAATATCCTAAGTCTAGTTACAAGCTGTATTTATTATTACATTTTCAGTGAGATTTCAGGGACAATTATTAGTTACTAGTTATTATTTCTCTTATTTAGCTCTGCAAGGTTCTTTCGCCACAAAGTCCCACCTTCTCACAAGTTAAAACGCTGCAAAGTCCTTGTCACATGGGTTTATTATTCTATTGGAGTTCTAGAGATTTTTGTTGGCTGTTAAATGTATTTTTCTTTCATGTGGAATGATTGAAATAGCTATTTCTGATGATTTCCACCAATTTTGGCCCCCAAAACATGAAATAAGTACGCTTTTTTTTTTTTTTTTTAAGTTTTCCAGGTTTTTGACTCATAAAAAACCAATTTTGGGAGCTGAACCTTTGGTAAAACCTCAATTTCCGCGTCTTTGGTCAAAATCGACTTCATATTCGGTCTTCTCGTCCTCAAAAACATGGAAAAAGATACCTCAAAAGCTCATGTTACTAACATGTTGTTAAAACGCAAAAAGTACCTATTTTTATACACATTTTCACTCATAACACCCCTGGGTATATTCCGATCGGGCTGAAAAGTTTCGGGACACAACTAGGGCCCAAATGGAGCATGTGTGCGAAAGAACGACTTTTTTAGACCGAAAATGAAGCCTGTACACGTGATACAGCGGACGGCGGACGGACATTGCATTTTTGGAATCTACGCACCTTGAAACGGAAAAGAAAAAATTTTGAGGGGGTGTTATAAAAATTTTTTGCTGAGCGAATACATAGGTGTATTATTCACAGAATAACAAACCAAAACCAACGTGTTGGTTCAGAAAACGTTTGATTAACCTGCGTTGTGGACACAAAACACTGTGGCTTGTAAGGAGATGACGATCTAGAAGGTGACGTCATCCCAAGCTAATGAGCGACGTAGAGAAGAAGAGGAGGGGGGGGGGGGGGGGGGCTGAGAATGGGAGGAGAGTAGGCAGTGCGAACTTCTCAATATACCTTTCAGTATACCTTAACTTTTTTCATTATCCTTATTATTTCCATTACTATACAACATCTGCGTAAAAGTAGTGTAAGTACAGGAAAATTCTCAAGGCGGCACTGAGAGCCACATATTCGTCAACCTCTCTCACACAGAACAAATTCTGCCATATGTTTGAACGCTTTATGTATTATGCCAGTATGTGGCAGACACCTACGAAGGTATTCATGGTGGGGCCCTTATCCTGAGAAGAACCTTGTCCACCTGATTCTGTTAATCCAGCCATTCCGATCTGTAGGACATCGCTGCAGGCCTACAGCTGATAGCGCTCACCCACTCACTCTACTACAAGGGGTCCTACAAATTCTCCTACAAGGGTAACAGCTCAAGCAGTGGTTCCCTATTCGCGACAATGTCTTCATCGCGATCGCAACGCAATGCAATAATGCAAAGGAATCGAAATAATATGGCGGCCCTTTGCCGTCTCAGCAAAGCTTTATTAGAGAAACATAAAAAGAAAGTTTGGGTAAAAAAATGGTTAACTGGTCGAGTGAACTGTAAGAACTGCTTGAGGATGGACAATACCAGTTTTAAATTAAATGGATTATGCGAATCGGCTACCTGACCACCCGTAGGAGTAAGTGACGGACTACCCCCTCCCCCATTTACGATCCTACCCAGAAAGATGCAGGAGTGCAGCCGTGTAGGTTCAACCGGATCGGACTACAAGCCACGTGTAGTCCCATTCACCACCACTCACCGTAGTAATTGGATCAACGTAGGACCTACAGATCGGACTGTGAATGGCCGATTTTACCTATTTATGAATTTATGTAAGATCCTACAATTTATTAAGAAAGAGGTAATAAAAGTTGGCTTCAAAAACGCCCCACCTAACAAACCTGGTAGAGGAAAAATAAAAACAGAAAATACCTTGATCTCTCTTCTCGGGGGAGGCTTCCCTCAAATTCGAGTCAGATGGAGGTTTGGACTCCTCAATCTGGAAAAAACAAGGTGATGAAAACTCGCCACATCAACTATTCAAAATTTTCCCTGATTTGACAACAGTTCCAAACTTGTACTATGTTTCTTCTAGCATTTGCAACTTGAAACTTTTCTGCCCATCAAAACAACGGACAAGCCCCGAACCACCCACCTTCCTCTACAAGAGACAACGGAGGACGTCACAATGAGAATCAAGGAACTTGCTTAACCAATTCCATTCGTACCAGCATTGAATCACAACCAACTGCCAACGATGAATTTACGATAATCATTAGTCTTCATTTTCTGAACATTACTCCCAGTTGATTAGTTGGACTATCATTCTGTTCTACGACAACCATGAACACCACACGTTTATGAAGAATTTACTTTGGCATTAACAAAACGTTAATTTATACTTGGGATTTACCCACTCTGAAGCTAAAAACTGTGTTGTGGGAGGGGAGAGGTAACTTCGAATTCACTGGCATGGTACAAGAGTACATACATACGTGTATATTTGACGTTTCTTTCTTTGGACACAAAGTGGTTGAGGTACGGGGTTGTGAATGGGGTAGGTGCTAAGTCTTAATTCACTATTTGATGTGAGAGTAATATACCAGACCACTATTACGTTCAACTTTTTTACCATACCTCTTTCAGTCGGGTAATCCTAGATCTTTCAAGAAATGATATCTTAAATTTTTATGGAATGTAAACCTACGTATCCTGCGTGGACGGGTTATCCAGCTATTACAGGTGCCTACTAAAAATGGATAACATGGCGCCAATAATCAACGCAGAACCATCCATTGAGTTTACCAGACATTAGTTTCTCTAGGGCTAAGGCACTTAACCATTTATTTCCATATCCAATGGATTTTGTCCTCACCTTGCCATCTATACGGTTTGGTGGATCACTGCTGTCATTTTGCTCCTCTTCGCTGTATCTGAGGCTGTAATCAGTGAGCTGATCAAGATCAGTTTCCGCGTAATCACTCTGAGGACCACCTTCCTCATTGAACGTCCCAGGAAATTTCTGTGGAAAGACAAACGTCACATATTCTATACAACAGAATGGATTATAATAACGAACATTACAGAGGCTCTCATTCGGACACGGGCTGCATTTATCCCAGTGTCTATTTATCCGTCAAAGACGACCTTGGGATGGGTCTCTAAACTACTTATTTTGAGGGCCTAGTCGCTAGAACTTGAGAATTTGCTTTATAGTTTATGGCGGTGGTATGGCTCCAGAAATGGCACCACAAAGTACCATTTTGGAAACCAATGGTAACCTTAAGTTATCTTTGAGTGAGTGCATCGTTTACCTTTTCTTCAGAATCTTCAGGTTCTTTGAATTTTATACTGTAATTCACAGTGTCGTTATCAGTTTCAGGACCTTTGTCATTTTCGCAGTATCTGTAATTCCAAAGCCATTGATCAATCAAGTAAAGGCGAAGTACCAAGCAAATTACAATACAAAGGTGCAAATGTAAGAAGAGAATGTTTAAATAAATCAGCGTGTTCTTACTTCAGACTGTAGTTTACAGGTTGGTCACTTATGGCTTCATCGAGTGTGATCTGTTGCACTGAATGATTGATTTGATCGCATTCTTCTTTGGCCTGAATAACGAAATTTTCGTGTAGTACAATCTATACCATAGTGGAAGCATTGAGAAATAAATTATCTAGTATTCCAAGAACTCAAACTCCTCTAGGTACAGGGTAGCCTAATGTAGTTAACAACAGGGTTAAGGTAATCAGAATACGTTCAAAATGCATGCAAAATTGATGACACTGTTTCAGTAAAGCCCATGGTAAGGCCATTCAGGCAGGGGTTACGCCTGAATGCTGCACAGACCAAATGAGTCCAAAATCCCGACCGGCATGTTATTAGTTATTACCATAATTATTATCGGATTACCAATACTCCCAAGTAAGATAGAACTGCTCAACATTAAGGCAGAATTGTCAGGATAACACGTGATAGAATACAAATCATTAGATACCTGGGAAGTAGTGGATTCTTTGTCTGTGTCCCACTGGGGACAGGACTCGATGTTGTCACATGTTTCTGAAAGCGAACTATTGAGCTCAGCTTCCAAAGCTCTTCTTTTACGAACGAGTAAAGATGCGTTTCCTGAAACCATGGTTGAAATTACAAATAATGATGAACTAAAATTCAACTTTAATCTTCAATCAAAGTAGGTTTCATCATAAGTTCAACAGTAGTTACTGGAGACACAGCCACACTGGACTATATTCTAACAGAACATCTCAAAATTTACTCCCCCAATAGACAGAACAGACTCTTAAAATCAACATTCGCTCACCTGAAGGAGTGGAAGCTTGTTGGTGAGCGAGTCTAACAGGAAGCAGGTTCTTGAGTGCGGCAGAGGCTCCCATTGCGATCATCCGATGCCGCGAATGAGCGAGAGATGTGAGCATGGGCACAGCGCCCAATGCCACCAGAGCGTGCTGGTCAGTTGCACATCGTGCTGACAGATTCCACAGAGTCCCGCAAGCGTTGCTCACAACAGTCAAACTTGCCGACTGGAGCTGCCTCAGCAGTATCGCCAGACAGTTGTGGTCACGCAAGACTTTCCTGTAGATCAGCAACAAAACATTTACGTAGGAGCGTGAAAACAGAATTGGAAACCTTTCATTGGGATGACCGCAACACGCAGAGATTACTGTGATATAATTGATACCTGTAGTCTTCACGGACAGCAATGTGGCTTGATATATTCCTCAAAATGCCTCCAGCGTTTTCGATGACTGCAAGGGTTTTTGACGAAGACTGGTAATTCAACATCTGAACGAGGTACTGTAGAGCTCCTTCTACTCCACAAATATCGACCTAGAAGTACAAAATGAAGGTGATCAATTCAATTCATTGAGTCTGGGTTTTCTCAAACATTTTAATATATATATGACAATATAATTAATTAACACGATTTTTCTTTTTTTTGGTTACTTTATTTATGTTGCAATGAGCAGAGAGGTTCCACAAAGCTGATAACACAGATTTTAGGGTAGGCTCCCTTGTAGCGGTCATTGATGCTTTCACAAGGGCAGGTACAGAGCCAACCTCACGTAGAGACTGCTTACTGGCAGCATCTGCTCTCCACGAGAGGTTTCTAAGCACACTTGCCGTCACCTACAAATGGATTAAAGTGAACACTTTAGTTTTTGAAGAATTTGTAGATGAGGTTTAAAATATATATAGAGCGAACAAGGTCAGATACTAATAGCTGGCCAAGATGGCGATGGTTGGGGGGGGGGGGGTTAAAGTGCATCACTACATAGAGATACAACATGCTATGATACCGTCCGTCAAACTTATGCTCATGAGCAGATGCATCTTATCATACAATAAAATTGACCCCTTTATCCATCAATATCCAACACCTAACATCTAGTATAGGTATCTAATAGGTACTTTCTAAATAATAGATCAATAGGATTACAAACAACATCCACTTAAACCATGTGAATAGGCATACCTGAGTGAGGTCTTCGCTTGTAGATGACAGCTGAGCAACTAGAGCTGTCATAAAAGGCTTCATAGAGCATAACAAGGCTTTGTTGTTTCCATCGCCAAACGTGAGATTCGTTAATGCCATCCCGGCATAGCGTTTGAGTGTAATGCAGCAATCAGACTGATAGGGCGCTTCTACCTGTACTAGCCTGGCCACCACATAGAGAGCACCAAGTTGGCACATGGCAAGTCTGTGTTCCTCGTCAAAAGATAGCTTCATGAGAGCTGCGATCGCCGGACCGGGATGAGTTTCCTCTACATGACTTTCACTTCCACCAGCGGCAAGTGAATCACAATAGTTGGATACCTACAAAACAAACAAGAAGCCCTTCATTGCCTTCATATTGTAAGCCATATGGCATGCCATAGCCATATGTGGCATGTTGTAGCTTGTTGTGGCGTTGTGTATTGTAGCCTTTCATATTGTAAGACCGACTCGCAATATTCTTCACTTGTGAATCATGATCGGGAAATGTCATTGGCTACAAATAAATATTTTCCTGATCAAACTGCACTTCGTAGTCTCCTCTCTGAGGTCACCTGAAGCGTGCGCCTCACAACTATATAGGAAACTGATAGGCTTGACATGACTTTAAATCTATAAGTTGAATATATAACTGTCGTGAGCGCAAGTTAGGGAAGGTATGATTAGGTCACAGCAGAGAGGAGGATGTGCTCTTTGGGAGTCTTTTCGGATAGCTAACACCCCGTGGTTATCATCACAGCGAGTGTTAGAGGAAGAGGCGTACCGGGGTTACCACCAGAGCAGACGCTAAAGGAAAAGGATGCTAACATTTTTTAGCACTGTTATCACCACAACGAGCGTCAGAGGATGAAGCATCCCGCGGTTACCACCACAGCAGACGCTAAGGGAGAAGGATACTATCACCTCGTGGTGATCACCACAGCGAGTGAAGCATCCCATGGTTACCACCACAGCAGATGCTAAAGGAGATGGAGGGGTAGGCGAGAGAGGAGGTGCAAGGTGAGAGAGAGAGAAGTCGCAGGTAGGAGTGAGGTCGGTCGAATGAAAAGCTGGACGAGCCAGACACCTTATAAAGGTGCCTTCACCTCGGCCCCCGTCTGTCAATGGACGCTAACGACCGTTGTGAGTTGTTGGGAGCTCGATGGAGGGGAACCCTTCTGGGCTTCACCCGAGGCGTCGCACAGCTCGTCTTTCTCCTTGTTTATTGGTTAAATATTATATAAGTTAAATGTGAGTGGTATTTGTTAAATTAACCAATAACCATTAACCAACTCAGTGGAATGTACCATTTGAAATTAGGACAATAAATCCATTTGGTCCTAAAAAATGTAAATTTGGTGGAAATGAGCTTTTTATAACAGGTGGGATTAGTGCTTTTCAGTATTACTGAAATCATACAGATAATCAAGGCAGGGGCAACAAAACAAATATCACAGAGCTTTCTCCAATAAGTGTTTAGGCAATACCTGATCCAGGAGGCGGAGGACTCTGGCCTCCCTCCGTCCCCTCTTGTCATCCCCATGACAAAACACCATGTTCCTCAGGGCCTGCGCAGCCCGCTGTCGAACCACAGCGCTCTCGCCACTCGAATGCACCAACTGCACCAACAGGGACAGGCAACCTGCAAACCAACAACAACACCTGAATTCACCCCTATAATACACCAGTCGCTAACCTACAGAGACCAATAGCAATAAATCGAGATGCAACGGTGAAGTGAACAGAAAGAGTTTCGAGCAATGACTAAATCAGAAAAAACGCACTGAGCTATCAGCAAGATACTGGAAGTTCCTCAAACCTCTCCAAAACAGATAAGATAATCTTTTTTTTGCACGGTTGACGTTTAAAAATAAAATATGACGGCAAACGAAGGGGATAAACACAACATTGTCAAAGGAGAAGTTGTCAGTAAACTAATTTCAATCCTTGAACTCCCTCTCCCTTAATTACCATTTTTAATGAACTGTTGATCACAACTCGAGTAGGATATCTCTGTTTCTTCCCATTTACTGTCTTAATCCACATCTATAAACAGATGTATGTTTCTTTCTTTCATTCAATGCCCCGTATCCGTTCCTTATCATTCATCTGATTGCGTTGAAACATTGTGAGTGCTCCTGGTGGTCACAAAAAATTCTCAAGTTTGAGATGAATTTAAAACATGGAAAAGATCCTCACAAGCTCATGTTCACTGAAACCTTTTTAAAAAATCCCGAAACTCCCTATTTTTACACCCACAACACCCTTGGGTATATTCCGATCGGGCTGCAAAGTTTCGGGACAAAACTAGGGCCCAAATGGAGCCTGTGTGCGAAAGAACGAAGAAAATAAAGGAAGATATGGATGATACCGCGTACGGCGGAAGGACATTGCATTTCGGTTTATTATTCTGTGAATAATACACCAATGTATTCGCTCAGCAAAAAATTGTTATAACACCCCCTCAAAATTGTTTCTTTTACGTTTCAAGGTGCGTAGATTCCAAATAAACCAAAATGCAATGTCCGTCCGCCATACGCCGTATCATCCATTTGTATTTTATTCTAGGTCTAAAAAATTCGTTCTTTCTCACACATGCTCCATTTGGGCCCTAGTTGAGTCCCGAAACTTTGCAGCCCGATAGGAACACATCCAAGGGTGTTATGGGTGTAAAAATAGGGTTTTTGGAGGTTTTAGTAACATGAGGCTGTGGGGTATCGTTTTCCACGTTTTTTAGGGCAAGAAGACCGAATATGAAGTTGACTTTGACCAAAGAGTGAGGAATTTAGGTTGTAACGAAGGTTCAGCCCCCAACATTCATTTTTGATGAGTCAAAAGTCTCGGAAATTGCCTGGAATCACCATACATTTGTATAATAACACTAGAAGTAGTATCAACAGGTGAATCAAGACAATTAAATGGCACTATCAATGATCAAAGATAATTTGTAAAACAAAATAAAATAAAATAATTTAATAATAATAATAATTCGTGTTTTTGGGTGATAAAATTAGTGGAAATCACTAAAAATACCCATTTCAATTATTGCACGTGAAATAAACAATAATGAACAGCCAAGATTTCTGCAGATGTCCAATAGAATAATAAACCCAAGTGATAAGGGACTTCGCAGCGTTTTTGGAATCTACGCACCTTGAACGGTAAAAGGAAAAATTTTGAGGGGGTGTTCAAAAATTCTTTTGCTGAAGGAATACATAGGCGTATTATTCACAGAATGATAAACCAAAAATGAATGTTTCTTTCTTTCTTTGTCCCGTAGCTATGCGTTGCTATACCATTCATCCGACTGTGATGAAACTTTGACGAGTTGTGCGCTCGGCCGCGAACATTTGTGAATTAGTAGAACCATTTTACAATATCTGGCGCGCCAGTCTTTACATATGGACAGCTGTATGTGGCCTGTTCACGCGTCGGAAAACTTTCTGATTCTTTCGCGGACGCAGCAGACGGGAAAAGAAATAGTGTGTATCCAAAAGTACGTCAATAAACAAAATAAAAACACTAACAGTTTCTTTCATTGGGTGGCACTGCAATGCATGCCGGGTATAGATAATACCTACTATAATATGGGACGATGAAGGGATTCAAACAATCAATAATCAATAGGCCTATCTTCAATGAGAGACATCACTAAGTACAGTGGAAATAGTACCGGTTACTATTTCCAGTACAATGTATATCTGTATATTATAGCGTATAACCAGTACAATGTATATCTGGATATAACATAAAAAATCTCTTATCCCTTGGGGTGTTAGGGAAAAATAATAGGTATCACTTATAACACACAACCGGTTACAATGTACACCGGGTACAACGCAGAGAAACTGCCTGTCCCTTGGACTATGTTATAAACTATTTCTACTATATCGTTCAGCCACTTTTAACGTTGAAAATAGGCAAGCCAGTGAAAGTGTTGCCAAATTAGGAGTATATTCAAGGGGAAAATGAAAAAAACAATAAGAAGAACTGAAAATATTTCTAGAACCTTCCAAGCCAACCTCCCAGTAACTCCTCAATCTCAAGCATACGTCTGTCTACGATATGGCTATTTTCATTCTTGAAATTATTCTACGAAATCATAATGGAATTTTCAACAACATTGGGGATCCTCGTCTCCCTCGTAACGTAAGGGAAAAGGGGTCAACTTCAACAGAATATTACCCCACCATGTCCATAGCCACTGGGGGGGTTGGATGAGGACAGCAGAAAATTTTCTGTGCAACTGCAATCGACTTTACAGATCGAAACAAGAAGCAGGACCCCGAATTTTCGAAAGAACATCTGCCAGAGATATCGAATGTAAGAATATAAGGTCAGGTTATTGAACTTAGCAACTGATTCAGATATCCAGAGTAATAATTGTGGAACCCCCCAAATCCTAAGGGGCCCACCGGAGGAATATAAACCTTGTGCCCCCTGATTCTTTTCCACGGAAGCATTACAGACTGATTTCTAGATTTTCAACGCTTAATCAAAGAGTGAGTGTGTAACTAGCTGACCTCCGACCAGAACATGTGTCCAAGCCCAGAAAATTGTGAACAGCTTCAGACTGTGGGACTGGCCGAGAGGTGAAAATGCAAAAAAAATCAAGGTGATAAGTTGATCAAGTTGGTTTATAAATGGAGGGAAATCGGCGAACTATGAGTAAAATTATTAATAAAAGCAGCAAATTAATATGCAAGGCTGACAGCCGATGCTCTTTCCCTAATTTTAACATGGGGCGTGTTCGATCACCCCTAAATTTACAGGTTTTTACGTGACAAGAGCCAACCCGCAGCAATACAAGCCGACTTTCACAAGGTCAATACTTCCATATTCCCACAGAGAGCTTATGTTCTACATAATACTGTAATAACTATAGGTTGGGGACGGTTCCAAGGGTTTACCTGACTGCCTCATAGCCTTGCAGCTGTCCGGCGAGCTGCTCATGGCGAGGAGTGTGGAAGTCATCTCGGCCCGATCGTGTGTTCCAAGCATCGACAGAAGGTTGTAAACCATCTCAACTTTAGTGCCCAGCTGTTCGCTGCTGTAGCTATAGCTGTAACTCAGCCCGCCGTCGCACATTGCCTGAAGACGTAAATACAGAAACGAAATTTTAGTGTTTATATGAGAAGCACGAGATGGATCCCGTAATCCTTACAGGATTAGGAAGAAAAGAGCGTGTCAAGTAGGTGGGCAATATAGCTTCTTACATCGTTATTCTGATTCATATAATTAGCTGTTGTATCCATACAGTGTTGAAAACCAACGCTTGAATAACCATTTCAAACCTAATCTTATCTAGGTATCAAGCTTGGGCAGAATCGGGTGAGCTATGAACAAACAAAACCATTGAGTGTTTAAATAGCAGTGCTCACAATTTCGCTTGTGCGTCCGCAATGGATCTTTTTTCTTAGCACGGTTGAATTTATTGGGGACCATTTGAGATTCTAGTCACATGCCCCAGCAAATGTCACCACCAAGAAGAACACCAGTCGCACAGAACGGGACAAATGGACGTCACCAGTACTTTGTTTGGACATGGGCTACTATTGCTTCGAGCACTATGAAACCCATAGGAGATACGGCAGGGGGCCGTATCTGCATGACTAACGAACATTTCAAGTTAGAGCATGCGACGACGTTATTCTCATTTTGGTAGCACTGACAGTTACTAGGGAGCCATCAGGGTACTCGACGTACATCACGATCTCTGAAAATATCGTCAAAATCTGATACAAACAACCGGAGTTACTTGTGTTGGAAACTAAATGATTGCGCATGCGCAGACGATCGTTGCGGTCGGGTTTGATGAACTTTGTTTGAGTATGAGACCTTCCGGATACAATTCTTATTATTATTACTATAATATATTCGAGTTCTTGTATGAATACATAACTAGTGGTAGTGAGCATGAACACAAATTAGAACAGGGTTCATGGCTTGGATAAATTTACACCACTCAACAGATTTGTGCATTCAGAATTTGGCGCGGGAGCCTGCCATAAACAAGCAATCAACGACTTCCAACAAATTAATGGGACCGATAAAACACAGTTGAGATAAGTTTCTATTTGATTAGGAAAGTAGTGTTTTCAAAATATTGAGGGAGCCCAAGAGTTCGATATTTGAAGAGGGTAATTTGGTGTATAGATTATTCACAAAATTACCACAATACACCAAATTATTGAAATATATTATACCTGCTTAGTGTTTCCGGCTGTGGTACTGTGACACATAGGGCCTTGGCCGATGAGCTTCATTCCACGTTCGTTTCCCTGTGAAAACCGGATTAGTCATCAAGGCTAGTAGGGGGTAGTGGGCTGTGTAAAAACTAATTAGAATGGGATTATATCTACACATAGAGAGTAAATAACATTATTTGAAGGGAAAAAAGTTCCCCCAATTATAAATCGAAAAGTACCTACCTGAACATGTAGTTAGCACTGTTACTAATCAAGAAGCGTGAATTACAAAGAAGCCAATAATTTATAGAGTTCTTTATTAAAAATTTGAGCTGCCAACCTGTGTCACAGTCCCCCTATCACAAATTTGTTCGACTCGTGCTTACTGCACGTTTACTGCCAGGCAAGAAAAGTGAATTTCAGAATGTATGTACCAACACTTTCGGAAACCAAACTCTGATTCTAAGATATGAATAATAAATTCATATAATGTTTATAAAACCACAATTTCTAGTCAACTATTACAGTTAATAAACGGGTTACCAAACATTCCTATACGTTGAACTTTCCGGGAAGTAGCATAGGGCGACTATGTCAGAGCTGGGCCAAAATTGAAGACAAAGAAACGATTAAAACGATGATGCTAACCATGGTTCATAGTTTATGAAACAATTCCAGAGATGGTAGGTAGGAATCTTTGACAGCATCCTATCTGGCGAATGCCAATTATTGAACTTCTGTTGTGCTGTTTCCAACGGAAGGTCAGAAGAATAAGAACCAGAGTAGGTAGGCAAAAAACCTGAACTTCCATGGTCCTCCTCTATGGTCAATACGCCGTGAATAAATCTGAAAAATTTCTCGGTTTATGTCATGAAAGTTTTTCAAGTTTGAACCACCTACGTAACAAACAAAAGACCGATTTTTTTAGTTGTGCCTATAAGTAGGCAACTAGTTTCACCAGTTGTTGCTGTACCCTGAATTCGAAGTGTTAGATTCGATTTCTTTTCAGTAAACGGATATTTATAATGAACTTGAACATGTGGTTGTAAATGAATTTTACAATCTATACTATAGAAAGTATAAAAATCAGGTGAACCTAAGTAGGATTACATACTTTTATTTCCGAAGTCAGAGTGACAGAAACAGGAGATAACCATTGCAGTAGGTAAGTAACTATTCACCCACGTAAAGACAACTGATTATTTAATAACAGTAGCAAGTGAAATATTAATAAGTCGGTGCTATCATCTACTTGCGCTTACACCTAAATGCCTACAAGTTGGCAGGGACGTAAATAGGTCCGTTGGAAACTCTCCTCAACCCTTCTTTGTTCAGCCTTATGCATGGAAAGTGGGTGTGAGTGGTGGGTGTTCAATAATCAATCCTGGGTAGGAAGGAACGGCACTAATAAACGAACTGACACAGTTTATTATACAGATAAGAACTCTAAGAGCGAGGCAGCGAGGTCAACACGAACACATAGGAGGAGCATGTAGCAGTTTTATCAATTTTCGACCCCCCACCACTAAAACTCAAATTTGAACCACTTTTCATTATTGAAAACTGCTCCTCTTCAAACTCATCCTGTCATTTGCCAATATTGATATTTTGGCAGAGTTTGAAATTTTTTCACAGCTCGGAGCCGAGGTCTGATACCATCGGGAAGGATAAAACACGCACGCGCGCGCACACAGACAGACACACACACACACAGGATTCGATTCAGAATGCTGTGAAATTGAACAGAAATTAAAATGTTTAAAAACATTCACTCAATTCAATTTTGAACCTACGAAAAACCTTATTTTCTTCGAAAGTCCCCTAGATACCCTACATCCTCTCGTCAATCCTGTTAGAATAATATTTACAAAAGAAAAGAACCATCACATTTTCTACCAAACTGTCTGTAGATGGTAAACATTTTTGAATGA
This sequence comes from Leptopterna dolabrata, assembly GCA_954871275.1. Classification (NCBI taxonomy): domain Eukaryota; kingdom Metazoa; phylum Arthropoda; class Insecta; order Hemiptera; family Miridae; genus Leptopterna; species Leptopterna dolabrata. The sequence goes on along the minus strand of OX940982.1, from coordinate 35,367,107 downwards.
GTAGAACGTACATACCTGACTAGAAGGAGATTCTTCTTGCTCCTTAGCCTCCGGTGAGGCTCCTTGCTCCTTGGTCCATCTGGAACCAACGACATCCTGCGAAGAAGACGATGACATTATTAGAAAAATGTATATTAATTACTTCAAAGCAGTCGAGAACACCCAACTACATTATAAATAATACAAAACTCAAAGTACCTACATATTAGTTTCTTTGACGTCTGGAACATCCCCCTCCCGCCCACTATAGCTCTTTTGTACAATATTAAGGACTTTGATTGTAGTTGGGATTCATAGACCAGCTACTCTACCTCCATAAGTAGTGGAGGAGGAAATGATTAAACCATGAAATGATTGCCTGGTTTCAATGCAGTATGCGCAACACGACCCGGCATGAGCTTGCATAGTTATAGTGGAAGAAGGATGTTGAGATAATGATGGGTGACACAAGAAAGTTACGAGATCGAACCGCTCTGCGAGGCTCTCTAATCCTTTTATTCAGAAAAAGTTCAATGAAACATTATTATTGATGGGTAGGTATTCATCTTGAACAAAATTAATATCCTCACAGCCTATGACACTGCGTGAGCAGCTGCCGCGAATTAACAGACCGCACAGTGCGAAGCAAGGTTGTTGCACCTATTTCAAGATTGCGAATCTAATTAATTTGTTACACCTAAGCATGTAACAGCTCTCCTACCAGTCGGTACCTAAAGTCATAGTTAAAACTGTTCAAAGACTTGATCGGAAGTTCATGCCGCAAACTTTAGATTGATAGTGCAGTCAAATACTACAAAATTACCTTTTAAATTAAAAGAAAGTACAAAACCAATTTTTCTGGCTATTTTACAGCTTCCACCATGTTTTCACAGCATTTTTTCAAAAACGGATTTTCGAATTACTTCTATAATGACGAACATAATTATCTTGTTAGTAGGTACTTGAAAACTGGATTTTCGTTAATCAGTAATCACAATAAGGGGAAGTTCCAACTTCCAACTAGAGACAACAGAATTACTCTAGTGTCTCCAGTTCCAACTTAGGAACGGCCTAACCTTCAACTTGCAAGGTAGGTTCAACTACTAAGTTTTCGCAATCGATTTAGGACCACCCCGTGTACACTACCCACGATCTCAATCATAAACTAAGAACGTGAGTTTTAAATGTTTGTTGGTAATATTATGCAGTAGGTAAATTTTGTGGGTTCCGCCCAACGGCCCGCTCCGGAACCAGTGAATGGGTGGGTGGTTTGAAAATGACGTAGCGAGTCATCTTGGCATTGAAAGGCCCTTTTATGGGCAACATCAACGCAAGACGGGTAGCAGAAGGGCGAGACGGGGATCGGGAGGTTTTTAGAAGATTTTCCCCGAACAGCGGAGGCCGTGGAAATGGATACAGGCAATCCGTCAGAATTATCGAGCTGGCCCCGGAGGCAGCGTCCTGAGCCAAGGACTGCGAAGTAAACTCCCCAGTCGTGTGCTTTCACGTAATTATTTTACCTGTATGCATATTTATTTTAAATGCGGCAACAATGAAACGTCGAGGTTGAAGGAATACGTACTTACAATAAATAGGTATCTATTGTACCTACTAGTTTCTCAACTTTGAAAAGAATAAGGACCCATAGTTCAGAGCAAATTTCAAAGTAACTGTCTCTACTTATTTGTATTTATTTTATGAAATGGATACCTACGTCTCATTTCATAATTTCGATCCTGAGTTGCCCAATTTCGCAGAAGAACGGACCCGAACTATCTGCTCACTTACTTTCAGGAACTCGGTAATTTTTACAAACATAAGAAACTAACAATAGTTTGTTACGCCCTGGTAAGTACAGGAACAGAGAGAAGGAACATAAGTCATGAAACTGATTATTACTCAAACTTACTTAACGACAATTAAGATACCTACCTATTATAAAAATAATGCTGAAAATTAAAGTAAAAAGTAAATCAATTCTTAACTTGCAACCTTTATTTCAATCAATCAAGAATAAATGTTGGTACACTTAAACACAGGTACCTAGTGATTCTTATGTGTTGACCCAAAAATGAAAAGTCGAAAGTTTTAATTTTGATTTTTACCGAGTCTACCAAGGTAGCGGAAGGCTTTTGATCACTTTTTGGAGAAGATTTTTCAAAATAATAAAAATGAAAATGTCCACCGAATGCGCCTATGGTCCTTAATTGCAGGGTACCTAGCGGAGTCCTGCGGATTTGCAGATGTAGATATATGGATTACCTAAAACAGAGAGGTCTACGAACTTTTTTTCTTGATGACACCTCCGATTCTACTTTTTCAATCCTGAATCAAAGGATTTCCTCGAGCGCTGAACTTTGATATCTCAAGTTCGCGCCATCTTGGTGAGGGATTTTTGCTATTAAAAGGCGACAGCGGCACGTACGGTTGGGCCATTTTCCATGTAACGGTTGAAAGGATAGGAAATATCCTCTCTTCTTATTAATTTATATTCAAAGCCTGAACACTATAATTGTGAATAACTCAAAAACGAAGACACGCACACCCCACACAACACACACCTTTCACACACATCTTGTTCTTAACATACACCCTTCTGCCTGCTCACTGACGATTTTTACATATAAAAATGTGTGTGGAATGTTTATTTCATTTTGGGATATGAGCCTACGTCAGTGGTGCCAATTTGTTGTGGGACATTGAACCACAACAAATTCATTTAGGCCGATATTTGTCTCAAAACTAGTACCGACGAGTAAAGGTATTAGAATGAAATATGGCACGGGTTGTTAGAATTACTAGTTAGGAAGAGAGTTGTATGGGACGACCTTACGAGGCAATGTGACATTCAGGGCTTTACATGCACAATTAACTAAGAAAAAGGAGATTTCTGGAGACAGGTAATATGAAAAAGGATTAGAGTGCGCCATAAAGCATAAGTGATAATAATGAGGAGGTAGGTGGTTTATTGAGAAATGATCATGCATAACATCCGAGTTTAGAGATACGTGAGGCCGCATATCCATGTTACATCAAGAACTGGAATGAGATCGAGGACTACCTTCTTAAAACTACCTATTTGCCATTATCTAAGTAGACATCTAATACAATTATTAATCAAAAGCAGAGTGTGAAAAATGTAGATTGGCAGGCTAAAGGATGAGTGCCCAAAAAAGGCTTTGTTCGTTCTATTTTCTTCCCTGAAATTTTTTATTCTCAAACGAATTACAGTATGTAATGGAAAAAACATTTTATAGTTTTATAATATATAAATAATATAAGACAGAAAATAAACAAACTGGGTAAATGCATTAAATTTTCTGGCACGCGCACCCTGTAGACTCAACAAATGACAAAACTATAGCAAATGATAGTACATTAGAAGTAGTACAAAAGAAGAGGTGGAAACTATTCCTACAGTAGGCGAGTGGGGTGTGGGGGGATAAGTTTATAAATTATGAACGGAATTCAAATAAATGCAAACAAAAATTCTTCGGAGCGAAGACAGAAGACGCAGCGAAGAAAAGCTCCAAATATGCTTACAGGTGACCCAGACATGCTATCTCTATGGACATCATAAAATTGTAGAGATATCACAGTGAACCGAACTTTTACGTTCACCAACCAACTTGTTCTACCATTACTTACGGTGCCCGTTTCCCAGGACAGACCTTCAATTCACTCTCACCAATACCAATGAATCGCAGTTTTCCAAAACATTTAGGTGAACGCAACTATTTTAAATGAGTTCTATCTTGAAGGGCGTAACAGTAAATACAACTACGTAATTTGGAATTCCAAATGGACGAAACTTTACAAGTACAAACTTACCTACCTCCCTAACGGTCTGATAAAGACTGAAAGACGGAATAGACCTACATAACCCACCTACATAACTACCACCTGCATAACTATGTAGTTTACCGGAAGATGTAGATACCTATCTATTCCACATGCAACGAGATACAATTATGGCGGCAATGCATTTCCCCTAAAATGAGTCAAAATGTGGAAGCATGAAAAAGGATTTTCCCGCTTTTAGGTCATCAGGAAGATACATCTGTTTGGAATACGTAATCTTTTTCTTTTTTGCCTTCATCAGTCAGACATTTCTTCATAATAACTAAATGGCACTGGTGGACCCATAGATCAATCAGTTCTCTACTCACAGTTCATGTCAGGCAAAGAGAGGGTCTTATATTGACTATCTGGGTCTGGCCAACAGAATCAAGTTTCTGCTTGAACAATCAAATAACAACATCATGCTCTTGTCTCGCCTACGAAAATGTTCAGGGCCAAGCTTCTCAACTCACTACCCTACAGCGGCAACCCCTCTGTGACTATTTCGCTGCTCTCAAGTAATGGAATCACTAATTACTACAACAACTTATGTTTCAGGAGTAACAAAAATTAAGACTAAACGAAAAAAGCGCACAGTCGTCTCAGTTTGGAAGTCAGCAAGGTTAGCGCCAAAGCGTTTCTTTCCAGCTAACTAGTCTCTATGTCTATGGGTGGTTGACGAAAAAAGTCGCAAAATTGGAAAGACCGTACTTACCATAGTGTCTCAAGACTACATCCAACGTTAGTAATATGGTAGGCTCATCTCACTCGTAGACTACAATAAGAACAAAGGGCGACAATCTATAAAATTCCTAGCATAATACCGTGTCAGGAAATCCGAAGAGTGCCGAGAAATGAAAAATACCGATTCAATAGGATTTGCCACAGACGGATGAGCCAATGGTGTGCATGGAGTCAGATGGATCTAGGAATACATTTTCCTACGTTTTACTAGGTTCCGTTTCGAACCCTATTCCACTCGAAAATAATGTTAATAATCCATTTTAAAGTTGGAATAATACTTTAGGCCTTTTCCACATAGCTCATAAGTTAGTATAAGTACAATACACTTAAGTATAAATTTGTGAACAGTTATAAATCAATCTCAATGTATTGAGCAGTCATAGTTTAGAATTCAACGGGCTATGTTCATTTGAACTGAAGTGGACGGGAACTCACTCAACGGGCTATGTTCATCTGAACTGAAGTGGACGGGTCTGGACTGAAAAGTTTGAAACAGGTTATCAAAAAATATGTATGGAAAAAGGTTTATTACTGAAAATAATAAACCAAAGGGGAGAGGGGTGCGAGAATCCTCTGTCTCCTAAGCAACGGGAAATTTTTAAAATTTTTAACACGCTATTAAGCCTTGTTTTTAAATGACCTTGTATAAAATTAGAGATGTTTCACGCAAATATTTTATGTACTACGTAAATAAATGATTAATTATTATAACAATTTTGCCAACAAAAAAGATGATTACTGACGTGTGTCACACTTCAAAATCATACCAATGGCAGTTGAGTGAAACTTACATGAGTAGAATATAAGTTGAAAAAGTTGGTGGTAGCATTAACTGCTAGATGCTATAAAAGTATTATAGTACCTACTTAATATCATCAACAGGTAGGTATCGAAGGCGGTAAATTCCTCAGAAAAATTTAATGCCAAAAAATGTATTTTTCTGAGACCAATACTGTTTGAAATTGGTTCACAAATGTAAAAATATGGCAAAGGTAGGTAATGGTAGATATTAGGTTTGCAGTGATAGTCTGCTGGGGATTTTATAAGCAGATTGAATTGGCTAGGTACTCTCAGCTCATCCAATGTCTCAGGTATCTATCAGGTATCTTGGCTGGTACTCAACTATCAGGAGGAAGATATTTAGGGTGTAGTAGGGGCACTCAGCCCAAGGAGGGACTGTTACCAGAAGGTTTGTTGGTAGGTACCTACTACAGCCTATACCTACTTGCAAGGGCAAGAGGTTATAGGGGAAAAAAAGATGGAGTGCAAGAAAATGTGCAACAACACTCTAATAGTATATTATAATGAGTACCTGTTGATCCTGTAGTGGTGATGAAGTGCCTGGCCAGGACTTCCACTGCTGGTACCTATCCAGTGACTTGATGATGTTGTTGAAGGTGAATAAATTTGGTGATGCCTTCGCGTATCACGGTTAATTCGCGAAGTACGGCACTAGTACTCGCGTGATGTACCGAAATACTAGTGGAATTCGGGTGGATGGCACTGAATAAAACGGATTTCTCGGGACTTGAAAAAATGTGCTTAAAAATGGCTGCTCGCACGTCCGACACAGTTGGAGAAGTGAGAAAACCTCCCACCAGAGTTCAGTAGCGGATGTGATAGGATATCAACAGTATAAGGATACTGCTGACTTAACGTCCTCTGATCCAGCCATGCGAAGTTTTCCCATTAAATATACCTGATTAGAGACGCCAATTACACAAATCCGCAACTCCATAATTATGAGAAAAATGAATTTAATGTAGACCACCCAAGATGAAGCATTTAAATGGGATTCAGTTAATTAAATTGTTTGTAAGTTTGGTGGCATTGGAAAGATGATTGTAAGGAACAGGGATCTCGCAGGCGTGTGCAGTAAAGATGGCGACGTCCTACTTGGTTGTTGAGGTTATTGTAAAACTAAGAAAATTCATTAACAGATGTTGAGATACCGGTATTGGTTAACTTTCGGGAACATTAGTGAGCTGAGTTTGAAATAAAGAATAAACAGTGATGAAATTCAAACTGTTGGGACTTCGTTGTCAACTTAGCAGGAAGAATGAAAGGTAAAATTTCTAAATGTAAACAGCAGACAGTGGCACTAGATTAAGGAAATAAGGACAAATAGGTATGGTTGTAAATTGGTGGAAGCTCAAACATACTCCCCCCAAATTTACAACAAGCTACAAGACGAGTGGCACAAGCTTGGTAGCAGACCGCTTGAAGATACCCTTGGTGGTCTTCAGTGTTACAACACGCACCACATTGTCAGCTCCGGGGTGGACCTCAAGGACTCGGCCCAATGGCCAACGAGCGGGAGGTGTTTGAAACTCACTGACCAAAACCAGATTGCCAACTTTTAGGTTTGGTGGGCTGTTGAACCATTTGTCCCTGGCCTGGAGGTTTCGGATATACTCCTCCTGCCAGCGGTTCCAAAAGAACTGCACTCTTTCTCTGATGAGTTCCCAGGTATTGAGGCGGTTTGCAGGGATATCTGAGTAATCAACCTCAGGGAGTGCGGTAATTGGCTGACCAATGATGAAATGCCCTGGTGTTAGAGCGTCAAGATCTTCAGGGCAATCAGACACTGGTTGGAGAGGACGTGAATTCAGGATTCCCTCCACCTTGGTAAACATGGTGGCAAGCTCCCATGATGTATAGGAACGGTTGCCAAAAGACTTGTGTATCAGAGCCTTGGCGGACTTGATACCCGCTTCCCAGGCTCCCCCCATGTGAGGGCTATGTGGTGGATTAAACTTCCATTCGATGGCGAAATGCGAAGTATGGTTGGCGAGAGCATCTTGTGTTTGCTTCTGATTATACCACTCATATATGTCACGCAGGTAGCCAGCTGCACCCACAAAGTTGGTTCCATTGTCCGAATACATTGATGCGGGGACTCCTCTTCGAGCCACAAAGCGATCAAAGGTGTCGAGAAAATCTTCTATGGACAGTCCGAGAGCCAGCTCCAGGTGGATGGCGCGTGTAGAGAGGCATACATACAAGCACAAATAAGCTTTGGTGGTTGGGGCTCTCCTCAGGTGGGATACCCTACAGAGGAAGGGCCCCCCAAAGTCGACTCCTGTGTGCATGAAGGGTCGCACTGAGCTGAAGCGGCTGGCAGGGAGATTACCCATGAGTGGAGACAAGGTCTGTTTGGAAAACCGGATGCAGATGACACATTGCCGCCTAATTAGCTTTGCCAGATTCCTTACTGAAGGAATCCAATATTCTTGGCGGATGCTAGCTATAAGAGCATTAGGACCAATATGATGGTTGAGGCGATGATAATAGTCGACAACAAGGGATGTAAAGTGGGAACGAGATGGGAGTAGGATAGGATGCTTCTGAGTTGTTGGCAGTGGAGCGTTATGGAGCCGTCCCCCAACTCTCAGAATTCCCTGCTTATCCACAAAGGCAGCTAGACGTTTCAGCTCATGTGGTAGAAGGTCATGGTGAGTTGCAGTGAAAGCTTGTGGATAGAAGGAATGCTGGACTATGGAAATACAATGGAACTTTGCATTGGTAAACTCGGTAGCTGAAAGTGGACCGTAGCGGCGACTGAATTCCTTCTGCTTGGGGATCTTGCAGTTGAAGAGGAAGCGCTTGACAAATGCAATGACTCTCACAAGTCGTAGGAACGATGAATGACGTTCTGTGTAGGCAATGAAGAATGTGGTGGGTCGTACTACAACAAGTGATAGCATGGTTTGCTTCAACTCTGGAACGTCGACAGTGGAGGTGTCCTTGGAGATCGGCCATTGATCAATAGGTCGGGAGCACCAATCTGGTCCTGTCCACCATACACTGCAGTCTCGAAGACCTGACGGCAAGACACCTCGAGAACCGAGGTCTGCGGGATTTTCTGCACCCTTCACGTGGTGCCAGGAGTTGAGCGCAGTGGTGTCAAGAATCTGCTGGACCCTGTTACCAACAAATGTTTGCAGGAGGTATGTTGGAGTTTTCAACCAAGCCAAAACCACCATGGAATCGGAGAAACAATAAACATCTGATATATTGAGAGTCTGCTTCAATCGGTCGAGAGAAGTGAGAAGCCTGGACAGCAAAAGAGCTCCACAGAGCTCGAGTCGTGGTATGGTGATGGATTTGAGCGGCGAAAGTTTTGTCTTTGATTTAAGCAATTTCATATGGATCTCATCACCTTGAGTTGCACGGAGGTAGACAGCGGCACAGTAACCCTTCTCTGACGCGTCAGAGAAGCACAAGAACTGGTAGGTACTGTCGGTCTTGGGAAAGGGGCGTGGAATATTAATTGACATGATGGCTGGTAATTGTTGGGTAAAATCACGCCAGGCGGTTGCAATGGCTTCTGGTACAAGGTCATCCCAATCGATCTTCGCCTTCCAAGCTTGTTGAAGAAGACACTTCGCATAGAAGATTACAGGTGACAGATAACCTAGCGGGTCGAAGAGGCGTGCAATGACAGACAGAATATTCCTCTTAGTGCACTGAGGCTCAGGTGGTATTACCAAGTACGAGAAGGTATCACTTGCAGGGTTCCATTGCATTCCCAAGATCTTGGTGACCACTGGTTCGTGTGATTGGATCTGCACAGGTGCTTGGGAGTTGGCAGTGTTGGTATCAGTTAGTGGTGGATAGTTGGAGTTCCATTTATCCAATGAAAACCCTCCTTTGGCCAAAAGGGCGATGAGCTGGTTTTTCAAGTGGAAGAGCCCTTCAATGGTGTCACTCCCATATGCAATATCATCCACATAAGTGTGGTGTAGAATAGCGGTTGCAGCCTCAGGATATTCAGCGCCGTCATCCTGTACAAGCTGGTGCAGAACACGTTGAGCAAGGTAGGGTGATGAACTCAGACCATACGTCACTGTGTTCAGCTCAAAATGCTGGACTGGCAGATCAGCGCTGGGTCTCCAGATAACTTGTTGATAGCATCGATCTTCCGGTGCAATTAAGATCTGGCGGAACATCTTCACTATGTCGCATGTTAAGACGTAAGTGAACTGTTGAAAATGGAGCACAATATCACAGATATCTGCCTGAAGCTTCGGGCCTGGCAACAGGTGGTCATTCAAAGAGCCCGAGGGGGTACGGTAACTTGCATCAAAGACCACGCGAAGCTTGCCATTATCCTTACGAATGATAGGGTGATGTGGTATAAGGTACGCAGGAGGACGAGTAGCAGGCGACATATGTCCTAACTCCAAGTACTCCCTCATAAAAGCTTGATACTTGTCACCAAGCACGGGATCACGCTCCGTCCTGGTCTCCAAGGAACGAAACTGTCCAAAGACCTTTTGAGTGTTCAGCTGGAACAGAGGTGGCAGTGATCTGAAAGGATAACGTAGAACAAAGCGGCCAGTTTCATCCCGTGTGTGTGTTTTCACAAAGTGCTCTTCACACTGTCGCTCCTCTGGGGACCACGGACTGCAGGTATTGACGGGTTCTTCAAGTTCCCAAAAGCGCTCCACAAGGGCGCTAACATCAGTATGTGATAACAATGCAACACCATGTTGAGTTGTTGAACTGCAGACAAACCTACCAAGGACAGTGAAGCCAAATATGGTGCCAATGAGTTTTGGACCCTGAGCATGGATTGTGATAGGTGCACCAATCACTACATCCGGATACAGATCAGCACCAATAAGGAATGATATGGGCCCTGGTGTTGTAAACTCTGGGTCACTGAGCTTATAGACTGTGTAGTCAAACCACATATCAGACTTAAGGTCCTCCTGAGGTAGAGGCGGAGTGATAGCTGGTACTACAACAGCCTCAGTTGATAGAGAAGGTGCAGAGGTTGACAAAGGATTGTGAATGTTGATATTAACTTGACCAACAATGCTCGTAAGCGTTGAGTCATTTACCCCTGAGATCCTGTGTTTGAAAGGTCTTGTACTTTGTCCCAACTGGCGAGCACACTTCTCAGTTATGAAAGAGTACTGACTACCAGGGTCAAGTACTCCACGGAATTTGTGCAATTTGCCCGTGGGATCTAACAGATGGGCAACCACTGTACCCAAAAGAACGCCACAGTGTTGCATAGTGGTATTGCTTCCAGAGAATCCTGGACCCTTACTCAAAGGGGGTGAGCTAGAAGCTAGTGAACTGTTGGGAACGGTGTCACTAGACTCCTCAGTTGAAGAATTAGGAAGACCAAGATGGAGGTCTGTGTGGTGTTTCTGGCCACACTTTCTGCAGGAGTGGGCAGAAGAGCATGCTTTTGTCTTATGGAAAATATGTAAACAGTTTCTGCAACCTGGAAACTGTCTCAGCAGATCCAAGCGTTGTTGAGGAGTCGATGACTGGAAGGTTGGGCAGCTAGAGATGGTGTGAGCTTGGCTGCAAATGAAACATGATTTGTTGTTTGAGGGTTGTTTCCGTTGCGACGAGGATTGCTGTTGACCGCTATCATCTTTAGAGTGAGCCATTAGTGCATGTTGCTGTTGCTTGGTGGTGTAGTTATTGGGAGACTTTACGGGCTTTAGCTGCGACGGTGATCGGGGTTTCGTTGTATCACCAGCTTCTGTGACTACATCTTGAGTGATGCGAAGAACCTGACACCGATTCTGCACAAATGTTTGAAGGGAAGATACCTTAGGATACTTGGTACCAACAATCTCTCGCTCAAAATCCTCTCTGGTTTGCAAGTCAAGAGAGCGCAGTGCTAGTTCGCAAAGGAGATAATCTGCGAAATCTGGAATTTCCAGATTTTTCAAAGAGTTGATACTCTCCATCACTCGAGAGATGTATTGCTGAAGGGAATTGGCAGTGGGTTTCCCTGATTGGGCCTTAAACTGCAGGAAGGAGTTCAGGTAGGTACAAGCGAGCTTACGCTCATTGTCATAGACCTTACACAAGGCCTCCCATGCCTGCGCAAAGTTTTCTCCAACACCCTTGATATGCTTGATAGCGTCCAAGGCAGGACCACTTAGGTAACTACGCAAGTAGTGGAAGCGCTCAGCATTATTTAAAGAGGTCTCATCGATGATGAGAGAGGTGAAAAGTTGTTTAAAAGTGGACCACTCGGTTAGATCCCCTTGGAAATTGCGAATAACGATGCGTGGAAGGATTGTGCGAGAAGAAGGTGGTGCATTTGTTGTGTTAACAGACGATCTGTCTACCGCAGTTGATGATGCAGTCTCCTGGACTGTCAGAATCTTCTGGTGAAACCCAAGTGCTTCATAGTAGGAGTTCTTAACCTCACCCACAAAGGCCATATCCTCCAAAGAGGGAAAAGAGGGGGTCGCCTCCGAAGTCTCACTAATTTCAGTGGCAGACTCTAGAAGTTCAAGAAACTCCTTATAGCGCTGCTCTAAACTACTGATCATACCACGGAAAATTATGCGCTCACTCATAGTGGTCATAGCAGATAAACCTTTATTGCGGATGTCCTTGATGTCATTGCCCGCACCTTTGAAAAGGCGTTTAGCTTTCACCAAAGCTCTATTTACAGTAGGTTCAACCGGTGCCATTTTGACTAGCAGCAATAATTAACAATATAAATGAATATTATGCACAAGAAATAGAGTTTATCAGTAGATATAACGAGCGGTAACTTTGATTTAAAGCTTGATGAAATTTTCAATAAATAGGGATGTTTATATAGATAACAATAATAAATAAGTTATGAATAAATAGTGATGATAAATAAGTTAAGTTGGTGAATAAATAGTGAGGATAAATAAGTTAAGTTGGTGAATAAATAGTGTTGATCGATAAAGTTAGTAAAGAGTGGACTGTATTATATTTTTCCTATTCTCCAAAGGTGGTACCTCAAATCCGGTTCGACTGGGCCACAAATTTGTTTGAAATTGGTTCACAAATGTAAAAATATGGCAAAGGTAGGTAATGGTAGATATTAGGTTTGCAGTGATAGTCTGCTGGGGATTTTATAAGCAGATTGAATTGGCTAGGTACTCTCAGCTCATCCAATGTCTCAGGTATCTATCAGGTATCTTGGCTGGTACTCAACTATCAGGAGGAAGATATTTAGGGTGTAGTAGGGGCACTCAGCCCAAGGAGGGACTGTTACCAGAAGGTTTGTTGGTAGGTACCTACTACAGCCTATACCTACTTGCAAGGGCAAGAGGTTATAGGGGAAAAAAAGATGGAGTGCAAGAAAATGTGCAACAACACTCTAATAGTATATTATAATGAGTACCTGTTGATCCTGTAGTGGTGATGAAGTGCCTGGCCAGGACTTCCACTGCTGGTACCTATCCAGTGACTTGATGATGTTGTTGAAGGTGAATAAATTTGGTGATGCCTTCGCGTATCACGGTTAATTCGCGAAGTACGGCACTAGTACTCGCGTGATGTACCGAAATACTAGTGGAATTCGGGTGGATGGCACTGAATAAAACGGATTTCTCGGGACTTGAAAAAATGTGCTTAAAAATGGCTGCTCGCACGTCCGACACAGTTGGAGAAGTGAGAAAACCTCCCACCAGAGTTCAGTAGCGGATGTGATAGGATATCAACAGTATAAGGATACTGCTGACTTAACGTCCTCTGATCCAGCCATGCGAAGTTTTCCCATTAAATATACCTGATTAGAGACGCCAATTACACAAATCCGCAACTCCATAATTATGAGAAAAATGAATTTAATGTAGACCACCCAAGATGAAGCATTTAAATGGGATTCAGTTAATTAAATTGTTTGTAAGTTTGGTGGCATTGGAAAGATGATTGTAAGGAACAGGGATCTCGCAGGCGTGTGCAGTAAAGATGGCGACGTCCTACTTGGTTGTTGAGGTTATTGTAAAACTAAGAAAATTCATTAACAGATGTTGAGATACCGGTATTGGTTAACTTTCGGGAACATTAGTGAGCTGAGTTTGAAATAAAGAATAAACAGTGATGAAATTCAAACTGTTGGGACTTCGTTGTCAACTTAGCAGGAAGAATGAAAGGTAAAATTTCTAAATGTAAACAGCAGACAGTGGCACTAGATTAAGGAAATAAGGACAAATAGGTATGGTTGTAAATTGGTGGAAGCTCAAACAAATACATTAGATCGATGTTTTGACTGAACACCATCTCCTCATCAAGGAAGCAGATCTCCCTCGACAAGGTGGTAGTTGATGAAGAAATTCACAAAAATCCTCGACAACAATGAGAAAACAATAACGATTGCTAACTTAGTAATCGCAGCAAGCTTATATTGGTACGGTTTCAATATCTGGAACCCTTCTTTTTCTTCTTCACCTTTGACACAGATGTAGTTATATAGCATTTCCAAATTGAATTAACGATTTTCCAAATCAAATTAACGATTATCCAAAATGAAATAACGGTTTTCCAAATTAAATGAACGATTTTCCGAACTGAATTAATAACAGTTCCCCACAATAATGGGTATCTTCATTCGAAGTACGCAATGGGATCATGAGAAAAGAATGAACCACTGCGATGTTTATCCATCATTCTGTCTCTTCTGTATGTGTGATCGAATATACCCGTATATATCTTCTATTTGCATAGCCTACCAAATCAATACCTTCCTAATGCAACCGTTCACGCCGATCGTTTTCAAGTTTCAACACAATCATTTTGCTGACATGAATGATAGTGACAGTGACCTTGTATGTGACCTTGCACTTGTCCACAACTTGTACTTGAAACTGAACTCACCTTAGTCGTATTCTTTTAGATAACCACATTGAGATATGTTAGGACAAGATACCACAAAGCTATGATTGGATTACAAGCAAATTTTCTACTTCAAAAAGTAAATTCTTACAAAAAATTACTGCAAGATGGTCCCCCAAAAATTTATCTACTAAGAGGTATGGGGGCAGAAATGTTATCACTGTTCAAACTTCTCGGCACCCTTGGACTGCTGATATGACGAGAACTCGGAGCATAATCAGCCCCAAATCAAATCGTTTAGACCAGCATCGTCAAACAAATCCACGACCAGAAAGTTGGACACAAGTCCAAATGAGCCAGGCGTAATAATGTAATTAAGGAATTATGTAATTTTCAATATGCTTTGGAACCCAAGTTCGGGACTGCAAAAATCACTTCTGTGTTGTTAAGATGAGAACAATGTTTGGTGTTCGAAATTATTTAACGACCTAACTCTTTTATAAACCATAAACGCTAGCTGATCAACAAATGTACATAATATACAATACAAATAAATCAGTCCAGTGCACATGCTGAACAACACAGTAGGTAACTGCCTGAGGAGTTCTTTAATTCACAGTGATGGACATATCAAATGAAAATATGCAGCTGGAGAACAGGATAATGTAGAATTATGTTCCGAGAAGCTATGAACGAAAAACTCGAAAAAACATGGTAAGAAGATATTACCTTGTTGTTATTGATGAACGAGTTGTAGGTATTGATGTTGGGTTTCCTTCCATACTTGGGAGACGTTGAGGGTTGGAACCAAAATTGTTGGTTGGTCAAACTGTGTAGAAATTCGGAGCCGATCAGCCAACACGAAATTCAGAAAACAATAACTCCTTCCTAAGTTTGATGAGTAGGGTGCATCTTTTAAGTGTCTTTAACTAGGATCAGTTGGTACCGACAGACAGTGTAATACATAAATAATAGATTTTCCTAGATAATTATATTGTAGAGGAGTGGGCGGGTTACTTGGTTGGTTGACAAAAAGGAAACGTTAAGACTACCACAAAAATCTAGTCGTTTTGAGATGTTATATATACAAAACAATTCACACATAGTTCACCAATTCACCAGCAACGAAAAAACTTTTATTTTGAAACGAACTTCAGATTCTCATTTTCAGGCTGAAACATTATTGGAAAGTAGAATTAGAATTACACACTTTTTATATTTAGAAGTCCGACAAGAGAAGTTTAGTTTTTTTTTCTATTAAAAATTTGGAAGTAAGATTGTATATTCTCACGGGGAAAAAACTTCCCCGGGGAGAAAACGCGCGTTTTTTTGTCAAACGATGTCGACTATAGCCAATTTTGAAGATCAACTTCACCATTTAACAAAGCTTTCTTAAAAAATAAATCTGGGTAGGTTAGTTTTTCAGAGATTTTGGAAAGTCAAGATTGTATACTCTCACGAAAAAACCTTCACTGCAATAACGTATTTTTAAAAATGATGTAGACTATAGCCAATTTTGAAGAGTCAACTTCACCATTTAACCAGTTTTTGTCTAAAACAAAATTTAAAAAAAAATTTGGGTAGGTTTTAGAAAGACCTCCTGAATTACACTTTCTTGAAGCAATGGAACGAAAAACCAGTTCTTTAGGATTTGAAATCCTCGCTGTTCATTGAAAGGAATTTCCCCGGAACACAATCTACAACCTGGTGTACGCCCGAATTCGTTTACAGTATTACTTTTTCACACATGAGCAAATCGTACCTGCCAAGAACCTGGATGCCAATGAGGAAGCGAGAAGAGAGGACAGGTAAGAAGATATAATGATATTAAGATCAATCGGAAACAACAGTGATCGGTTTATTCAAGAAAATAACACATTAAGATCAGAGGAATTCAATAGATATATTACAAGACGGTAACTGGAAATAGCACTGATTCAAAAAGCATCTTTGATTTCGGTCAATTGGCGAATTGCCAGATCAACCGGTAAGTGAAATGAGAAATGGTTCAACCGTTCCAGACTAGTGAAGGCGTCTTCGAAGCCAGTTTTGACAACGTAGCTCCAATCCGCGTAGTGTTCTTCGATGAGTGGTTGACACCTCAGGATGAGTTTGAGCCAGGGCACGAGTATGCGATTGTTTAGGCCGGCACACACCAGAGCTTTGAACTGCGAATCGAAACTCCGTTTGAAAGGGTCGTGCGAGGCGATGATGTTGCCTATTGTACTCAGCAGACTCTGCTTAGCCGAGACGGCAGTTCCCCCGACGATGTCCAAATTGAAGCTCTGGGAGAGCTTACGAGCTGGCGTGGAATTGAACTGGTCGCCGTTTTTCGTTTCGTAAAACTTCAAGACGAGCTCCCAGGCGTGCATGACGACGGCGGTCTCAGAAGGTCGTACTCGAAAACACATCGTGAACGGTACGACGCTTAGAGACGCGCTTTCATTGACCAGCCCGTGCTGAATGAGATTCTGAATCCCTACAGCCAACTGCTTTCTGACAACAGTCGCTAACCTGCTCGTACACTGCACAGCACAATCCGAATCAGACATATAATCGCTATCCGCGTACGTGTCCGGTTCTTGCGCCAACTCTATGGCCGCCTCAATGGCCATCTCAAGTTCAGCTCTCAAATCTCCCCAATGCTTCATCTTCATCGACTTTTTCGGAGAGTTTCTCCGGAACTTCTTCGGAGCGTGGAACTGCGTAGACGCGAAAATGTGCAACAAAGTAGTGATTTTCTTTATAGTGCCTGTGATTTTTCCGTGGAGTTCTTGGTGATCCCTCCTGCTGCTCAGTTTCTGGTTGCATCCTGAACAGTTGCAGGAGCATTTTTCTTTGCAGAAATTATTCGTTGCATCGCCTTGCAGGAATTGTATGAACCTCTCCAAATCCGCCAACTGCGTTTTCAGCTGGCCCACCAGCTGCTCTTTCATCTTTAAAGGAATTATCAACTCACCTACAGCATTATCCACATATTTCCTCAGCTCGTCGGCCGGCATTTTGGCGACGTCTTCGACGTCGAGATTGATCAGGCCTTTCATCTGGTCTATGATTATTTTCTGTCGTTCAATGACTAAACTCTGTGGCGGGCCACCCTCGCCAGCTTCGTACGCGTAGGATTCTAAATCAGCTAATTGAGTCTTAAGTTGATCTATTAGTTCAGTCTGTTTGGTTCTGTGTTGAATCAAAGCCTCTTCCAAATCGGTGTCGTTCTTCGTCAGTCTCAATTTGCCAAAACTGTTCTCCATCTCGGGTATCCCCCTGAACGCGAACTCTTCTAAAGTCTTGAGAAGTGTCTCCTTTTCATCTGGAGCGGCTTCGACGATCTGTCTCAGTCTGAACTGAACTTGGGCAAAATGTGTCGTTAAGGCGATCAGAGAGGAATTCATGAGTTCATACTGTTCCTCGAGCTGCTTCAAACGCTCTTCGTCAGCAGAATGCGTGGGGGATATAGCTTCTGGGAAATGAGCTTCGAACATGTTTTCTTCGTACGACTCCTCCATCATTGTGAGTGTTTATTCCCGTCTGCGGGATTACGACAACTGAAAACGAACACGGCCGTTAGGTTCCCCAAAGTGCAATAAACATATTTTTTTTAGATACTCTCGTTATTATAGGAAGAGTGAATCGGAATCAGTAGGATGCAGTAATGACCTTATCAGGGACGGTTTTTAAATAATTTGCAACTAGGCGAAACTCCATTTTAATACACCAGATCCATATTATTGCCTGTCCATTATTATGCCACGATGGAGCATGGAAACGGGGAACAGCTAATTCTGGGTAGCTATAACTAGAGATTTTACCATTCAGGTAGGTAACCCCTTCTACCTACTTAACACCACCAGAGAAGGTCTTCAGTGTTATAATGAATTCTAAAAACATTATTACACTAAGGTACCTACCTCAGCTTACATCATCCTGGTCAACAGAAATAATGGCTATGGAATGATCATGTCAAACACGGTACAACCGGAATGTGAATGAAAAATAATCAGAGCCT
The DNA here is from genome assembly GCA_954871275.1 of Leptopterna dolabrata. Lineage (NCBI taxonomy): Eukaryota > Metazoa > Arthropoda > Insecta > Hemiptera > Miridae > Leptopterna > Leptopterna dolabrata. The sequence goes on along the minus strand of OX940982.1, from coordinate 35,348,959 downwards.
ACCGGAATCTGTTCAAAGAAGAACAAACCATTGGCGCCAAAACGTTCTTGTTATTCGAATAAAATTACGACTCCTGCCTAGTGGTTTTTGCACTGAAGTATGGCCACTGAGTTAGCCATTTTACTATTCTTACATCGAATTGTAATTTTTGCCCAGAGTGTTGGAATTTTTCTGCTTTTCTTTCCAAATGATTTCAAGGCGGGTTTTAGCCATCTTTGGCGACAGCTGACACACTAAAACACAAACTTGACTTCCACTGTTTGAATTCAAAAAATGTTCATTTATGGATTGTTGAGCTATTTTTCAAAGATGGTTTCGTCGATAATTTGAAACAAATTTTCTTGAAAATTTGCACTGACGGAGGGAAATTTATATGACCTAATTTTATGACATTTCAGGTCACTAGGGATTTTACCGCAGAATTTATTTCATAAAATACCGTTGGGGAAAGTGCAAAGAACCGTTTGGAGAAGACCGCTTACACTATCAGAGTTACCGGACACACGGTAAGAAAAAGTAGTAACAGCGAGATAAAGCTTGTTCCATTGTCGAGCGAGCTTCCTCCCGTGAAATTATATCTACGGGCTGGTGGGGTTCGGCCAAGGACGGTCCGTGAAAGTTCGTTAAACTAATTTTACGGTATTGAAAAAGAAATAAAGGACTTGGGAAACCTCAGTGAGCTCTAGCGAGGGATTTCAAGAAAGGGGATCAATAACTGTGTCAATCGCGCAAGTTCTGACTCAAAAACGAAGGGAACGTTATGCTTCACTTATGAACACTTTAGCCTGTGCCTGAAATGCAGCAGTATCAAGAAGTAAGCCCGAAAATGGTATGAAAGAACTGCCTAATTTAAAAAAATAATAATAAAAAACATGTCTACCCACGTAGGTAAACCATATTTTCAAAAGCAGAGCCAACATTATGCATTATTACAGGAGCTCATAATTATTAAACAACGCCTTCCTAGGCGTAAGAAATGTACAAAATAGAACTTCTTTTTTCTAGGTGCTCAAAGGTTAGCTTGAAGGGTATTTTGGATAAGGCAGAACGTTTATAAATACTCGTACAGTCTGACTAGAGCTGGTCGAAATAGGGTCATTCCTGGAGACACCAGGAATGAACAGTTTTATAACCCTATGACTACAGGCCGAAGTATTTTCATTAAAGAAAGGGGATTATTGTACAAAATATAGTATAATAAATATAAGGGATCTGAATGCAGAAACTTCGTTTAGTCAAGTTCTTCGACAATTCGCCAAATTTCTAGAAGTTAACGGGGAATAACATTGTAACTACTACAACATCGCTGGTAAAGCGATGACCTTAGATGGCATTATCTGGGCAGAATGTAGGTCGCGGAATGGTTGATAAAGTTGAAGCAACCCCCGCAACGAAATGACACTGAGAAGGACTATTATCGGTCAACTTGTATAAAGTAAAACAGGAATGCTGATTTGAGCATGGAATTGCTAACAGAGCATTTGGTCGTTGTGTGGAATAAATATTTCTACAGAGCATGAGGAGTAAAAACTTTGGTGGTTCCTATAATAGTCAACCAGTCGAAATCCTCAAATCAGCCAAACTGGAGACAGGTGATATGAGCGGTGTACCAACCAAGTAGGTCCATTCCAAAGAGAACGATTACTATTGGTAGCAATCATATCAAATGTATAGAAATTCACACCAGAAATTGGCGCCAGGCACAACAGAATGGCTGAACGAATGTGGTTCATCATGAACAGGCAACAAAAGAAATTAGGCAAGTTTAATTAATTTATAGAAGCAAAACAATATTGTGCGTTAGAATAGTTCGAGTTCTCAAATGTTCGTGCATGAATGGAAAACGGCGAAAGACGAATTGATCCTTTAAGTCTGTGACGTAAGTCAGCGGGAGGCAAGTCAACCCACGCAGTACAGAATCTGAGCAGCTGCCGCAGGGAAACCCATAATACATATGTGAGCAAATGTACAGTAAAATGTTAATTTAGAACAGGATTACAAAATTCATTACTATATAATGGGACATCGGTCGTATATAATGGTTAGGTGGCTCTTTTGGGATGCTTAACGAAAAATAAGCTTATGGTCAACAACTGATTCCGACTGAATACTGGGAAATGAGAGAAAAGCAGAGGAACTTCTGGAAGGATAGCAGTGAGATTGAGAGAAAAAGGAATGGTGTTTTTAAGTAATATGAGAACGTATTTTAGAGCAAATTCAGCAACTTGTCTGATGCTCATGCGGCTTTTAAAACTGACCAGTGGATTAATTTGGTGAGCAATGGAAAACATTACTGTTTATGAATGAATAACTGAATAGGTATTTGTCAGAAGATTGAACTGATCTAGCCAATGACGTCAATGAGCGGGAGGTAAGTCATCCACGCACAGCACAACCGGGGCATACCCCAGATGAGGCATCAAATACAATTAATTTGAGTTTACAGGAACTGATTCAGATGGAAATTTGGCAATGGCCAGCGATGGAGAGCAAATTGTTGTTTTGGATAGCAGTTTGATCTCATACTGGTATAGAACAACAAAACTACTGGTACTGCAGGATTGGGGATCAGTGGTCGTTGCTGGAGCGATTACGGTGGAGGTAGGAGTGTGTGGACGGGGTTTGCGTTTTTGGATCGATTTGGTACTTCAGCTTTACACAACTTGCCTGATGAAGTTTAGGCCAGGTGTCCCGGCCGTACAGTCATTTTAAAACGGATGGCTCAATTGGGATCGGACTTGAGAGCGATTTGTGTGAGTCGTTGTGAGAACCACCATCATAGCTGCAGGAACACAACTGGAAGGGAGAGGCGGGTTTTCAGCCCGTATCGACCCGATACCCCCCCCTCCCCTCACCACCAAAGCTAACGACATTTGCTTTACCCGACCCTTTCCCCCTAAATACGACGTAACCTTACCAGAAAAACTATCGGTCAATAGGTGGTAATGATAACCGAAATGCAGTATCCAAAACAGTCATTTTGGTGATGCGGTCACTATATTTACAGTAGGTACCTACCACTGTCGCGGTATACAATTGAAATAAGGCTACCAATACTGACACCGTTCCAGTTATAACATTGTAAAGTGCTTACAGTTTGTTGTTGTTGAGTTCACAAAAATTCGTGTTGGCTGATCGGATATCTCTGAACGCCATGATCACTAGTCGCAGAAATGCATGTCATTCGAATAAAACCGAGAGATAGATGTTCACAACGAGTTGTGAAACACTGTAAACATTGTGGTCAGGATGGTATTTTTAGGAAGACAAAAGTCACAGGGCGTGGTTGCTTAGAAGAAGGAAGACGTGAAGGAAGGAAAAGGAAAATGTTTATAGGAACATCAGCGGTTGAGTATCAGTGGTGGATGTGGGCTTATCCATCCTGAAGGCAAAACGGGGTCTCGGCATGGGAGCACAACACACTGACGGACTGAGGACGTGCCGCCCCCGCCTGCTACCCACTCAGTCCCGCCCCTAGTATCCCCTCTTCGAACCACTTGCCTTACAATATTCTCCTTCTATTCCTTTTCCGTTCTGTGTTGTTTACCAACAGTTTCAACAAGCCAAAAAGTTGATTTGCATCCGTCGATCTGAATTTCTGTTTCCTTCCGAACCACTAGCGCGAGAGGCGTAAACGGGTGACCGTCAAATGGGGATTTACAAAATTCCTTGATTTTTCCCTGACCGAGCAAGAGATTACCCTCATAATAAACAGGGTGGTCCAGAGTGAGTGTGACATAAACGTTTGGATGAAACTGCTGTCAAATGAAAAGTTACGTGTGTTCAACCACGAAAGTTGGAAGAGCCTCTGAGGTACCCTTTGAATTTCATAGCGTCTGCTCATGCGCAACAACGAAAATATTTGAAAGAAAGACAGGAAGAAACATTTATTTGTATGTATAGGCCATTCCCCCCCCCTCCCCCTAAATGTAAACAATCATTCACAGGAATGGTGGAAAGGGAACAAAATATAAACTTTAGGTCTTTATGTCATTACCTACTATCTGATGTGGCCTTTAATGCTCGCAACAAATTATCCCTAGTTCTAATGAACCCTCAGTTGAAACTTTCAGGGATCACAGCAGAACGAACGCGTCTGCAAAATAAAATTGCAGCCTTTTATTGCACCTGAAGGTCCCGAGGACTGAAATTTGGTACACGTCCTCAGGGGCCCCTCGAGAATGGGTACGTACGAGGAATCAACAGCGTTGACTCCGAGGCGGACGAGTTGGGGGGCTACTTGTTCTGTCTGTAAACAGTGTTCTTGGTCGCTTTCAGTTTTTCGGTTTCTTGGCGGCGGGGCGCTCCCTCGTCCTTAGATAATAATATACATAAATTTATACATATCAGTCAGAATAGAACGATCGGAGCAAAAGTTTGAAATACTTGTTACACCCACATTCCGGTAAAGTGCGATCAACTAGCCTCGATTAAATTTCAAAGGGCAAGGGATGCCGAACAACTAGCTATTTTGACAGAGCCTTCTTGAATGTATTTGCGATTGGAGTAAAGGGCTTACCTAGCATAGATGATACATATAAGCGAACTAAGTATATTGATCTATAAGGGAAAACTAGACGGCTTACCTATTTAGCTGACTTTCTTACTTCCGTTATTTTTTTTTACACATACTAATAAACCAAGTTGAGCCAAATTCAACATCCTTTTCCTTCCGATTTTATAAACAGCTTGTTGATGTTCCAGCATCTTCTTTGGGAACTCTCGGTCCCACTTTAGAAGTAGGAGGATAGTTGGGTCCAAATATGTTTCAACATATTCTCCGCGTGTTGAGGAACCAAACCCCATTATAGTCTGTCCACTGTAGTAAGGTGCTCAGGATGCTGGTTTTAACTGTGTAGGAGACATAAGGCATATTTATGGTACACTGATCAGCAGAAAGTAATCTCTGCCTTAAACTCAATGTTAATCGTTAAAATAACTTGAATACCACTATCAATAGACATTTTGGGCTACGGTTTTGTTCAGCTTGGACACGCTCAAACTGAACTCTCGCTGGAAACCTATATTCAGGCCGCGACTAGACTAGAGTATGGCACTCTTTCATCTAGTACACCCAAACCGACAGATCAATCTGGGTGAACAATGGCTCCCTATGGGCTAGGTAATGTGATTTTGCAGCTAATCTAATCAAAGCTTTAACCCTCCGAACAGTTGTTGGGTGAACACATACCAATACTACACACCATACATTAGCAATGGCTCGACGAGAGTACAATATTCTGATCGTATAATGTGTGATTTGTAACGGTATACCATCGAGAGCAAATAACAGAGTAAATAAATACACTTTCTTTAGTTTACCATAAAGAACAATTACGCATGCATCACACTTGAGCAAGCAATCCAACACTAGGCCGAGCTATTTCAATTATTGTTTCACCTTTCACATTCTCTAAAACTCTAAATGAATATTCGAGATGAGGCTCCTTGTTACACGGATCTCGAATTCTTAATACCATCCCCGATATAGGAAGGAATTGGTGGACCAAGCAAAAGGTACATAAGAGGTTTTCGACACATCTGAAGTTTGACAATTTTCTTTTAGCCATAGGTACGTTTATTGCTGGAGGGGCATTTCCGCCAACTGATAAGTTTCTTGATACGAATCAGACGCAAAAATAAAAAATAAAAACGCGCACTTAATAACCATTATGACGCTTCATTCACTTTCGAACTCCCAAGTTAAAATATAAATCTGAAGCACGTTCTGACTCAAGGTTATGTCCGTCGCAAAGACCCCCATTGGAACCAAGAGAACGTCTGATATCTTGAGCACGAACGCACCAGGTGGAATGTATTCCAGCCATATAAGGAAGTATCCTTCAAACCTTGTCCCACATCCGTCCTCTGTTTGAACAACTTATGAACGAGCTAACGCCAATTCTCTGGGATATGTACGTACCTATGACACTGTCATGCCCGAACCCAAACGGCTGGACTGATTTCGATGAGGTGATTAAAAAACGGAGGTGTTTTTTCAGGCGGTGCCGCAATGGCATTTGGATAATTAGATAGGTACTAGGGGTACTTCGCCTATATTCTATGGGACCTTTTTCCCTGCATCGAGTAGGTCGCACTAACCAAAAACTTAGGAGTATTTATCTTCTTATTATCCAGTGTTTATCGTGCGAAGATCATATAAAAACTTTAAACAATAAAATTAGACAAATGATACCGGTTTGCCGTGAAATTCGAAACATTATGACTTTGGTAAACTTAAGAATGTTCAACAACGCACTGGTCCACAACTCAGTGATTTCATAAGGCACAGCATCATTGGGGATATGTATGCTAACACATCACTTGAACTCCTTTAAACATTACTCCAAAAAACATAATTAAAACTTTTCCTTGAAAAATAAAAAAGATACGCTACGGTACCCGACGCTCAACTTATTTCGCTATTCCCAGGCTCACAGTCTCAAGAAAATCTGGTATGAACTTCATTAATTTATGTGTTTAAACATTTTATTGAGGGCGGATTGGAGTTTGTTGAAAACCACTTCAGCTCAGAAATCTTATAATAATATCAAGCTGCCAAATTGTGTAACTCACTATTTACCTCAAAAATATTATATTAGAACAAAACTCTAAAACTTCACGTATTGTCTTCCTTTACAATTTTGAATATGTACCATCCTTGAAACTCTTATATTTGTAAAGTATTTGTTTCTTATTACTGTGTTAATAACTTACATGAGTTTAACTTTCTGATTAACTTATGATTATTCATGTACAAGATAACTAACTATAACGCAAATCCAGACTGAATTTTGAGCAACCCTTTCCATAGCACGAGGCTGTACTCAAATGGGCAAGTAGCTTTTGGTGTATTTTGTGTTACCGTACTGACTAATTTTCAATAAATGCAATATTAACGAACAAAAATGAAGAGCCTGTACTAACAAAATCGTTAACTTCGACGATCATTTGGCGTTTATTGAGAGATCCTAATAGGTCATGAAAAATCCAAGTAAAAGTTGAACACATGCTTGTGTATTTCTTCTATATAAATACAAAAATAACAGTCAATACCTCCCATAGCCGAAATACTGGGGGTCAAAATGGGGTTGTTGTTACTGTTTGTACTTTACGATTTAACTGGCTTTGTGAGCCGATCTGAGAGCTCTAGCTAATATGACTCATTCGAACTGACAGTAAGTGTCGCCAGACCCAATGAACCTTGAGAAGTGAACCGGCACTTTTGCCCCAGGCTAATAAGCATCCATACGTAGTAACAAATAAACTGTGTTTTATTGGTTTATTATTCTGTACTCGCCCAGCAAAATTTTTCTGAACACCCCCCCCCCCCCCTTTTTTTCTATAACGTTTCAAGGTGCGCAGATTCCAAAAATGCAATGTCCGTCCGCCGTATCATCCATATCTGCCTTTGTTTCGGTTTAAAAAATTCGTTCTTTCGCACACAGCCTCCATTTTTGGCCCTAGCTGTGTCCCGAAACTTTGCAGCCCTATCGGCATATACCCAAGGGAAAAATGGGTGTAAAAATGAGGTAAACATGAGCTTGCGAGGTATCGTTTTTCACGTTTTTTAGGGCGAGGGGACCGCATATGAAGTTGATTTTGACACAAAGGGTGAAGAATTGAAGTTCTAACGAAGTTTCAGCCTTCAATTTACCTTATATTTTGGTATAAAATCGTCGTTCTTTCGCACAAAGGCTCCATTGGGGCTCCATTTCGAGTTTTTTTTTTAAATAATAAAGTTTCAGTGAATATGAGCTTGCGAGGTATCGTTTTCCATGTTTTATATTGATCTCAACTTGATAATGTTTTGAGACCACCTCGAGCACTGTACGTCCAGCCGTTCGTTTGCACCGAAAAGCTTCGTCAACATGATCGCGAATGAAACGGTATACATCCAGCCCAGACATCAATGCTAGGGAACACCTGATTATCACGCTTAGCTGATTGAAATCGAGCTGGTGATATTATTTCATTTGAAGAATGATGGATATTTTGGATTTTGTTGATAGGTACTTTTGTTAACTTGAATAAACGTTATGCTTCATGAATTACAATAAAAAATCAATGGTAACTGAATCCACCGAATATTAATGTAACTGTCATTCCCCGGCCGCCCCCCAGTACTTGACTATGGACTTCCCTGGGAGGAGCACGAGGGTACTGACCACAGAAAACAGTGAACTAGGCAGAAGGGGCATCTATACAGGTAAATAATAAACCGCTGTGTAATATAATTTGCAGAGTTAGTATTTTGCCGTATTTTTCGTCCAGGAGACCGATACCGGATAAGGTTATTAGCATTCTCATTCATAACAGGTAGGTACACCGAATTCAGTGGTCTACCACGGTAAACAAGGCAGTGATGAAACGAGCCGAACAGACGGCGACAGATGTCCGATCGAAGTGGGTGAGTCATTCGGCAGGCGAGGAAACGCGGACTTATGAAGAATAACGACGCTTCTTCGAGGTCGTGACGAAAAATCACGGAAAATATTCAGTGGGAACGAACAATTAAAATACAATGAATACAGAATACTATTCCCATAGTATCCAACTATTTGGGAGTCGGTGGGTTCTGTGTCCAATTCAAAAGGTGCAACCAACCCTAGAAACAACCTCGATGGCACAAAAGCGATGGCTCGTCGAAACGATCTTTTCGGTAACACAAACAACCCGACAGAAGTACGAACTGTTTCGACAAAATAATTACGAGTAACACAACCTTAACCGTAAATGATAAAAATACCTAAGGGCTTCATAAACCAGATCGGTTAACAAAAATGCATCACCTAACACGAATCAAGTAACTAACGGTTACGATGAAATGTTGTCAGATGTCACCAGATTGCTCAGCCCGCGTAAGACACTGTGTGCTGAAGAGTTGTATAGCTGGGTTGGTAATTTGTGCTGTACCGAGTTGAATGAAACCAGAACGGCGACAAAATATTTTGATGCAACAACCATAGACTTGCATGTAGGCACTAAGCGTTCAATGGATAAACATACCAACGAACTTCTTCTACAGACGATTGAAAGAGAAGAAAGTACCACCAGTAGTTTGAAGTTTACTAGAGCGCAGGCTCTGCAGGTGTTTCAGTGGCGATTTTCTTTATGTGGGTCGTAGAGCAGATCAAAACTGAAATCTGAACGTTGCGATATTTACACAAGTCATAGAAGTTATTATAGCCGGTATAACCAGACTTCTATTGAGGTCTGACTCAGCTATACGACAAGAGTTCCTCGAACAGAATGGGGACCAATTTCGTTTTGTGGAATGTGGGTTTTGCACAATTTGATGCCTTCCACTGCCTTGACAAAAAGGTAAGTTAGGTACATATTTTTTTGACGAACTATTGGCTACTCCTAAAGGCAGTCACAGAATGTCTTAAACACAACATTAAATATGAAAATAATATACATAAATAATTATAAAAAATATGTTTACTGAGAACAACCCATGGATTCCACGGCTCGGCCTCGGAGCTATGGGTGAAATTAGTTGTTAACAGGTTCGAAAGGGGTTTTCAATTAACAATCCGGGCCATTGAGGAAATTAAGAAGCGACATTCCCCGTATTAGTAAGGTTTGAACAATAATCTAAATATAATATGGAACATGAGTCTATTGGACCAGATCGAAGAAAGGGGGTTTGTTTGGAACATCGGGTTGTGGGTTATGGGGGTTCAACGGTTTTCACGTTTGCGCATGCGCAGTCGCAGCCACTGATCCGAATGCGACAAAATTCATTTGGGACCAACGAGAACCTAACTTCGAACTACCATCAAAATTTGAGCCATGGTGGTTCAACCGTTTTCACGTCTGCGCATGCGCAGTCGCTACTGCTGATCCGAATGCGACGAAATTCATAAGGGACCGACTAGGACTAACCTCGAACTACCACTAAAATTTGAGCCAACTTGTGGGTCGTGAGTTACGGCAGTTCGCAGAAATAACTACCTGAAGGAGCTGACATTTCAATTTTTTCGACGGATTCTTGTTCAGTGTGGTCGAAAATGGGGAAATCCGCTTTTTGCCCCTCAAAATAATGAAAATTGTCGAAGAAGTGTAAAAACGAAAATATAAGGCCTCGGCTGGTTCTGAGAGGCCGAGCCTAAGAAATAATAATAATAATTAAAAAGTGGAAGCTCATCACTTCATTCCAGGCGACATGCTCCGACAGAGGACATCACTATAATAGTTCACTGTATAATAGTACTATAGCACACTATAGTAGTAATTTACAACCTGGGGTCGTCTCAATCTTGTCGAGGATTCTTCCAGAGACTCCGCTGCCTCACTGTAAGGGGCCTTGGTATTCGCTAAGAGGAGTACCTCCGCAACTCTGATGTTCACAAGTACGATACGAGACATCGCAACGACCTGCTCCTCCTGTTCATCGGGCCACCTCTCAGCCACCAGAATCCAGAATGGCACACGTTTTCTCAACCACAATCCTGAATCGGTACTGGCTCTGCAGGTCCTCAGGTCCAGAAAAGGCTTACGATCGTTTTGACAGAAGCGAAACTACATGCCGTTAATGACTTTTTTCATATTTCTGTTTTCTAGTCTTTAATGTGTATTACCAATATTCTACTTATGCAAACATTTCAATTGTTTCTGTACACCTACATCTGACGATTGTAGTACCATGCACTTGGTCCTACAATAAGAAATTTCTTGACTGATTTACTGAAACCTAGACAAACTATTCTGTACAGCATTTATAGAATTAACTTGTATTATGAAGTTCCTGATGTAGATTAGGTGTCCATTTCCTAGATTGAGAGGTTTGTTTGCAGTAGCGGTGCGTGGGGTCTGAAAACGGTGGGTCACCAAACCAGAACACAAAACCAACAGATTTGTCTACAAAATACCCCAATAACAACACCCTCCCCTTATTTACTGATAGAAGAGTGATATTCAGCTGATCTCATTAATCAACATTCTATTCTCGTACGAAAACGTCCACAATTTCTGCTGTTAATTAGCCGCCGAATTCATGTGTTATAAAAATATAGTAAACTAAAATATAACAAAACAATGACTAGTCGGCTGGTACCTACCTGAATCTTGAATGGAGAAGCTATTGACTAGAAGCTAGTTAGAATATCTGCGTGTTGACGCCCATCAATACACAAACCGCAAACAGGACAAAACGCATCTGAACCGAATCTGTCATCGGAACCGGACTGAACGCAAAATGCGCCAAATTTGACGCAAAAAATTGAAAACTGACAGAGAAAGCGAATGCGATAACAAATCAGAAAACAGATAGTAAACAGTCGAGATGACAAACTGAATCAAAGGGATCGAATCGATTATGAAATGAACGATTTTGGGGTTGAAATCAGATTCTGGGGCAGTGGCCCAAAGTCAAACAACATAGTTACTCGACTGAGCTTGCGCGGAAGGGCCACTTTTCTCGGTTGCCATGGCGACACCAGGTCCCAGGACCATGCCAGGACCTGCCAGTTTCAGGAGCCTAGGTTTCACTTTGATTTCATGACATCGATTACTGTCACTATATTCTGATAATATGCGCTGTCTGTGGAGCTACAAGCAGCCAACATGACAGAACCAAATCCATATCTATAGTCAGAGAACTCTGCCGAGCCGCTGTTGAACTTGGTGAAAAATGCTAGGTACAGTTTACGGAGGGAAATTCAAATGCCAATTAACACATGGTTTTTTTTACTCGTGTTTCTGGGTGCCGGGTCAGTGGCTCAAGTGGCCTTATGGACGCAACGCCCCTGTTTGTTTGTACTTACTGTTTCAGTTATGAGGAGGGCGTATATGCCGAAATATATATATTGTTAATTGAAAACCAGCTTGTAGAACTGAAGCAAATGTCATCTCATCAGATGTGAAAGAAGTTTGTTCTGACATACCTGCATAAGAAAACATCAGACCGTTTCCAGGCCATGCAAACCTCTGTGTTTGCGCTTATCTATTCACAACTATCTCCTATGTTTTTAGTGATCTATTCACAACTATCTCCTATGTTCCGTTTCCAGTTTCCCGCGACATTCCAGCCATTGTAAACTAGGCTTGATCCACATCCTACTTAACGAATCCACAGCCTGATGACACTGCATCACAGACACCTCGTTTTTACGATTTCCCAGGCATTCCTATCTTTGTGGACCTGGCTTCGGGGAACTCTGATGCAGGAGAAACCATCTATAGATTTTGAGTTCTAGAACTAATTCTGCTAGAACAGTCTCTTACGTTGGGTTAAACACCAAACATACTCCAGTGAGTTTCAGAAATTGTTTTACTCGGAATAGAGGTATCCCTTGCAATCTAGTGTGACAATATACCTCTTGCAACTTAACATATACCCAGCAGTCCCACAACGGCTCTGTACAAAATAGAGTTCGCGCAAAAAGACGATGGAGTATTCCAGTCATTTTTTCCCCTGAAGTACACTGCTTGGGGTTAACGAAAATAAGGGTCTGTTCATCGAGTTAATATTAAACTAGAGAGGCAAATAGATATTGGAAGTTTGAAAAAAAAAGCGGGCCATGACGTAGGTAATTCACTGCCTCCTCAGGCTTCACAAACACGCACGAGTACTGAGGACAAATTAAAATGGAATAAACAAGATCGAGATAAAAATAATAAGAGTAGAGTTTCCTCTAACGCAACTTGACCACTCTTGAACGATGACCGGTTGTTGTCTCCGGTCTTGAACGGAGACGTAGGACCCGCGCTTTTTCAACATCCAATATCTTTATTTCGCATTTCCTTCACTATACCACACAATTATCACCTTCCCCCACATTTTCACAGCTACCTACTTGAACTAAAATACTCCAAAATATCCTACTGGGGAATGCCCGAAATGAGATGTCAGATGAAGAGTACACATGACTTCTGTTTATATTACTTTCCCATTTTTTAAATGAAAGTAAGGGTTCCATTTTAAGAAGAGACCAACCTCACTCTCCTACAATGAATGCATACACATGGTCTTTTTCTATGAGCAAAATTTCGGCAACGAGTGACGTCACTGCACCCCTCCTGCCTGGACGGGACCCCCTTACCCATTGCAAGGTAGGTAGTGCTGGAACATTTGAAAAAACAACTATCCATCGTAGGGGAGTGCGTTTGGTCTCAAAACACTTAGAATGGAACCTACTGTCACTCAAAAATATAAACAGAAGACAAGGGTACTCCTCATTCTATAATTTAAATAGGAATACATTCGTCTTACCTTGTTGGGCTGTGGGGTTGAAGTTATAGGAGCATCCAGGGCGAATCTGAAACAAGGAGGCTAAGTCAAACGACTGACATGGCACCAAATAATTAATAATAGATGCCAGACTGTAACAATACCCATATCGACAAAAGGGCTTAGACCAGGAATATGGTTGTCATGTGACCGTAACTCACCCCTTTTAAAATGACGCCACTCGAGAACTAATGAACCATCATCACTATTCAAATACAAATGGGTAAGATACAAATGCCACCAAATCAGCAAGGTTTCCCAGCACTTCTTCTTGCTGTAGTTGCTCCTTCTTCCACCACTTCTTTTTACAAAACTACGATTTTCAAAAGCAACTCAGAGAAAGAGCGTTTTTCCCCGTTTCAACCTCTACCTTCTACTTTCATCCTTCACACAAGTTCTGTCCGCAGTGCCGTTTTTCTGAACTTCTAGAAAACCGTAAGAAACTACCCATAATCCAACACCATCTTGATAAGCGTTTAAACTTGAATTTCTTAATTTTAGCATATATGACAAAGTCCCATCTTACATGTTAAATAGTTACAATTTAACATTAGCAATTTAATTTGAGTTGCTTAGGTTTGAGTTTGATAATGGGTGGGAATCAAGAAGGCAGTGAATGGTCCCGGGGGGGGGGGGGGGGGGGGTTATTTACTAAGCAAAAGAGATCTCTCTTTTTCGTCCAACTATCCCTATTGGCAAAACATATTTTTATAGTATCCATGACAGGGTTATCCAGTAACTTCTGAAAGAGATAATTGGCGGTCATCTTGGCATTTTCCATCTACACCTAATTAGGTGTATTTTCTTTCTTTCTCATTTCTCGTTTGTTTGACAGTGGTATCGTGCATCCTTTGCTCACCCGCTACCACATCGGTCATTTTGATCATTCATCATTCATCACTGATTTTGATGTTTTATCTTTTTTCATCTCAAAAAGGTAAGTCGGTCATCAAGAATATTATATACATGGGAGCTATTCAGTAAAACAGACGAACCCGGGAGACATCTGGAAGAGAATATCTCTCCCAAGAGAGACCATCTCTCCCAGGAGATCTTCAAAACAGATAATCTCATTTCACTATATCTCTTCAAGTAACAGCCCCCCCCCCCCCCCCCGCCTTTCTCATCTGCTCTATTTTCTGTGGACTGGAATGACGATAAGAAAACTGGCTTTGGATAGCCAGCAAAAACACCATGAACAACCGGTCATAGGTACTGTTGATAGGCAATAATTTTTTATTCATTTTTTTATTTTTCTAGTTTGTCACTGTAGTTGTAGCCATATCCCACGTGCTGCGGCGTATATGAACGACGGCGTGGCGTAGACGAACACGCGATTCGCGTACGGTGGCCGGACCAGTGTCCCATGTGGCAACAACAGACCTCAAGAATATTTGCTGTCACTGTCACGTTATTTTTCTCCGAGTGACGAGTGTCTTTTTCCTGGTGCCTCGTCAATTTTTCTAGCCAAGATTATTGCCGATTATTTCTTTTTGGAAAAATCAGGCCAAGACGGCCATGGTGGAGGACGGAAGGCAAAAAGTAAATCCCATCAACAAAATTTATTTGGAACGGAGACGCGTGGTCATCATTCAGTGGATTATTAATTTATTGAATTCCGTCAACTATGCTCAATTTTCTACTTAATCAACTGACACTTTATTTTATAGTTAGAAACTGCAAATGCTACTTAGTACCTTCTTTATTTATTGCTTCCCAGTCAACCAAGGTTGCGAAAGCCTTGTGATCACTTTTGAAACAAACAAAAATGGTTGTCCTCAAAAATCAAAATTGCCACTCAGTTTGCGTTTCAGAGCTTTTTGAATTTTGGATTTATAGACGGATTTATAGATGGTGAAGATATCGCCGTCGGATTCTTCTGTTTACTAAAACCTATGCTCCATATAAATTATTATTTATACATTTTAATTAAGATTTCAGCCATACCATCTTCTGTTTTTACACTTCTCCCATATCAAAGCTTAGCTTCCTTATTAAAAAGAAAAAAACACAGAATGCTTCTAAAATAACCTTAACCAACGGAACCACTACAAAACCAAATGAGTAGTTCCCACGTCTGCCGCACGGGAATAAATGACGCGGGGAACGCCGCTGGCACGGTCGCACAACTCCACGTGCGACACTTCCACTACTTTGCAGGGTTTGATCGCCGGATTCGTCCCCCGCACCGCTCGTTCGAGTTTGCTGTCTATATGGGACATAGTCTTAGTTTATGACGTCATCATCGATAGTCAATTTCTGTAACTATCAACGACAGGTGGCACCGACCTCGAAGTCCTGGGAGGCCTATTCGCAAAGAGACAGTGAAAAAAGATTATCTATTTTGAAAACCTCCCTGGAGAGATAGTCTCCCCCGGAAGTCAGTCAGTCTCTTCTGATATCTCGCGGGAACCTCTATTTTACTGAATAGCTCCCGTGACCTACCTCAACCCATCAACCCATACTTAGACGTCTTTTCTCATGAGTCGACAATATGTATATTTTAATGAACAAACGACTTACCTTTATGAGATGAAAAAACATACACTATCAAAATGAACGATTAAATATCAAAATGACAGATGTGGTAGCGGCTAAATGAAGGATGATACACGATATTACTATCAAACAAACAAGAAATGAGAGAGACTATCTCTTTCAAGAAGACACATAATTAGGCGTCTCTTAGGAAAGAGATACAAATGTCAAGATGGCCGCCAACTATCTCTTTTAGTAGTAACTGAATAACCTGTCATGGATACTATACAACACTCTTTTCCCAAAACAGTGAGTTGGAACGAAAACAGAGATCTCTTTTGCTTAGTGAATAGGCCCCTTTTACAGCGCATTTTAAACTAAAATGCTTACCAAATGCATTTTAAACTGAATTGATTTTTATCTTTTGTTCAACACACGGAGTCTACTCCCAACATTCTTGTTGCCAATACGCCCAAAAGGTCACAGCCCTACAAGACGCTATTTCAACTCGACGTTCCTAAAAGGCAATAGGTATAATTATGATCCAGGTGAGTCCCCAGGTTATTGTCCGTAATTCAGGAATTTTGCGCCCAGGGAAGACCATCACTATGGTGTCCACGTTTTTAATTGAGAGGTCCCTAGCTTAGCCTTGAATTAAAATATATGGATAAGAAACATACCCGTCTGCCCGAGGTTTAAAGGACCATTCTGTCGCGAACGTCGAGTTCATGAGTCTTTCTGAAAGGGAGAAACAAAGAAACATTGGTAAAAATCGGTCACATAAGTTAGATTTTGCGCATTAGTCTGAAAGGACAAGTAGTGGGAAAATGATAAGAGATGGCAGATAACCAGGTAGATCTTGGAGTAAAGAATGCCTGTTTTACGGTAGGTAGGTACCAAATTCAAACAAGTGCGATGGAGCTTTGACTTAGCAAAATTGACGATTGTAAATAATTTTTAAACCCAGCAATCATGCAACAAACATCACCTTTCATAGCTCCTTTCACCTTTCATCCTCCTTGCACATTTCACAGAGGACAGATCAGTCTACGTCTGATCTTTTCATAAAATGGAAATGGGCAATTTCACCAGTTTTATTTTCTCAAGTGAAAGATCTCGGCGAGTGCCCTCCGAAAAGGTGGTATATGAGGGGTATCCGATGATCTAAAGTGGACCATAAAGCAGTGGAAGGAAAGCGAAATGACGTCATAGGCAAAGGCTCTTCTCGCCCCCTCGTGCTCCATGGGGGAACCCTCAGCACTTTTGTCATTTCGTTTTCTTTCTATAGGTCTGTTGCCCAAGCTACACGGAGTTTTTATATGAAAAATAACAGTAGAGGGGGGGGGGGGGGATTCAAGGGTGCTAAATCCGATTCTGGGATCAAAAATAAAAAATTCCTTCAGAAGGAAATTGGCCATTCATGATGAACTGTGAACTGGGTTTCTTCCAGACAAAATCAAGAGTTTTGGAAATAATAAGGAAATCCTGTGGTAGATATGTATGTTTTTTATTTTAATTAACGATCATTAACTGCCGATTTTGAACAAAAACGCAATGAAATTGTCCAATGTCGATCAATGAAGAATTGGAAGCTTTAACAGGAATAAAGGACAATGAAAAGGTATTTAGCTAAGCAGGTATTTACACGCCCAAAGAGGACAGGGGCTTGAGGAGTCGGCAATGTTTCCATAAAGACCACATATCCTTGGTTTATCAGAAACTTTTGGGAAATGCTGAAGTAGTTAGCTTGTTTTACGGGAGGTACTTCACTACTTCTACTTACATACTTCAAACAAAGGCGATGGAGCTCAAACGTTAACACCCATGAACCTACTGC
Organism: Leptopterna dolabrata; assembly: GCA_954871275.1. Taxonomy (NCBI): domain Eukaryota; kingdom Metazoa; phylum Arthropoda; class Insecta; order Hemiptera; family Miridae; genus Leptopterna; species Leptopterna dolabrata. Next base: position 35,331,407 of record OX940982.1, on the reverse strand, counting down.
AATACCTAATTTCATTTGAAATGAAATCTACAAATTTTAGTACTCAAACATTTGGAAGTAATCAGGGAAATCCAGGAGTAAATTCTGCTTGTTTTGCGACAGGTACTAACGTATTTCAAACAAAATGTGATGGGGCTTCGACAGGGGGTAAAGATACGACAGAGCTTTGGCAAACTTGAGTACCAAACGTAGCACCGCGCAGTAAATCATCGAGTATTTGCAACTACACAGAACCATCTAGCTAGATCAATCGTTATATAAGATTGTTTACTTGAGGGTAGAAATTTGTTTTAGCATGATTAAACTGGCATACATACCGTTTTCATTGTGATCCAGAAGAGGAGCATCAATTTGTCTTTGAAGCTGCCTTGTTTCGTGTGTGAGGGACCGAACTCGGTTCAAAAGCTCCTCATAACTCGACACGGGCAACGTCATGCCTCTCATACATTTATGTTACATAAAATTGTTACGTTTATATCCCGCAAAAAAAACCTTCGAACGGTAAACCCAGAACTTGACAACCGCACCTGTCACCGAACGGAGACGCGTTTTCGTTGCGACAATTTCGCGCTGAATGAGACGATTTTGTGATCACTCCAAAATGATATTTCTGGTCACTTTTTGAAACTCGAATACAGTTTTAACCGTTGGTAATTCAGCTGGTTTCAGCTCACAGATCCCGATAGAACATAGAACTACGTAAGAGCCGCCATTATTTACACAGTCCGTCCGCTTTCGTTTTTTCTTTCATCCAAGCAACCCAATCCGCTTTCGTTTTTTCTTTTATCCAAGCAACCCAGGCTCACCCTACTTTCCTGAGAAAACTAAAAGACCCTAGAGTAGGTAGAAACTTTTAGTTTAGTATCCACGTCCAAGGGTGGTGGTGGTTCTCAGCTTCGTTGACGTCCAAGGGAACAATGATTTACCCAGCGATTTAAGTGGAGAATAGGAGAACTACCTATACTGGTGTCAGAAATAACATTCATGATCATTTCCTGTAGGAACTAGTCACTTACGAACTTCTGGAAAAAACTCATTTACCTAATTAAAAGCAATACAAAATCGTTGAACGTGTCATAGTTCACACAATATATTATCAAGTATTCCGCTCTCCAGTTCTCTGGAGCGTTCCCCGGTTGCTATGTAACAGGAATGGCAGAACTACTGTCGAATGCGGTTACCTACAACAAACGAGTGATGCTACAATTTCCTGTAGCATCCATGGTAACTTATATATACTTTTTTATAGTGCCTTTAATACCAGAATTTGCTGACATTTGAGGAAGCCATTCATAACAAGAATTCCCTGCTCAATCCAGCGTTTTTAATTTCCTTTGATGGATGGGACCTAGCATTAAGTAGGCTGGCCACTCAGAAGGGAAAATGGATAAAAAAGGTTTTCATTGATAATTTGTTGAATGGACGCTGCATAAATAAATCTGATAAGGACCCCAGATCGACAAGTTTCTTAAACATCTCCAATCTTTTGTAGGTAAAATTTATTTGTTATGTTGATGGGTAATCCGATTCATTTTATTACTGTTATATAAGTACCCACATACGATTTAGTGCTGTAAGAAAGTGTATGATTGCTCATGAAGAGAAAAGTGAGAGCTACCTAGTTCATAAACCAGATGGCATCATAATGTAGGTAGCTTCCATGCTTAAAAGCGGGCATACACGAGTGGCAAGCCGAACGGCCCTGCACCAATCCAAGTTCTGCCTTTATGTGGAATTTTGTGATGGCTCGGCAGCCACGCTAGATTTTCCTATCCACCAAGCCAAGCCACAGGGCCATTGAATGGACGTGTGTGGGGAATCTCCAAAATGGACCGGCGCCATTTATTGAGGAGCATCTAGAGACCAACTCAAGCCAACCGAACTTAGCAGATTTCACTCCAACTTCTGCTCCGAAAGCTTAGGCTTTTGCCTAAAACAAATCGTGTAAACCTGGGAACGATTTTTACCAACCTTTTATCCACTCAGGGATCCAAAATAAGAGTAATATGAGTTTGAAACGGTTTCTGAAGTGAGCTAAACTTCCGGGAGCCAAAAAACCTCGAAATTTTGGTACTTTTGTTCAGTTTTGGGTATACCATCTGAACGGTGCATCTTTAAATTCACTCCTATCAAAATTGAAGTAAGTACTTAGGTAAGTAAATTCTGCGTCGAATGTCTTCCTTAAGTTGTTACCAGATGTGATTTGTCAGAAAATTTTTTGTACTGACACATAGGTACAAAATATTCTTACAGCACCAGGTTATTTCCATTTGGCGCCTAACCTGAACAAACACAATTATTCCATTCACATGCTGCTTAAAATGAAATAATTATTTTGATGTACATGGATTACTTCTAGCTTGGAATATGCATTTTCTTATTTATGTTATTGAATTGCGAGGGGCGTGCCACCCCAGAATATATTATGGTATGTTTGTTTTTGGGCGTTATGGGAGGTTTCATCCGTTTGGCCCTGAGCCTCTCACTTGAGTCCATTTGGACTCGGTTCGTATTCAGGAGGGCATACACGACAGAGCCCCGGCGGCCATGAGAGCAAGAGCAGGTGAGTGGTTCAGTTCAATTTCCACATTCAGTTTATAAATAGTGTAGCATTTTCCCCATATTCTAACAAATCGTAGGCACATATTCCGAATAACGAGGAATTCGTAAATTTAGCTGCTGTTCCAGTTTGTATGTATAAATTAACATAAGTGCTGCAACTTATTTCACAACGGTTTATTATTTTCCTGTATCACCTTCTGCGTAGATCACTGAATTCCTATTGGTGTAAGACCCTGATTTGGTAGGTTCATTTTATGCGGTGGATAATGATTTTCACAATATTCTTTTATTTTTATTTGCTTTAAATATTCACTGCAATATTCACTATTTTTTTTATTAAAATGTTCAATTAAAAATGTTAATCAGTAAAAACTTACAATTTAGATAGAATATTTTGATGAAAATAGGGCTGCTCTGAACGCAAAGTTTGATGCGCGACAACTTTATGTGACATTTTCGGAATAGGTAACAGTTTTTCGGTCACAGGCGTTTGAAACTGAGCACAACATACTTTGCAGTCAAAATAGAAAAACGTCTGCCAATTCGAATAGACGGTATAGCTTCCTCCCTTGAATCACATCAACGTATAGAACAGTTGGATAGGTTCGTTCAGTGGACAGGTGGAGTATCTGTAGTGATTGGGAGTCGGATAGACGAGTCGATCGATTACGAGAGAATGGTTGTTTATTGATGGCACCCTGGCTCTTTTATATTCCCCTTGACAAGGTCAGAGGGGGGTCGGGGGGTCCCCACTCTGAGTAACAGCATGTTCAGACACAATTTGAGTTGTGGAGGAGCAGCCGATCACAACACTGCTCCCCCCAGAATTTAAGTAATTTTCAATTTTAATTAAATTTTGTTGATGTCGCTGTGGCTGTGGCCGGGCGTGGGAGGTGCGTGTGTTGGGTCCGTGTGGGCTGTCCGGGTGGCTGCTGTGGTCATTGTCGTGGGGTGGCGGTGGTTCGAGGCCGATTAGTGGCGTGGGTGCCGGTGCGGGCGCGAGGTATCCCGCCGGTGTCGTATGTGGCTCGTGCGGTAGCTCGGGCGCTGTTGTCGGGGGCGTTGCGGCGTCTTGATGGATCGTGAGTGGCGTACGGTAGATCGTTCGTGGTAGCGTTTTGTGCTGTTGAAATCTGCGTGTCGGCAGTCCACGTGAGCGTGCGGTCGTGATTCGATTGTGCTTGCGGCGAGTTGAAGACGTAGAATCGTAGCGGCTCGTGGTGTGGCTCTATGCTGCAGTGATCTGGACCATGCAGGTTCGGAAGGTTTAATGACCCCCGCCGCTAGTAATTCGCCGAAATCCGGTGGTTTTCGGCGAAGTTTCGCATGGCACGGGGGTCCCTTCGTGACGATCTCGTGTGCGTGGTTCGGCGCGTCGCGTGTACTGTTGGAAGGTTCGTAGCCGTCGAAAAGGGCTGGAAACCGGGGCTCATTCGCTGTCGTTCTCGTCGGTGATCGCCGGTGTCGTCTACTGTGAATCACTGTTGTTTCTTCGGCGACGGTAGCCGCTTGAAGAGTTGGTGCGAATGGGAGAAGGCGATCAGCGTGTTTGGCGAGCCAGGTGATGTCTTGTTCTTCGTGTGCCGCAATGTGAAGTCGAAAATTCTCGTGGAGGGCTCGAAGAAAGACGTGTCGGACGAGTGGTGCGGGTGTGTCGGCCGGAAGTGCTCGGGTGAGTCGGCGAGCGAGGATCGACGGTAGTTCGTCGTCGGATGTCGGCTGTAGGAGGGCGGTGAGCCGTGAACCATCCGAAGGTGCGTGTGTCGCGAGAAGGCGTGTTTTGAGCGTCTGGTAGCTACTGGTGTTCGAGGGGCTGATGTCGGCGCAGAGGTCCGCTTGTCGAGGTTCAAGAGCGAGGAAGGCTCGGGTGAATTTCGCATGTGGCGTCGTGAGGCCTTCGTGTGGGAGGATGATCTCGAGTTGGGCGAACCAGACGTGCGGAAATGCGTGGTCAAACGGCTGGAGCTTGAGAAGTGAAGGAGCGCTCGCTTCGGGTGTCTTGCGGTTTCTGCTCGGTCATCTTCGTTTTCTTCGTAGGTGCCAGTCCGTTGAGGTGTCAGCAGGAAGTGTGTTCGGCGCCGGCGTCCGTTTCCTTATATAAGGATCGGTGATGGTGGGGCGAAGTAGCGGGAGGCGCTGCGATAGCCGTCGAGGCGGGCGTCGGAGTGGGGCGCCGCTGTGGCGTCGGTGGGGGCCGCGCGTGGTGGGGCTCGTTGAAGCGGAGGCGGGGCTGCGTTGCTGTCAAACGGCGGGCGCTGGCGGTGGAGCTCACAGGTCGGATGTCACCAGTGTAGTGATTGGGAGTCGGATAGACGAGTCGATCGATTACGAGAGAATGGTTGTTTATTGATGGCACCCTGGCTCTTTTATATTCCCCTTGACAAGGTCAGAGGGGGATCGGGGGGTCCCCACTCTGAGTAACAGCATGTTCAGACACAATTTGAGTTGTGGAGGAGCAGCCGATCACAACAGTATCCATGCATGATTTTGATACGGGATCATCTGCGATCCAACCCGCGTGTACCCTCAAAATTTCAGCTCTCTACAGCTATTTTTCGCGTAGTTAGAAGCATTACAAGGAAATAGTCAACACTAACTTAATGTCGCGCATGCGCAGACGAAAGTTACAGTACAATTCCAATTAAATTCTTATGGAACTATCAACGTTTTAAATTCCTGATTGAAGTTTGAACTCATTTCAATGATAATTAAGGTAGTTATGGGCGTTTCAAGTATCTTACGTTTGTTTATGCACAGACGAAAGTTACAGCACTTTTTCAATGATTTTGGTATGGACTCATCTGCGACCCAACCCGCACCTACCCTCCAAATTTCAGCCCAGTTTAACCATGATTTCGGGTGGTTATGGCCTCTACAAAGAATTTACCACATACAGACGGGAATCAAAAATGTTCTTTGATGTTTGAAACGCAAAATGGTAGTGGAAATTTTCATTTTGGAGGGTATACTTTTTTTTTTACTCAATCACGAGAATCCGAGGCTTCCCTACTATCCAGTAGTGAGGCAGCCAAATTTGCCAGTTCTATACTGCCGAATCCGACCAAACCGCTGAACGAAATTTAATGCTTAAACTAAGTTGTTTCAATTTTATTCTATTTGGAAGTTCTCCCAAATGGTTTGGTACTCTTCTTCGGACCTCTTCAAATCAGGTTTTAGAAATATTCTTCCTCCTACTGCCACCAACAACCTCTTACTTTCACAAAAAGTGGGATCTCGCCCGATGGTAGAACTTAGAGTTGTTCCTTATTTTCCGCCAGAGGTAAATAGTTGTTTGTCATGGAACAGTCCTTTCTAATAATATTTCGAATTATTGTTATTTCCCTCTATCTTACAGGTAGTTTTGACCAGGTAGAGTTTGATGATATGATGATGATTCGATTTGATGACGACTTCGATCCTAGGGTGATTGATCGTATTTTGTTGGTAGCAGTGATCGGATGATATCACAGAGGATATCACCTATCATAGTTGAGTGGTGGCGATCCGACGACAGCGCTGTCGCAGGGGTGGATAGCAGCCGTAGCAACTAGTTGAAGGTAGCGATACGACCTCTCTTGCTACCACTTACCACATCTGGAAATGGAGCGAGTAAACAGCCATTCCAGGTTAGGCATTACTTCCCACTGCCCAGGTGGGTGAGAAGGGAGGTTGTCCTTGCTAGATTGATTTGCGATTATCAGTACACCTTCTAAAATCTAATAATGAGGGTAGCCACATTGTTGGTAAATCCCAATGAGTAATATAATATTGCTATAGTAGGTACCTATATTATGGTTATAGATTATCTCTACTTTTGTTTCCCCAATAGAAAATCAAGGCATAAGTATGTGTAGATATGATGAAGCTAAGTATAGGTAGTCATTATGAACTTTCAAACATGTGTTGCAATGTGAGGGTTCACTTTCCTAGTGGTCGAACGACCGAAAATCGCCCTGGAAATCTGAAGCTTTCCTCATATCACAGCCCCACCCACTTTTTCCCCACCTGTTTTCCACCCTAAACGGAATTTTGGGCTAAAAATTGGTACATAATACAAGGATTTCAAAGGTGTTGAATAAGATTTTAAAGTTGAACACGAGAAATGCAGTACATACCTACCATTCTCAATAAAAACATGAATCTAATTTCTGGTTGGTAATTGAATATTAAATGCACACCAACGGCCGTAACACACGTTAGGGGGAATGTGAATCGCAGGTGATGCAGAAAAAAGGAACACAGGGGTAATAACAAACAACACGTTAGGGGACAAGGGCATTGGGTGAAAAAATTCTTTGGTTTGAGGTTCCTGCTGCTGGATGATGTGTGCAATGCTTTCAAGAACCTCATGTTCACCACACCGACTGCTGGAATGACACCCCAACTATACCCAGGAGGACTGCAAGCTCAACCCTGCTTTTTCGACCTCCCGTCTTGGACTGCCCCATGAAGACGAATTGGCCCAAATTATTCCACTCGGACTTCAACAAACCATTTCATTTCAAGCGACCAAACATTCATGTGTCGGGAGACAATTCAGGCTGAAGCTGAAGCTGGTGTCGAAGATCCAAAGTTTGATAGTCCCACAAGGAGTGACCTACATCCACTAGTCCCACACAGGGAGCATCAACAAAACAAGGATTCCCCCACATAAGGTACATATTGAGAAAGTACAGTAAATGTAGCCCCTACCATGTAAATTGTGCACGACGTAAAATTTCATTTCGCGTAAACTGTGGAAGAAATGTCCTATGGACAAAGAAATTGAAGGCACAATTGATTAATGACACCTACGCTTCACTCAGAACCTGTCCTAAGTCTGGTAATGTGGGAAGGAAAATTGGCTTGGCTCCCTCTAATGTCCATTTCGTCTAAATGAGTTTCCCCCAACGTGTGGTTTTTGTCAAAAATCATTCCCCCTAACGTGTTGTTATAAATCCCTCTAACATCCTGCGGCCTTTGTAACACTCTCACCTTCAAGCAAACTGCACTAATGTTGCTCATTAATAAGTCCTTCTCGTTTACTAAAGTCACGAAGTTTCCAATAACTGCATTTATTTTCAGCATATTTATTTCTGTTAATCTAAAAAACAAACAAGAACTCGGGGCAGCCAGCAGGTTACCAGCAAACACTGAGGAGTGGGCAACTGAGCAAGCTACCTAATGCCATAAATGTCAACAAAACTTAACTGTGCTCTATGTTACTGTCAAGGATAATCCGTGGAAGACATACAATATGCGGAGTTGTAGATTTGCGGAACTCTGCAGTAGACAGATTCTTCAGTGGATTCTTAAATTTAACAAAGTCAAATTGCCATAAAGTCCGGAGAAATCCGTCGTCACTAGCTGCCAACCCAAAGGTGTTCGAAATCGCGACTCTTCGTGAGGTGCCTGAAGCGACCACTCGGCACCCGCTGTTGTGCATGGAGTAGGTTCGGCACAAGGATCAACAGTTGGGACGTGGAAGAAGATGGAATAGCGTGTATATCATCCATCCACATTGATAGCCGCAATAATTAATTCTAGTGATAAGGTTAGGTTTGTTGTTGTTTTAAATATAAATTCATGTGTTATGGTTGTGAAGTAGGTATGAGCCAAATCAAATGAGGAAGACAGAAATTGCTGTTAGGTAGTTATGATGAAAATTGTAAATATAATGGTTCTGTTTGAAGAAATCGAACACGAAGTAAGAGTTTTCAAGGTATTACACGTGCCTGCGTGGGAAGATTTGGAAAGGCTTCCTGTTAGAACTGGCGAACAGGGAGGTTGTAATAAACGAAAATTAATGTGTTTTTTCGTGTAGGTCCTACCTATTAGTGGAAATAATAGACTATTTTTCAATAACTCCGTTTTTCTTTGAAATGGGTTTCCACGATTTCTTCGCGAGTGATTAGTTCGTGTGAGGTTGTTACCACTTGTTTTCACCTGAATATTTCTAGCCCTGAAAAAGCAATTAGAAAAGTTATAATTCTGGAGGGGAGCAATATCTTAAGAATAAAAGTAATTTGTTTTTGCTATCAGAAGTTGGTGTCGGGGAAGAAACTGTAGGTTGTTTTTCTAGACCTGTTTTAGTGGTGGGGTAGGCTCAAAAAAATTTGAGGGGGTGTTGAAAAAAAATTTCAGAATCAAATACATAGGTAGGTGTATTATTCAGAGAAATGTAAACCAAAAGGGGGGAAGCAACCAGGCTCCGCCGATTAGTCTTTGGTATTGTTGAGTTTATAAACACAATAAGCAGAAAATATGGAAATATGGAATTATGAAGGTACCTACACGGTGAACATTTTTATTATTCTGGAGTGCAACTCAAAATGTAGCCTGATTCTCGGCTCCTAAAAGGACTTCAAAATGTTTAGAGAGAATTAATAAAAATGTCCACGTTATGTGCATCCTTAAACTTTGTTGACGGAACTTTTTCTTAGGTACTGTGCTAAATTTGTTTACGCTGTTATTTACCATTCGTGTTATATATGCTAAAATGGGCGTTACCTACATCCCACTCGTGTTTTCTCTGCTTCCAAATAAAACACTAGCCAGCTATCAGTTCGTTTTCGAGAAAACCTTGGATATATGCATTCTGGCCCGAGGTCGTTGTGGCAGATTTTGGGGAAGCCATCTACAACGCGAGAAACCAGCAGGAATTCCTTAAAATTATATGGCGTAGAGTAATCCGTGGATTACATGGCATGGCCTTTGTACTATGGGTGTTGGTGCTATCCGTGTTCATAATAATTAGTATTTTCTAGGATAGTTCGAAAGAGAGGATTTTTTCAGTCCATTGGGGAAATTAAGGAGCGACATTCCAGTCGCTCCTTAGTTTGAAAAATAATATAAATATATGGAACACGAGAGACTATTGGACCAGATTAAAGAACGGTGGTTTATTTGGACCAATTGGATTGTGGGTTATGGCGTTTCAACGGTTTACACGTTAGCACATGCACAGTCGCTACTACTGAAGTGCGATGAAATTCAGATGGAAGCAACTAGGACCTAACCCTATACCTACTACCGTCAGAATTTGAGCCAGTTTGAACCTTTTTGTTGTGAGTTCGACATTTTAACGTTTGCGCATGCGCAGTGTCTACTACTGATCCGAATGCCACAAAATGTATATTATGGAACCAGCGAGGACCTAACCCCGAGCTACCATTAAAAATTTGAGCCAATTTGAACCATTTTATTGTGAGTTACGTGAGTTTGATGTTTTTCACATTTGCGCATGCGCGTTGTCTACTACTGATAATCCGAATATATCGAAATTCATAGGGGTCCAACGAGTACCTAACCCGAGCTACCTTCAAATTTCGAGCCCATTTGGAATATTTTATTGTGAGTTATATGAATTCGACGATTTTCACGTCTGCGCTTGCGCAGTGTTTACTACTGATGATTTTAATGCGACGACATTCATAGGGGTCCAACGAGTCACCCCGAGCTACCTTCAAAATTTGAACCAATTTGGACCATTTTGTTGTGAGTTTTGTGAGCTATAATAGGAGTGGGTTTTTTAATGTTATTTTGCTGACGACATTTCGGCACTGATTAAGCGTGACACAATGGAAATACTGCAGACCAGTGTTATGAAAGTTTCTTCCTTAATTTATTGTTGACTGGTGTGCCAATAGTGCTTTATTGATTAATACTAATAAAACCCAAAATCTAAATTTCCAACTCAGTGGCCGCGAGCCGAGGTCTGTTAATTTTCTTGGGCTAGAGATTGACAACCGTCTGTTTTGGATCAACCATGTTCAGACCCTGTCCAATAAGTTGTATCTACGTGCTGCGCAGACTATGGCTCTGTTTCTTCCGTTGTACATCGTTCAGTGTACTTGGCTTGTTTCCACAGCCGCCCGTCATATTGTATTATACTTTGGGGCAATTCTTCACATGCGGGAAGTGTATCTCTAGAAAAATGACATCAGGATTATTAAAAAATTGGGTTGGAGTGACAGGTGCCGTGGGCATTTTAAAAACTTGGGCATCCTTACGTAACCATCCCAGCTCGTATATTCATGCCTAGCAGACGTGTATGGCTACACAAATGGCTTCAAGAGTGGAGCAGCCAGCCTGGTTATTCAACGAGGAATCGCGAGGATCAGCCCTTTCCAAAATGATGTTCGTCTGTTCAACCGCCTCCCTCAACTCATCGAGATCTACCCATCCGCACCTACAAGAAGAGAGTGAAGGGTCTTCTAATTGCTGCTGAACTATAAAGTGTTGACTCGTTCAACAATTTACAGTTTGAATTGACGCAGACCCAATAACCCCTTTTCGTTCATTATTCTGTGAATAATACACCCTTGTATTCGCTCAGCAAAATTTTTTAACACCCCCTCAAAATTTTTTCGTTTAAGTTTCAATGTGCGTAGATTCCAAAAATGCAATGTCGGTCCGCTGTACGCCGTCCGCCGTCTCATGCATGTTTACCCTATTTTCGGTCTAAAACATTCGTTCTTTCGCACACAAGCTCCATTTGGGCCCGTTATGTCCCGAATTTTTGCAGCCCGATCGGATTATACCCAGGGGTGTTATGGGTCAAAAATGGGTGTAAAAATAGTTTTTTTTCGTGTTTTAGCAGCACGGGCTTGTGAGGTACCGTTTTCCACGTTTTTTAGGACGAGGAGACCGAATATGAAGTTGATTTTACCAAAGAGTGAAAAGTTGAGGTTCTAACGAAGTTTCAGCCTTAAATTTACGTTAAATTGTCGTCTAAAATCGTCATCCTTCCGCCCACAGTTTTGGTCCCAATTTTGGAACACACGTGGGTCCTAGTTGTGCTCCAAGCTCGGCAGTCTGATCGGAATATATCCAGGGGTGCTATTGGGGGGGGGGGGGGGATGGTTGTAAAAATAGGGGTTGTCGAGGTTTTAGTGGTGAGCTTGTGAGGTGTCGTTTTCCATGTTTTTTAGGGCGAGAAGACCAATATAAAGTTGATTTTGACCCAGGAGTTTAGAATGGAGGTTGTAACGAAAGTTAAGCTCCCAAAATTCATTTTTTATGAGTCAAAAACACGGGAAATTGTCTGAAATCACCATAAATTTGTATAATAACTCTAGAAGCAGTATCAACAGGCGAATCATGACAATTAAATGGCACTATCAATGTTGAAAGATGAATGGCCAAAATCGGTGGAAAACATCAAAACTAGCCATTTCAATAACTCACATGAAAGAAACAATAAATGAACAGCCAAAATTTCTCTTTCTATGTCCAGCAGAATAATAAACCCATGTGACAAGGACTTTGCAGCGTTTTTGGAATCTACGCATCTTGAAACGTAAAAGAACAAATTCTGAGGGGTTGTTATAAAAAAATTTTGCTAAGCGTATACATAGGTGTATTATTCACAGAATAATAAACGAAAATCCGTAGATCTGGAAACAGTTACACAGCCCAGAAGTGAAAGTCCTCCTAGGCAAATCAAGATTTTTCCACTTAACTGTGATATTGTTGCATTATTAATTTATTGTTCTATTGATATAGCTCATTTTGTATCTGTGATATTATACTTTTAGCGAATTTTCAAAGAAAATGAAGCTATTGCAATGGCTTCGAAATTTAAATAATATAAATTTTTGGAAATTTTCTTCATAGAAATCCGTTTCAGACCATTCTAAAACGATTCCTGAAATTTAACACTTTTTTATATGTATATATATATATATGTGTCACTCCAGACGATAACTCTCGATAGAATTGAGATAAACAGCTCAAATTTGCACAAAAAATCTATCTTGGCAATCGAAAGGCTAAGTTCGAAGATGGGCGAAATTGGCCTACTCTAAGGAGGGTTTTGGCGCATTTAAAGTGCGCAAAAATTACCCAAAAATCCCCAAAATGTTATTTTCCAACAAGTGACCCCTCATTTTAAAGGTTTTTCCACGCTGAACACGATGGTGGAATCGGATTTTAGATATCTTGATCCGTTCTCAAATTAGAGCATTTAAAGTGCGCAAAAATTACCCAAAAATCCCCAAAATGTTATTTTCTAACAAGTGACCCCTCATTTTAAAGGTTTTTGCACGCTGAACACGATGGTGAAATCGGATTTTAGATATCTAAATCCGTTCTTAAATTAGAGCATTTAAAGTGCGCAAAAATTACCCAAAACTAGGATAATCTTTAAACTTTTACCCCCCCCCCCACCCCCTTAGAGTGGTCAGATTGAATAATGTGAGAAGTATTAATTGAAGACGAGAGTTCGAAGCAAAACAAAACCATAGCCATTAATTCGAATATTTCTTTGAAAATTCGCTCATTAAGTCATGCTGCATGACTGGTTTTTTTTGCTATATGTAGTGGATTAGATGAATGAGATACCTTTGACATTTTATTGTTATAATTTTTTATTGGTGTTTTCGTTTCACAATTTTCTCTGTTTTTATCATGTTGTATATTTTTGTATTTTGTATGTTGACCATTGTATTGCATTTTTTACGGTAAATAAAACAATTAATTCGACGTTTTTCACGTTTGCGTATGCGCAGTCTCTACTACTGATTCGAATGCGATGAAAGGCGCATTAAATCCAAACATTTTTTCAAAATTAGGTACGTTTGACAGTTTTTCTTGTTTTCTCCCTCAGACTTCTCGTTTGTCGGAGATTTCTCTCTGACGGACAAATTGTTGTTTCCCTTGACCTATTTATTTATTTTTTCATTTATTGGCAATCTATACATATAATAAAACAGTGTCTGTCTGTTTGTTTGTTTGTTTGTTTGTCTCGGCATCAATTGAGAACGGCTGAACGTAGAAAGTTGCGGCTGGTACCATTTGACGCAGAATTTATCTGGGAAGGTTTATGAAAAATCCGCATTTGAATCTGTCCATCCGTTGAAACGCTATGAATGAAATACTACTAAAAAACGTGTTATAATCACTTCTATGAGGACGTTTATGCTTATAATATTTTTGAACGGTTGGACGTAAATCCGTGCGGCTGGTACCATTTGACGCAGAATTTATCTGGGAAGGTTTATGAAAAATCCGCATTTGAATCTGTCCATCCGTTGAAACGCTATGAATGAAATACTACTAAAAAACGTGTTATAATCACTTCTATGAGGACGTTTATGCTTATAATAACTTTGAACGGTTGGACGTAAATCCGTGCGGCTGGTACCATTTGACGCAGAATTTATCTGGGAAGGTTTATGAAAAATCCGCATTTGAATCTGTCCATCCGTTGAAACGCTATGAATGAAATACTACTAAAAAACGTGTTATAATCACTTCTATGAGGACGTTTATGCTTATAATAACTTTGAACGGTTGGACGTAAATCCGGTTGTAGAAAGTTGCGGCTGGTACCATTTGACGCAGAATTTATCTGGGAAGGTTTATGAAAAATCCGCATTTGAATCTGTCCATCCGTTGAAACGCTATGAATGAAATACTACTAAAAAACGTGTTATAATCACTTCTATGAGGACGTTTATGCTTATAATAACTTTGAACGGTTGGACGTAAATCCGATTGTAATTAGATTCTGGATTCAGCTCGACGAGTAGGTACATTCAAGTGGTACTTCAATCAGGATGTTAGTGGGAGGGGGGTACAGGTTATGAGAGGGGGGGGGGGGGGGTCTACAGAAATTTCAAAACTACTTGACCAATTGGAGTGCAACTTTGGGAATTTGTTGTGTGAACATTGAGGAATGTTTCTAACCAGGTAGGGAGGGTTCATAGGATACGGGGGGGGGGGGGGGGTTAAAGGCAGTTAGGGTTGGCATTGGGGCAAGACCGTTGGCTCCATTTATTTAAATCGCAGCAACACGCGTCGGTTCAAATAGTATAATCTATACATATAATAAAACAGTGTCTGTTTGTTTGTCTCGGCATCGATAAATGAGAACGGCTGAACGTAGAAGGTGGTATCTGTTATGAGTGGGGCCTGTCCTAAAGGGGGTGTCTGTTCTACCGTTGCGAAGCGCGGGTACACAGCTAGTATATCATAAATACATAGTAATGGAGAGAAATATACAAAATAGTAAAAATACTTTAAAAAAGCCGAATTTGGGAGACATTTCAATTAGGGAAATTGCCCACCAAAGAATAAGTTCGGAAGAACTTGTGCTCTTCGGTGGAGTTCTAAATAATCACAAAATAATATGGAAATCTGAACAAAATGCCAATAAACATGAAGAAACGAAATAAATCATGAAACCCCAAACAAAGACGAAGTTAGGTATTTGAATAAACGCAACAATAGAACAAGAAAAACAAAATCAGGCTTACAAATTAACACTCAATTTCTTTTTAAAGGATGACAAATTATGAAATAAAAATATATTAATGCCATTCCGAATATTAATGCCAAATATATTAATGACCTGTCCGTTAATGGTAAGTTTCACTGTTCAAATCCCCTGGATAGAACGTCAGCGGCAGCCGGCATAACCCTGAAACACGCGCCCATCGATCTCCTCCCTCCGCGTTGCCAGGGGATGAGAAGGAGGCGGAGGAGAAGACGGAGGAGCAGTGGGAGGAGAGCGGCGGAAAGTGGGATTGGCGAGCGGCACGGCGGACCGGCGGACGGGTGGGGGCTAACGTGACCGGCGTACGGAGGAGTCTGCCGGAGCCGTTGGGTGAGAGTCCGGGAGAAATTTCATTAGAACCAAGTTCTTTTACTCGATGGTAAAAAAGAACGAGGGTTGGTGGAGGGGGAGGAGTAAAAAAGGGGTAAAAAGGAGCGGCGAAGGGGGGTTTTAAGGGGGGTCAAATGAAAAGGGGGGAAGGGCGTAGTGGCCAGGGAGGACCCAGAGAGACCTCATCCTCAACACCACCGCTGGAACTCCCGTGACGCTAACAAAAAACGCTGCAAAGTCCTTGTCACATGGGTTTATTATTCTATTGGAGTTCTAGAGATTTTTGTTGGCTGTTAAATGTATTGTTTCTTTCATGTGGAATGATTGAAATAGCTATTTCTGATGATTTCCACCAATTTTGGCCCCCAAAACATGAAATAGGTATACGCTTTTTTTTTTTTAAGATCATCTTTGATCATTGGTAGTGGCATTTAATGGTCTTGATTCACCTGTTTACACTTTTTCCAATGTTATTGTACACATTGATGGTGATTTCAGACAGTTTTCCAGGTTTTTGACTCATAAAAAACCAATTTTGGGAGCTGAACCTTTGGTAAAACCTCAATTTCCGCGTCTTTGGTCAAAATCGACTTCATATTCGGTCTTCTCGTCCTCAAAAACATGGAAAAAGATACCTCAAAAGCTCATGTTACTAACATGTTGTTAAAACGCAAAAAGTACCTATTTTTATACACATTTTCACTCATAATACCCCTGGGTATATTCCGATCGGGCTGAAAAGTTTCGGGACACAACTAGGGCCCAAATGGAGCATGTGTGCGAAAGAACGACTTTTTTAGACCGAAAATGAAGCCTGTACACGTGATACGGCGTACGGCGGACGGACATTACATTTTTGGAATCTACGCACCTTGAAACGCAAAAGAAAAAATTTTGAGGGGGTGCTATAAAAATTTTTTGCTGAGCGAATACATAGGTGTATTATTCACAGAATAATAAACCAAAACGCTGCAAAGTCCTTGTCACATGGGTTTATTATTCTGTTGGTCTAAATCGGATCATTAAATAAACCCCAGCCGTAACAAGAGTAGAAGAATGAACCAATGCAGAAACAGGGGTAGGAGCAGCTATAGCCGCAGGCAATCACGAAGAAAAGGGAATTTGAGCACTGAAAGCCGCCAAAACAGAAAATCTACATACTTACCTGCAGAAATGTTGGCTGTTCATTTATTGTTTCTTTCGTGCGAAATAATTGAAATAGCTATTTCAGGTGGTTTCCACCAATTTTGGCTCCCAAAACACAAATTAGGTAGGCACGCTTTTTTTTTCTTTCAAATTATCTTTGATTATTGGTAGTGCCATTTAATCGTCTTGATCCACGTGTTGACACTTTTTCTAGTGTTATTGTACAAATTGATGGTGATTTCAGACGATTTTCCAGGTTTTTGCCTCATAAAAAATCAATTTTGGCAGCTGAACCTTTGGTAGAACCTCAATTTTCCACACTTTGGTCAAAATCGACTTCAAATTCGGTCTTCTCGTCCCCAAAAGCATGGAAAAAGATACCTCAAAAGCTCATGTTACTAACTTGTTACTAAAACACAAACGCTGCAAAGTCCTTGTCACAGTGGTTTATTATTCTATTGGACATACCTACAGAAATGTTGGCTGTTCATTTATTGTTTCATTCATGCGTAATAATCGAAATAGCTATTTCTGATAGTTCCATCAATTTTGGCCCCTAAAACACAAATTAGAAAGTGCGCTCCTTTTTTTTCTTTTTTTCAACTATCTTTGATCATTGGTAGTGCCATTTAATCGTCTTGATCCACGTGTTGACACTTTTTCTAGTGTTATTATACAAATTGATGGTGATTTCAGACGATTTCCCAAGTTTTTCACTCATAAAATATATCAATTTTTTGAGCTGAACATTTGGTAGAACTCAGTTTTCCACTCTTTGGTCAAAATCGACTTCATATTCGGTCTTCTCGTCCCCAAAAACATGGAAAAAGATACCTCAAAAGCTCATGTTACCTCATTTTTACACCCATTTTTCACCCGTAACACCCTTGGGTATATGCCGATAGGGCTGCAATGTGGTGGGACACACCTAGGGCCCAAATGGAGCTTGTGTGCGAAAGAACGACTTTTTTAGACCGAAAATGAAGCCGGTACACGTGATACGGCGGACGGCGTACGGCGGACGGACATTGCATTTTAGTTTATTATTCTGTGAATAACCCCCCACCTATGTAATCGCTCAGCAAAAAATTTTTATAACACCCCCTCAAACTTTTTTCTTTCCCGTTTCAAGGTGCGTAGATTCCAAAAATGCAATGCCCGTCCGCCGTACGCCGTACGCCGTACGCCGTCCGCCGTATCACGTGTACAGGCTTCATTTTCGGTCTAAAAAAGTCGTTCTTTCGCACACATGCTCCATTTGGGCCCTAGTTGTGTCCCGAAACTTTTCAGCCCGATCGGAATATACCCAGGGGTGTTATGAGTGAAAATGTGTGTAAAAATAGGTACTTTTTGCGTTTCAGCAACACGTTGGTAACATGAGCTTTTGAGGTATCGGTTTCCATGTTTTTTTTGGACGAGAAGACCGAATATGAAGTCGATTTTCACCAAGGAGTGGAAAATTGAGGTTGTACCAGATGTTCAGCCTCCAAATTTGATTTTTTATGAGTCAAAAACCTGCGAAATCGTCTGAAATCACCATCAATTTGTAGAATAACACTATGAAAAGTTTCAACACGTGGATCAATACGATTAAATGGCACTACCAATGATCAACGATGATTTGGAAAAAAAAAAAGGAGCGTACCTACCTAATCTAAGTTTTGGGGGCCAAAATTGGTGGAAACCATCAGAAATAGCTATTTCAATTATTTTACATGAAAGCAACAATATATTAAAAGCCACCATTTCTGTAGGTATGTCCAGTAGAATAATAAACTCATGTGACAAGGACTTTGCAGCGTTTTTGTAATCTACACACCTTGAAGCGGAAAAGGAAACATTTTGAGGGGGTGTCATACAAATTTTTTCTGAGCGAATACATAGGTGTATTATTCACAGAATAATAAACCAAAAATGACAACATTCAAAATGTTAATGAACGTGTGAACTTTTCTCAAATTCATTTTTGGTTTACTGTTATCAATAGTGAACCTTTGGAACCGTTCATGGGAAAATCCCCTCGCCCCCCAATCAAAATTTGATGGTTTCCGTTTCATGGTACGTAAAATAAAAAAATGGAATAAAAACGCTGCAAATTATTGCACAACTTTTCCTATTTACCTGTACAGATGCCCCTTCTGCGTAGATCGCTGTTTTCTGCGGTCAATACCTACCCACGTGCTCCATGCTATTGCGCATCAATTCAATTTTTCTATTCAACAAAAACATTATACAACAAATATAATGATTTTCAGAGAGTCTATACACATAATACAAGTTCTAAACTTATGTTTGTTTATGAGCCTAAGGTCAGTGACCCGTCCAGGCTCGTCTCTTCCACTGCTATTTATTACTTAGTATGTATGTATAAGCAGTTTCATTGACAAAGCACACCGCAAGTGTTCGGAAAATGAGTTAGATTTGCGCTGATTTGTATTTTTATCCTAATTTAAACTTGTTTATAACAATACTTTCGATATTTTCAAGTTCAGAATATTCTAGAACTAGTTTTTTAAAATTTCCTGTTGATATTGAAGTCTTGGTTAGGAGCGTTAACTGTTCAAACACGGCTGGAGCTAGCCATGGAAATTGTCTAGTGTAGAAACCATTATGTTCCTGTGGTATCTGGAGGACGTAGTTGGCATTTGCTCGCTTCGGTCTAATTACCGCTTTCTTAGTAAATTAATGCAGGTGTTTATGTACATATAAAACAGTTCTGTGAATACAAGCCATTCTGGGAGTGAGAACATCGAAGTGTTTGTACAGGTAGCTAGTTGAAGTACGTTTATGGGAATTAGTTGCAATTCTCAAAACTGTATTCATTGCTATGTTTATACTATTAAAGGTAGACGCATAAAGTACCTCCCCAGACAATGATACCATAAGTTAAAATGCTATATACATGAGCATAATACACCATTTT